>JAOTON010000016.1:0-242500 GCA_034440635.1 Lepas anatifera
GCGCCACTAACCGAGCCAGCGTCGCGTCGGGCCGACCCTGGAAAGGTACTATGCCACAGCCATATCAGGATGTTTCCCTGCATTGTGTATGACTCATGAATTCACACAGGGGTCATTTGGTTTGTTAGTTTTGCATTTCATTCGTTCCAAAACCTCAGTTTCTAAAGAAATCAGTATTTTCAGAGTGATACCCGGATCCTCGGCACGTACAAGCAACGTGACGAAATTGGAGGGAATAACTGCAGCGGCCAGGGTGCGGGCTAATTTCGTTCTGCATACTGATTTCTAAGGAAAAAGTACGGTGAGAGCCAAGCGAAATGTGACACCAAGGGTATTGGCACACTCGCGACTCAGCTCAGGGCATATTCTAAGCCACAAAGTGTGTTGGGCATTTTGCCCACCAGTCCCCCATGCTATGTCCACCAGGTGAACTCCCAAGAACGGCCCAGGTGCCCACCAGTTACCAATCATTTGATGCTCTAGGAGTGCCCTTTTGGTGACAATTCGTGCCCTTTTCGGCCAAATGCCCATCAGTCGCAATTTCTTAAAATATGCCCTGACTCAGCTCCCAGTTCGTTGATTCGCTCAATTATTTACTGACCCTTAAGGGGCCGTCCGTTAATCACACAACCCATATTTTGTTATCTTTTAACACCCACTCCCCCAACTAAAGTTTTTGACGCTTCTGTGTAATGTTTGATAACGCTGCAGCCGAATCCCCCTGTTTACGTTACGTAATTTTATGGATGACCCTTATGAGGGACATGTTAAAACTCACAAATAGTTCAAGTATAAATCAAATGGTAAAACAATTAGGTACAGGGTAAATACAATGAAGCGATAGAAATGATTCAACACACTTTTCCGATGCGTAAGATAAGAGCACATATTTATATAAATCTTGGTGTCACCAAAAACCTGTCAAGCGAATAAATATAATCATGATACAAAGGTCCTAAAGTAGTGGAAAGTACTTATACTGATTGCAAAAAAGACAAAATAAAGGCATTGATTCTTAAATCAATTAAACATAAAACACCGTACGGAATTAAAACAGATGTTGCTTAACGTATGTAACTGTTACAGTGTATCCGCGAAATCCGGGGATCCGTGGATTTCCTAGGGAGTCCGCGAATCTCCTAGTGATTCCGCGGACTAACAACAACTCTCGGAAATCCGTGGAATTCCGACCGTTTATCCAGGGAGTCTGCGGAATCCCTGAAACAAGACCCGGGTGTTCGCGGATTCACTAGGGGATCCGTGGAATCACTGAAACGAGAACCGGGTGTCCGCGAAATCCCTGGAAATAGGCCGTGTATCTGCAGAAAAATAGATGAATCATTATTAACCGGCCTCTTTCGAATAACTCTATGACATTTTTGGTTGCTTCAGATGTGGGTGTAGCTGGTTATGGTTGTCAATGCAAGATGAATGTAATTTTTCTTCAGAGCAAAACAATGTTTAGATTTCGTGAAGTGTAAGAGTGTGGTCTAGCATGGTTTTTCATGGCTTTCATGTGCATCAATGGCGAACGTAAAAACAATACTAATATAGCCACTGTCCCCAACGGGTGGATCGCGTAGCTTCTATCAGTTTCATTGAAATAATTGATGTAGTATATTATGTTAACTTCCATAGGCGGGCTCAGAATCGCCCATCGGGGGTGGACACATTGCGGGGAGGCATTCGGACCGAGACGGGCGTCAGTTTCTGCCGGCAAAACGTATCAGATGAGCGCCAAATCTTATCACGGGGTGCCGATTTTCGGATCCTGGGGGAGGAGGGGGTGCGGGAAGCGACGTTTCAGGGTGCTTCATCGACCCGTTCAGAGGGGCACCGATACCATTTTTGGGTGGTACGGAGGGTCGATCGGATGGGCACCTGCTCCCGTCCACTCCCTGGATCCGCCTATATACCTTTTCATACCAGACAAGTGAACCATGGTGCCCTAGCCAGGGACATAGGTGGAGGAATATTTTTCAAGTTGAGGGGGCAAAAGTGGTCACTGCTGGTGGGGCTGAATTTAAGACATATTATTTGGTTTGTTAACACGAACCCCGTCTGGCATGACGCGCCCCGCTCGGGGACGAATTTCGCCCCCTCCCTATCTCATTTCCCAGGAAAGCTAAATAAAAATTACGGACGGCGTTCGAAAGCTCTTAAAGAGACGAAGATAAATTATACGAAGTATTTTTATGTCAGGTCAATATTCAGGTCAGCATAGGTCAAAGAATGTTCCATAGGCTTACAACAGAGCAGGATACGTTTCCCCTCTAGATATTTACTCAGTGGAGCTAGAGAAAACATCTTTGCATCATGGGATGCCTCTCATCGTGGCAAATCGAATGGTGCATAATATGACCTTGCTGGGTCAAATTGTGAAGATGGCCTGACATCGAGCTAGGTCAAGGTCACAGGGTGACCTGGTGTGGTTATACTGCATATCAATCGACTCTCCGCGACAATATAAGCACAATGCAAGCAAAATAGGAGCTTTATCTCAATTCAGTGAGAAATTATTGGCAACACAATCACTGTATACTCCTGTGACCTGACATGACCTTTGAGAGGTCAGATGGTCAAAAACTCAACTTTATGGTCAAGATCGTGGTAGGAATACACGGTTTGAGGATTTTCAGGTTCATGTATCCAGTATTCACTGAAAACGAGCCATTTCAATTTTTCACCTAGACTTATAATGGGGCGACCAAAAAATTGACCCCACCTTAGGTCAGCAATATCAAAATTCCAAGATAGCAGATTTGTAGGCCTTAATGACCTCATCATGTTGTGAAAGTTTCATAATGATCGGCTGGCTGATGCTCCTTAGGCGCCGCTTCAATATCGTAATCTTAGGTTTTGAGGTCGGGTCGCTTGACCTTGGATAGCTCCTTGACCTGACATGACCTGAACTAAAACATTTGGTCACATGCATAAAGTTGATTGGGAATAGGGTACTGTAAATTTCGTTGTTCTGCGTCTCTTTGTTTTTTGCGTTATCTGGGGAAAACCAGGAGGGGGGGCGAATTTCGCCTCCCCCAGAGGGGCGCGTGTTAACGGTAAAGGTACGGAATCGGCTGAAGGCTGGGAGGCGCTGACCACCTCCCCCCACAGTTTAAAAGCTAAGGAGGCGGCCGCCCCCTGCCCCCGCCTCCTGCGCTTATGGCCGGGGACATTGGAACTAAGTTTAAGTTGGGGGGGCCAGGCCAGATCGACAAGGAAAAAATGTAGACCAATGGAAGCGTACGGTGACAGGTGCAAATATAAAACAGTAGCAACTAGATTTTTTTCGTTGCTGCTTTCAACCAGAGCAATTTACCCCCAATACATAACATGTATAGTTCGTCCCAAAAGTGTTAGGGGAGGGGGCAGCTGCCCCTCCCTGTCCCCTGTCCCTGACCTTAGCTGCTAATTGTTTCCTCCCTCGGTGTTAAGTGCTAGGCAATAAGTCTGATATATAACCCGCGCCCCGGTGGGCCTCCGAGCCATCTCGGCCGGGATCTTTGAACACCCCCCTTCGAAATCGGTTCCTATGTGGGATAGCGAAAACATGCGAATGCTGGTGGATAGCTCATACATATTCATGAAGAAAATATATTAGTCACTTTTAGGCTCAGTTCAATATTAAGGTCATGACAGGCCAAAGAAGGTGGCATTTTGAGTGAAATTTTTGGGCTCTAGCATCTGACAGATTTGAGTTAGAATAATTTTTTAGACACCATTCGCATCCTCTCATTACAGTAAATCGAATGATGTATGATATGAGCATACTAGGTCAAAACAAAAAATGACCTGAACTCAGGTCAGATCAAGGTCACTTTAACCTAGCATAGTCAATATGCATATCAATCGAATTGCAATAGAAATCCAAACGCAATGGTATCAAAATAAAAGCTGTATCATCATTTCATGCAAAAATATTAACCTAAGTCTGAAAACTTGCTTAAGTAGCCCCAGAAGACCTCTCAGAGGTCACAGGTCAATAATTGCAACATGAACCTGGAAAGGGGCCCATGATACTACGATTTCGAGAATATGAAGGTGTTCACAGCTGTATCTACACAAATACAACCCAATTTCTGTTATTTCCATGTATTTCCAGTGGAGAGGTCATGATCCGTACTTGGCATTATGCCATCAATATGAAAAACCTCTGAACATTTTTTGTAGCACTCAGTAGAATCATTATGTGGTATAAGTTTCAACCCGATAGAATCACCCATTTCTTATGTATGCCATCTTGTTGCGAAATTGATCAAGGGTAAGGTGTGCCACGTACAGTGGCTCTTCACGCCGCCGTTTTTTCGTGCCACCGAAAAAACCGAGGGGGTGTTCAAACACCCCCACCGGGGTGAGGGTTAACATGGTGGGTGCTGTTTCATTTCAAACCGGACCAAACCTGTACTTAATAAAAAGAGCTTTTGGAATATTTTATCTTTCTGGCAATAAGCTGGGAGATACAACGTGGCACAGGCTTCTTTTATTCAAAAAGGCACTGTTGCACTCTCTCATTGAAAACAGCTTCTGACATCTTCAGACAACGCAGCACACCCTACAGCACGGGACATGGGATCGGCCGGGACTGAGCGGGCAGCATGACCCGACCTCCCGGGCATGTCTGCCTCTCGCAAAAGCGTCACCACCGATCGAAAACGGAGGGAGGGGAGTTTCCAATAAAACTCAAACGCAAATAAACAATAAAAAACATGTTAAACGCATGTTATCGTTTGCAAGGCGCTGCTTTGATGTTTTTTTAATTTGGAAGGTTCTCTTCAAAAAAGAATTGTTTAGGTTGAGTTGATGTTAACATTTATCCAAGAAATTAGCCCTGATATTGACCCGACGGTTTATCGCCGCGTGTTTACCTTCCAACTGCAAACCCACTCGGCTGCATCTGTCCCTGTCATAGGCGCAGGAACTAGGGGCAGGGGGGCGGCGGCCCCAAAATTTTGGACTGAGGACAGTGCCTCCCCAACTTTGAGACGATTATGGACTTGACAACAAATCAAGTGATGGGCAAATGACGTCTGGCCCCACCAGCTGTAACGGCCTTAGTCCCCCTCCCGAAACTGAAAAGAGAACTCTTTCAACTCTTCTAACTTTATTGCGCGTATATGACCCCTGCCCGCCAACTCATTGGAAATAATCACTCGAAGAACAATATCCCTGCCGCCTACACGCTTCCTGCGCCTATAGTGACGAGGCTACACGAGTTTCTCCCGCTTTGCTTAGATAAACGGCTATTTCATAAAACTTTGCGGATCAGCGGCACTGTTTCAGGTATCTCGCGAACTCCCTAGTGAATCCGCGGACACCCGGCTTTGTTTCAGGTGTTCTGCGGACTCACTAAACAAACAGCCGGAATTCCACGGATTTACGAGTGTTCTTGGGAATCCGCGGAATCACTAGGAGATTCGCGGACTCACTAGGAAATCCACGGATTCCCGGATTTCGCGGATACACTGTAACATCATACCTCACCACATTACATTTAGAACTGTGACATGCAGTGCTGAAAGGATTGATTGTTGGACACTTGCTCGTATAATAATTAAAACAACGCATAACACGACTAAATACCTGCGCATCGCAGTTTCAGCACGGCCAAAGCGAGCCTGCAGTATTTACCGTCGTACCCCACCACTCCTCCCTCAGGGTTCAACGCTGAAGAACTGGTGCAACTGCGCGATTACGTCGGGCTCACAATATAGGTCTGACTTTGAAAGCCCATATCTCGAAAAGTTATTGACCGATTTCCAAAATTTCTTCACCCATCGACGCGCTCATGAATTCTCTTGCGCGCTCACCTCTCACCACTCGTGACGCACCCCATTCAAAAAATCTCGCAACAAGAGACGGGCCGTCTAATGGACACCGCGATGTACGTGGACAGCTAACCACGTAAGAAATGTGTTCTGAAACCTGTCCAGCCTTTCCAAATAAGTTTGCGAAGCCCAGCCCCGATAGCGCTACCGTATTCAAGCATGACCGGACGTTCACAAAATGTGCTGCTAAAACGGAGTCGGTATGTATCAATCCGATTATTTAAACACACCGCAATTCCTTAGATACCCCACATACTTCTAGAAGCGGCAAACAATGAGTGGCACAGTCGGCGGGGCGGCCTGAGCCGGCGGCGGCGAAGACGATTCAGCGGGCCAGAGCGTCGGTCGATGGGCCGGGCAGCCAGGTGCGGCCATTCCCAGACGGAGCGGCCGCTCCCGTGCATCGATCCCGCCGCCGCCGCCGCCGCTGGTGGTGAAGCGGGAGAGGGCACCAGCGCCAGCCCTGGACGGAAGGGCCGCGCAGAAGAGGAAACGGCCAGGAGAGTCGGTCTATTGCAACAGCAGGTGCAGCCATGATTGTGTCACGTGACACAAAGTTTCGGTCACTTAAATCGAACAAAAAAATGTTCCCATAATTCACGTCTTGATTCGTACATAATTCAGGTGCATTCACGTAGGTACTATTTAGTGTGTACCTACTTCAGGCAGATCTCTTCTTAAAATCAACGGGTTAAATGTGGAATTGAATCGTTCCCGAACCACCCGTAAAACTATAAATTGTCCAAGGCTGCAGCGGGGTCATTGACCAATGGCATCATCAACCAATGACAATTCTAACAGTTATATTGATGAATAGCAAACCAGCTGGATACAGGCTGGAACCCAAAAAAAACATGGACCTTTTTTAAGAGGTCAGCGCTGATAATAATATATATATATATATATATATATATTTTTTTTATAGATAATGATCAAAACGTCGTATGAAAAAAGTTTTGACCGTTTTTTTCTCGACAATTTCAAGGAAAACCGTTGTTTAAATGGATATATCATCCAAAATTATTGAAAAAATGCAAAACAATCATCTTTATCTGCACACTGCATGCCAAATTAGTGCCTGTGTTGTTAAAAATGCAAAACAATCGCACAAGCGAAATTATGAACTCAATCCCCTCGTGCTTTTCTCAGGGAGAAAAACCTCGCTCTCAATCATCACCTAGTTAGGGCGGGGGCAGTCTTCTTAAAAGGCTGCTGTTGGCAGCAACGGCATTAATTTTTTCGTCTTTTAGTCCTCTACCCGTTATTCCACTACGTTTTTTGGTTAAAAGAGCCACCACCGAGATTTCGCTATCATACTAAACCACACACACTAAGCTACACATACTAAACCTACCTTTTACAATGCTGAAGACCGAAAGCCCCATGTGCCATTGTGGCGAAGCAGAAGAAACTGTTAAGCATTTTACCCTTTACTGCAGACTTCACACTGAGGCCACACTTAAGCTGTTTAGAACTCTTTCTCATTTAGATATTGTGTTGTCTCTCTCCCCACACAGTAAAATGGACTTATTTATGAATGGATGCGAATCGAGTTCTGAAATCAATTTTCGAGTTGCAAAAGCATATCAACAATTCATATTCGATTCAAAGCGATTTACTATGCAATCGAATATTTGAGGACATGCGGATGACTGGTTTTCCGTTACTGGTGGCTCGGGAGCGGTGGGTGGGGTGGGGTGGGCTCGGTGCGGCTGTGATCATGCTCACAACATTATGTACACACGCATTGGCGGACGCAGGGGGGCATTCCGGCCATGGTCCCCCAAAGCGCTGGAGGGGGAGGGGGCAAACTATCTTTTGGCCCCCAAACGCCGGATAAATTTTTGGATTTTTCTCTTTTTTTGAAAAACGGGTGAGTGCGCTTCAGACAAATTCAGCCCTCAAGTCATCAGTAGATTCGTTGTTTTATATCAATCCTTTTTCAAAGCCATGAAAGAAATTCATAGATTAGCAAAAGTGGAAGACGAAAAAGATTTCTTGTAGAGCGGCAGCCCACCGCACCGCCATGGGACCGTTGGCACATCAACCATTTTTCCCGTTTGCCTTCTTGTGTGTCATGAGGCCCGAATCCAGCGTGTAGCACAATGGGGATATCCCCTAAACGGCCCAAAGTGGCCACTTTTTCCCTAATCAAGCCTTCCACGGTAAAAACAAAAATATCCTGCCTTGCTTAGCAGAAACTACGCTTCCATCTCCTCACCGGGCCAACAGGCGTTGATCGGGGGAGTGGGGGAATGGGGGAGGGGGCAGAGCATACAGATAAAATCAAAGAGGAACAAAGTTGTCGCCCCAGGCTTTGCTCAGAGAACGTGGGCCGGTCCCCTCCTCTCCGGTGGTGGATTCGACAGTGCGTAGCATCTGCCTGCCTGGGTGGAGGCCACCCCGACGCCGACAAATTGCATGGCAAACACGGCACTAATGGGTCCCGGCGGCGACAGTACCCAGCCGAGGGGGCGAGGTGTCCAGAAGAGAGCAGGGTGCAGCGGGAGGTGAGAGCTGCCCAGAAGAGAGCAGGGTGCCGGGGGGCAGAAGAGAGCAGAGCGCTGGGGATGTGAGAGCTGCCCAGCAGAGAGCAGGCAACCCGGGGCAGGTGCCCAGAAGGGAGCAGGGTTCAGGGGAGGGGAGGTGTTTAAAAGAGAGCAGGGTGCCGGGGGGGGCAGAAGAGAGCAGAGCGCTGGGGATGTGAGAGCTGCCCAGCAGAGAGCAGGCAACCCGGGGCAGCAGAGCGCTGGGGATGTGAGAGCTGCCCAGCAGAGAGCAGGCAACCCGGGGCAGGTGCCCAGAAGGGAGCAGGGTTCAGGGGAGGGGAGGTGTTTAGAAGAGAGCAGGGTGCCGGGGGGCAGAAGAGAGCAGGGTGCGGGGGAGGGGGCAGATGTCCAGAAGAGAGCAGGGTGCCCGGGGGAGGTGTCCAGAAGAGAGCAGGGTGCGGGGGGGCAGAAGAGAGCAGGGTGCCGGGGGGGGACAGAAGAGAGCAGGGTGTCGGGGGGGGGCAGGTGTCCAGAAGGGAGCAGGGTGCCCGGGGAGGTGTCCAGAAGAGAGCAGGGTGCCGGGGGGAGGGCATGTGTCGAGAAGAGAGCAGGGTGCCCGGGGGAGGTGTCCAGAAGAGAGCAGGATGCGGGCGGGGCAGGTGTCCAGAATGGAGCGGGGTGCAGGGGGAGGTGGAGCTGTCCAGAAGAGAGCATGGTACCCGGGGGAGGTGTCCAGAAGAGAGCAGGATGCCGGGGGGGGCAGATGTCCAGAAGGGAGCAGGGTGCAGGGGAAGGGAGGTGTCTAGAAGAGAGCAGAGCGCTGTGGGGGGGGGTGTCCGGAGCAGATCAGGGCGCTGGATGACCCGGAGAGGGGACGGGCTGTGGCTGCAGCAGCACGGCCGGGTGAGGTCGGCTGGACGGAGCTGGAGGGAAATGCAGGACGGAACCGGCAGGTCTTCAGACAAAGGGAGAGAGCTGCCTGATGACTCGGTACCTGAGGTCATTGGGTGTTAGGTGATTGCTTCCAAACGAACTGGTAATGCGATGAGCCTAATTTTGGAAATAAACTGTGGTAGATGGGCTCGTGATGAATCGCAACTTCATTGATTCATTCTATTCACATGTGTTCCCTGGATAGATGTACCTTTGAAACACGAGAGCTCTACGCGTACGTATGCCCTCGGAGGTGCATACCCCCCCGCGATTGAATATGTGAACACCGCGGTTGGCAGTGTTGGTCCACCTGTTGGAGAGCTAAAGATCTCTTGGTCATGATTCAAACCACACTGCGGGTGTTTTGCTCAAAGCTATCGTTTTCGCACACACTTATACTTGGCAGCCACATTTTTAGAAACTATTTGCAAAAAAGCAATTGTCACGAAACCTCCGTAGAAAACGTTTTCTGTTCATAACTATAAAAAGATGAGACCACCAATAAGCGTTCAATACCGAATCGAGAGCTACGGCAAAATCACACATGTTTTAGATTAAATAAAAAGCGGGGTGGGGGGGGGGGGGCAAAACTAACTAGTAATAAGCCAAAAACGTTCCCGCCTAGAATGTATATATATATATATATATTGCAGACCTGCACGTGCAAATCTACTGTGCTGATTCATCTCCAGGTCATTAAGTCAAACAATTTAAATATATATCGTCGTCCGCACAAATCTTCTGCACAATTTATTTGATTTTCTCGTAAAAAAGGTAAGCTGTTTTCATTCACTGACGGATATGAAGTAATATTGCAACACGCAAATTCATTTTCTGTTGATCTGTGCCGATGCCTGTGTGGACAAATGCCAACCACAGGGAGTTACAGAGAACACTGAGAGAGTCAAAGCACCGAGTCAAAGGCCCCACATCTACACAGAGCCAACTACATGAAATGCGAAGACCCTCAAGATAAAGGGAAGAAACTTTCAATCACTAAGCCTTTCCTTTGCCTAAGTGGTTAATGCTTACAAACGGATTCACTCATTGCAACCAATACAAACCAGCATAAAAACTCCAAAATATATATTAAGTATACCTGATTCACCCTTTTAAACATGTGCATTAACGGAGTGCGCATTAACATTCCTACTTTGTGCACGAACCACCATTCCTTGAAAGCACACAACATTCACAACCAGCAGGGATATACCCTTACTAATTGGAATCCAAAGTTCCACATACCCTTGTACCGCATTTCGCCTCAACGTGACCACGACACCATCACTTCTCCATCAAAGTGTCAACACAATCCGCAAGTTTCATAGAACATAGCGGCTCAGTTCATGATCGTCGGTCAAATTATAATAAATAAATTGAATCATTTGTCATTATTACTCGGCTCCATCATACGGACTTTGCTATATGTACATCCCAATATAAAGTTGGAACGATATAAAGATAAAGGGCTCCATTTCGAATCCGTATACTGGAGCTTTATGCGACCAAGAAAACTAAACCTTGGACGATTGAATGTACACAAAATATTCATATTTTGACAACAGCTCCAAATATAATGCCATTTTGATAATGTTTTGCCAGTCAGATTGAAGTGAGCACCTAACACTCACAAAATATATTTTGTTAGACAAAAAATATTTCTAACTTGACATAATGTCTGACAAAAACTATGAAGTATCGATGGCAAATGTTAATGCACTACAGGTGCTGAGGTTGTGGAGTTAAAGGCCTGACGGGAGAACAGACTCAGTAATGAAGCCGTTATTTTACTCTCTAAAACTGATTTTAGGGTCAAAAGACGGCCACAAGCACACAACACCATCAGACCATGGTTCCATCGTCATTAATAAGGTTCTCCGACAACAGAGCTGCCGAGTTTGTCGTATTCAATCGTATCTTGTCGCGTGTCGTAACTGAGACCGCATCCATGGATGCAGCAATAGATTTCCCCTGCATTACACAGCCCTACCGTTCCACTGTTCATTCCAGCAAACTACACGTATCCAAGCATAGTGTACACGTCATCATACCACGTGTATCTCGCCGCTGCACTATCCCGTCAGACCACGTGTACCTCGCCGCTGCAGTACTATCAGACCAGGTGTAGCTCTCCGCTGCAGTACACGTCAGACCACGTGTATCTCTCCGCTGCAGTAGTCAGACCACGTGTACCTCTCCGCTGCAATAGTCAGACCACGTGTGTCTCTCCGCTGCAGTAGTCAGACCGCGTGTATCTCGCCGCTGCAATAGTCAGACCACGTGTGTCTCTCCGCTGTAGTACCGTCAGACCACGTGTGTCTCTCCGCTGCAGTAGTCAGACCACGTGTACCTCTCCGCTGCAATAGTCAGACCACGTGTGTCTCTCCGCTGCAGTACCGTCAGACCACGTGTATCTCTCCGCTGCAGTAGTCAGACCACGTGTACCTCGCCGCTGCACTATCCCGTCAGACCATGTGTATCTCTCCGCTGCACTATCCCGTCAGACCATGTGTATCTCTCCGCTGCAGTACGGTCAGACCACGTGTCTCTCTCTGCTGCACTATCCCGTCAGACCACGTGTATCTTTCCGCTGCAGTACGGTCAGACCACGTGTATCTCTCCGCTGCAGTGCTGGCAGCAGGTGACGGTGAGGTGTTCTAGCCGAGCTTGTGGGTGAAACCGATCCAACATGCCCCGGTCCTTACAGGCCTCCGGCAGCGCTGAGAACTTGTACTGGGCCATAGCAGACAGCGCCTGGCCACGCGCGGGGCTGGGTCAATCACACGGAGGGGGAGACTGGCCACGCGCGGGGCTGGGTCAATCACACTGAGGGGGAGACTGGCCACGCGCGGGGCTGGGTCAATCACACTGAGGGGAGCGCCTGGCCACGCGCAGGGCTGGGTCAACCACACGGAGGGGCAGCCAGGCCACGCGCAGAGGGAGTCTGGTCACGCGAGTTTTAGCGATATCTTGGGTGGCGAATGCTTAGCCGGTCTAGCCTTTCCTGCTATACGTGTTCTGGATCACCTAGAGCCGATGGAACTGATGGAAAAGAAGCACAGGAAACAACGGGACAGACACGAAGAAAGTACAAATAAAGAAGACATGCATCGTTGTCGTAGTAAATTTCCTCTGCACTTTTAAGCGGACGCAAGAGCACGAGATCAAGCGACTTAAAATACTCAGTGCTTTATAGGAAGCTATACAGTTCGCGCGATTACATGGCTTGTGAAACCAATACCTCACACCACATACAAGCCTGGCAGGTCGGGGGTCGGCGGCGCCTCACCTTCTCCGCACCAGCCTCAGCCGGACTGAGCGGCCGCCGGTCAGCAGCGCCATCTGCGGCGCCCTCCGGCGGCGTTCCCAGTAGGCGGTGTCTCAGCACGCCGCTGAGCTCGGCCGCCCGCCCCGCCAGCTGCAGGGTGTGGAGGTCGCCGGGGGCCTCAGCCCGCGTCGCCGCCGGGTCGAAGGCGTCCCGGAGAGAGGACAGGTTCCTGCAGGTGTGGCGGAGGTTCTACTGGCCGGTCCACGGACACTCACCGTGAGGTCACGCACAGGAATAGCGAGAATTCGGTAGCGCGATCGGTAACGAGGTGAATCGACCAATCATTGTTTGGATAACGCCAACAGCTTCCCATTTCGATGAATTGCAAGAACACGATACTTTAACAGGAATTACACTATTACATTGCCAGAAGAAAAATGGAGGCACAAGTTTAAGTACCACACCATCGTTACGCCAGCATAAAATCAATCATCTATCTATCAAAACCTATCATCATATTATTACAAATCTTAGGATAAATATTTGATATAAATTTAAACTTAACATTCTGTTTGCCTGCTTGCGGTTCAATCATACTGTCCAAATCTTTACAACTGCGTCGTTAATTAAAAACGAAAGGGAGAACATCCGCACGGATCAGTTAACTAACAGCGGCACCGCCAGGGGCGCCACCGCGCCAGCAGCGTCACCTGACGGCAGAGTCCAGCTGATCTGCCACCTGGCGGCGCTCAGCCGTCAGCGATCGCAGCGCCATCTCCGTCTCCCGACACCGCCGCGACAGCACGGCCTTCCAGCCGGCAAGCTCGTCCACCATCAGACTGCGAGCGCGGAGACGTCATTAGGCCGCCGCCAGAGCACGGCCCGGCACATGGCGTCAGAGCAGATGGCCTGCAACTCTCTTTGTGTGTATTTACTTCTATGTTAAGATAGTATAATACGAGAAAGAAAACTCGACCGAGTTTCTGCAAATAATTATCAATGAGCCTATAATTCAGTTGATTAAAATTTCCTCCGTGAGAGGCAAAAAGTGTCTGCATTGCGTGATGTCAAATCAACGTGCAATTTGGTAACGCTTTAGGCCAGATTGAACCTGTTAGGTTCACGCCACAAATGAATACTAATACAAATGAAACGTGTTTAGCTAAATGAACTATTATTAGGAACCAAAAAGACACTTCTCGATTTCGGTTATTTTGACATATTAAAACATACTTCAGGTTTCTAACTAGCATTGAAAAAAGTTATTTGCCTTTATGTTCGCTAGTACCGAGGGCACGTTTGGCAAGTAGGTTTCAAAGAGCTTCACACAATAAATATTTTCCCCTGCAGCAGGCCGGAGCATTCCGTCACGTTCCCAAGTTCAAGGTGTAATTTGATACGCTCTTCCATTATCGCTGGGCGTTTTTGTCGATAGGTTTCATTGATGCAATTTTTTTCATAAGGTAGTTAATTAACGTGTAATGTTACAGCCACGATCAAAACGCTAGTTGATAATGCATCATCGGGCTCGTACGTTTAAAGTGGTTGGTGCTGGTTCTTATGCTTTGGGTGGCAACGAGTGGATCAAACCCTGGTGCCACAAACATGTCACCGATACATTACATTATACATATTGCGAAATTAGTATAGAGCCAGCAATTGTCCAGCCATGGGATTGAACAAATCACAAATGCCCTTTTTCAACTGAGAAATAGCATTTCGAAATACCTTTCAAGCAAATATCTCCGTTTTTGCTGGACATGATCAGTGAAAAGTCAGAAACGACGGACAAGTGATGCAACATGCTTATGAATGCAACCAACGTTTCTGAACCCTTCAACAAGGAATACAAGTAGTTAATATCGGTGTGACGACTTAAATTTGAGCTTGAAAGTGTAAAAGAAACACGTTTTCTATGAAAAACACAAAAACACGCCATTTTAAAGCTTTAACATTCGCGGCAAAATCGATTTATGCCAGACGGTTGGAACTGTTAACACCAGTAAAAACCACAAAGTGGCATTATGAAGTCAACCCTGCATGTTCGTATTATGAATAACATGGAAAACTCATTAATATGACAACACAGAAAACACCAAAACCTTCAAAGACGAACAGAAGGTGAGCTTCCGAGCGAATACACCGCCTATAAACTGCCTCACTTGGTTCACATGTACTTGTCACACATTCAAGAACTGTTCACAGCGTTTCCGCTTGCGAACAATCACATACAAGGGTTTTCTAAATACAAGGCGAATAAATCGCTTGACTCGCACCGTATTTTCCGTTCACGACTTCCGCCTGGATTATCCATACACATGGATACCGCCCTCCTAAATTGTGTGACACCGGGCTGTGAGCATGATACCTGAATACCTTTCTAAAGTGGTATTATGCGCATGCTGAGCTAAATAAGCTTTTCAGTAGCATTATGTTTTAGTGTTAGGCAGCAAAAGGTGGATGGACTGCTTAATAAATTGATAAGATAATGACTTCCACTTATTTCACATGAATAATATTGAGCGCGTGATGATGTATTGTGGGTAGTGATTTCTCAGTCAGCTGACCGTAGGTGCGATGCCCGAGCGGAAATTCCTTGCAGAATCGCTGTAAACGGGCTCTTTTACTGGAGGATCTATCTGGAGGAACGATCTCTTTTACCATCCTATTCTACAGCACACAGTTCTCCCAGCGATATGACGAGCCACTGCCGTATTATTTTCTCACGGAGCTGGTCTGGGCCGGTGCAGCACGCTCACCTGCAGGCCATGAACTTTGACCTCCACACGTCACACTGAATGGCCAGCTGGTCCCGACCCTCCACCTGGGCGGCCGCCTGCGCGGAGAAGGTGCGCACCAGCCGGCCCAGCTGGGCGCGGTCCTCGGTCAGAAGGTGGAGCCGCGACTCGATGTCCTCCCCGATCGAGGCCACCAGCAGACGCTTCAGCTCGTCAGTGACCTGCAGAAGAAGGACAGTTGATTGATTAGTTGGGTTTAAGGGCACGCCAACCCGCGAGGTTATATACCACCTAGAAGAAGGACAAGCTCGTCGGTGTACAGTAAGTGTTGGGATTAACGAAACACCAATGGTTCAGCATACGACTTCAAATATGTCGTCAGAAAATAATTCTGAGCCACGTATTCCGGGAACCCCCTGGGGCTCGAAACCCGGCAGCTTTAGCTCAGGGAGCAGGTGCTCTGCGACGATACATGAATCTCCAGCTCTCCGGGATGTGTGCTACAGAGACGAGCTATCAATGACCCGTAGTAGCGAGACAAACTTGTTTAACACCTGTGGTAGAGAGACCACAGAGCGCGACCCATGATACAGAGGCAAACTCGTCAGGACCCGTGAAAAAGTATAGAGAAGGCATTTGCGGCGGACAGCCAAGCCCGCCATTATAGTTTCCATGTGTCATTGGACTGATCCTAGCTCAACACGCACAGTATTCATATTACTCCATTGGCGCACTTGCTCTATCTTCTCCAGATACTCCGCTACTTTGTCCCCAGTAAGCCTTTGGAGACAAGCTTCTACGATCACCACAGCCGCCTCGCCTCTCAGGTCTCCCAGAGACACCCTCAATCACCCCTCACCTCTTGCGAAACACCGAGCCGCTCTTCCAGCTCCGCCTTCTCGCGGCGCAGTTGGCTGAGCTCGGCGCACGTGACGTCAGAGGTGACGTCACTGGTGCTGGGAGGCGCGGCGGCCGCGTCCTGACGTGGTGGTGTTGCCCCGGCGGGCGGAGGCGACAGGTGTGACACACATCCCGGGTACGGCTCGTAGGGCACGAACTGAGCCGCGGGTGGATCCCCAGGTAGGACGGTGGGCTGTAAATGGGTCAGAAGCTTAGGGCACAAACTGAGCCGCGAGTGGGCTGTAAAGGGGTCAAAACATGTCACGTGACGAGCTGAGAGGCGTGCAAAATCGTACCCTGGGCATCATCGACATTATCCATCTGCGAGGCACTTTATCCCACACAAAGGTAAAAGGAGAATACCCTTTTCACAGATTTTGCATGCAAAAGGTCTCACATCTCAAGAACAGTTTACTGCTGGGTTCCATATATTTTCACAATATTAATATTCGTGCAGGCTTATCCAGGCATCACAACGCAACAACTACAAGTATTCCACAAAACCATCAGACATACGCACATCAAACTGGTAACGAGTGCTTACCTTTGCCTCGGCCTCCACAGCGGGCGCCAGCCGAAACACTGGTCTATCGGCGCCCGAAGTCAGCTCCATGTCGCCCAGTATCTCCGACAGGGAGGCGCCCTGCTCGCGCCGTTGTGTGATCAGCTTCAGCATCTGCTGCTCCGCCGGCTCCAGCAGCGGCGAGCTGGCGGGCCGCGACGAGTCCATGTCTACTCAGCTCTCAGCCTTCTGACCGCACAAACAGCTGTCATGTCCTACATGCTTGTTTTACTTACAAGGTCGATTGCCTTGCTGCTGCTCTCCTGACATGCTTGATGCCAGTTTTTGACTAGCTGATGAGTTGACCAGGTGAGTTGATTAGCCCTTCATCGCCTGGGGGTTCCAATCGGACCCCCTCAGATTTTCGCGAATAATTCCAAGCCGATTCGAATGTGAGGCACGTCACTTTGCACACCTCTAGAGTGATCAATTTAACAACTTATGACCAAAAATTGACATCCGGTCAGGTCAGAATAACATGTTATGACATCATCTCTAAACCTGTGTAAGGTAATTATGGTCTTCTAAAATGAGGCTGACAAAACCAGGCTGTAACTCTGCTTCTAAAAGAGCTAGATCGAGATTCTAAACACCATTTGAAAGCTCTTGAAAGAAAAAATCAGCTTGCTAGCATCCATTTTGAGGTCAGGTCAATAAAAAGGTCACCAGAGGTTACCAAACGTCAGTTTTCGAAATTGTTTGCATCTATAACTTTTGTCGTGTTACGATGTGAGGTTGCGGTTTGTGTGTTGTTTTGAATGAGTTAGGTAACAGAAATAAAGTTGGTGTCGTAGTTGACCTTACAAGGCCTTTCAAGCTAATTGTACTGTTGTACTGTTATATTTGCTATGCCAAATGTGGATGCAATTAAGGCCTCCTCCTCTGTGGTGGAGGGAAACCAGAAACATAAGCGTGGTCTGAGGATTAGAATGATGTGCAGCATGACCCTGACTCAGATATTATTACTTGACCTTAACCTCATGTCAAGGTCACACTGACCTTTCAAGGTCATACTGCATGCTATCTATTATTTGAATCCTTGGGTCAAGCCACACCTAGGTGCCTTTGGCTTTGTTTTAAGTCTAATAGTGTCTGAGTTATAAAACATTTCCAAAATGGGTAACAATTTGGCCAATTTTAGCCCTCAGTGACATGACAGGTCAATGGAAACAGTTCAATCTCAGCCCAATAGTAGAAGACAGCAAGGTGCTTCCAGCACCAGTTCAATTTTTGTGCATCACCACCAATTCTCAAGATTATAGGGACCCCTCAGGCAGTGGTGGGTGCAAAAGAGCCCAGGCAGTGATGGGTTTACTAACAGGTAGTTCTAGAAAAGGTATCAAAGACACAGGCACAGGAGGCATGTGACACCCCCTCTTGCTCCATCGATACCAGGATTTTCATGATCTCTGAATGGTTTACCCCCTTCAGAGGTAATTGTGTGCCCTTTCACTGCAGGTTGGTCAGTAGGCTAGAGACTCACACCACTGGTAATTTCAGTGGTTATGCTCATGCAGTTTTTCCCATGTTAAATGCATGTGGACATGCTACTTTCAAGGAAAATCTGAGCACATACCTTTGTGGGTACAAATACTGCTTTTACAAGGGAAATAAAACAGTCCTATGTCTGGCATTGTCTGTCTGGCATGTCTGGCATCCCCCTAGCTCGGGGATGCGGGTGCCGCACGTCTGGTGAGCCGGTGTCAGATTCGGGCTTGCATTGGCAAAGGAAAGTAAGTTGTAAAACTGACTAACAGCCATACCAATACTGATGTCAAAAAATTATGTAAAAACCCACCTCTCCAACATTTAATACTAATGTATTTTGTACCATCCATAGAGCTTCAGACACAGCAAGGCAACAGACACTCCATTGTATAGGTTGACTGGCTAAAAATGCATATTATGATCAATATATAAATCTATTTTACTTTTTTCTTTATTTTTCCCCTGACCTCATATTTTTCCTTTTTCTACGAGGTTTCCACGAGCGGATGTGTTACACAGGATACAGATGCATCACTCATCTTGAAACATACTGTGAAACTGTAGAGTACTTGAAACTGTGGAGTTATCGCATCTGTTCACCCCATACCCTGCCAACGTTTTACCAGTCACCTGCTCGCATTGTGGGTGACCCATTTTTACCTGTTATGAATACCTACACGTTGGTATGGACTGATATATTCATCCACCCGGCCCGCCACAATAATGACGCAACACGCGACTTACACTTAGGACAGTTCGAGGGCGGCACCACGTGAAAATTTTTCTATGCGGAGTTTAAGTCGCGTAAATTTAAGAAATGAATACTCTATTGCTTTCCTTCCTTTCGCACGCATAAGCCCACATCATACATCTTTCTTTTTTGAACCCTCTCTTGTTATTTACCTCACGTCAGACAAAGCTCTTTTTGTCTTTAACGCGCCATAAGCAGCTTCATTTCATTTTTGTTTTATTTAGTATTTTATCACTACCAGAAATAATTTTGCACAGTTGATTCGTCAAAAATAAAATGGTTTTACTTAATACCTAATCAGAGATCGAAAATGTAGCTGCCGGTTTTGTGCAGACGCCTGGATCGCGTTGCATTTGTATTAAAAAATGTTTGGAGCGGGCGGAGCCGTGGTGGGAGCGAGTTGAATCATGCATACGGGACAGGAGGTTGTTGTTGTTTTGTGTAGATAGAATGGGGTGGGTTAAAGCTTAAATTTGATATAGGATTGCTCAGAAAATATTCGAACTTCAAGTGTCACTCGAATTTTCAATGTCGTCTGAGTAAGATTTAATTTCTCGGCTATATTTTAGTTTCTGCTTCGCATTTGAAACTACGCTTATGGCTTTGCTTCAACTTTTGACTTGGCTTATGACTATGCTTTTTTAAATATCTGTTTAAGGGATGTCTCCTAGTTCCCTGTCCACTATAAAATTGAATACAATTCTATTTTGGCAACCATAAGGACTGTATTTTTGAGGCCTTCTGTCCCTAAAAAATTGTGGCATAAAGGACAATACAACAAACTCAATTAGAAACTCAGGTCCGTAAACTGGGACCTCAAATTATCCAATCAGTCTGTAGAAACCATGTTTAGATATTTTACTGTGATAGATCTATCGATGGCAGATGGCTGTGTCCCAGCCAAGGCAGACACAGAGGGTAAGCTACCTTGGTCAACCAGACCTCCTACCAGCCTAATATAAAGGCTAAGCTACACTACTCGTTTTTTCGTTTCGTTTTTTCGTTTTATCGTTTTCTCGTTTTTACGTTTTTTCGTTTTATTGTTTTCTCGTTTTTTCGTTCTATCGTTTTCTCGTTTTTTCGTTTTTTCGTTTTTTGGCTTCCACTTTTTGTTTTGTTGTTGTTTTTTGTTATTGTTTGGATTCCCGCCTTTGCATATTCACGCATCACATCTTCTCTTGGGTTTATTTTAGCAAAGGTTTATGTGAATTTAAATGAGAACGGACGTATTTCCGTATAAGGGTGGATCCACTGGCGGATCCAGGGGCTGGGCAATGGTGCCATTAGGGGCGGATCCAGGGGGGCAAAGGGGGCATGTGCCCCTCCCCCATCGACCCTCGGCGCCCCTGAAAGGTGATGGCGCCCCCCTGAAAAGTCGCTTTACACTAGGTCTGTGAGGACCAAAATTTTCAGCTCCCACCCCCCCAGGATGCGAAAATCGGCGGCCCCACAATAGGATTTGGCGCCCCCTCGGACAAAAATGGCGCCCCCTCAGCAATGTGCCCCCCGATCGGTGGTCCTGGATCCGCACCTGCTTGCCCTCATTACCAGAGCTGGGCAAGTGCGCACCTTTAGTGTGCTCCTGCGCAATTGCGCACCGTCTTTTGAGGAGCGCAGGAGCGCAAAGTTTTTCAAAGGAGCACAAGTAGAGTAGCACACTGCCCAAAATTTTACAGCGCTCCTCATTGTGTAAAGCTTGAACCCTACACTGAAAATTGGCACTACAGTAGTGTGTACCTTTACAGCTTAACTGCTAATGGATTGAGTTGAATGTGTTGTGTGCACCTCCTGGGCCCTCTAATGAGAGGCACAGCCAAGTGAGTCCTTCGTTTTTTCCTTTGTTTATTTTTAATCAAATGTAACATTGCCAATTTTCTTTCTTTTTTAAGAAGCAGAGTTAGCTGGGTCCGGGAAGGGGGGTGAATCCCCCGTCAGTAGAGTTGGGCTCTGAACCCTGGTCAATTGCGGGTAATAGTTTGAAAATCAGTAGCGCCAGGAGCGCTAAGCGCACCGATATAAAAAAATGAGTAGCGCTATTCCAGGTGCGCACTAACCGCGGCCAGAGTAGCGCAGGCACGCTGGCGCACTACCAATAATCGAGTAGCACGCCCGGCTCTGCTCATTAATGGATGTGGCTTCCCTACCTTGAACCTGTAACAAGTGGATCCATGAAGAACTCTCTTTGCTACCTCCCAGCTGGCCGTGCTTATGTCCTATATGTGATCAACAGCTGCGACAAAGCTGAGCGTACACAAAAATTGGGTTGAAAAATCAAAGGTGCCCCCTTGGCGCGGAGCCCTGCCTCTGGACGGGTTCCATAGTGTGACTCCATGCTTACCTACACAAGGATTAAAAGGCACAATAAAGCTGAGCCAGCACAATAAATTGGGCTGAAAAATCAAAGGTACCCTATTGAATCCAGACATCCTGCCACTCCTGATTTCCTTCCTTGTTCAAAGGAGGAATTCACAAAAAATGGATAGGTACATGAACCACGCACACAACACAAGAATGTACCTAGGTACCTATCAGTTAGCAAATGCTCATTTTAGCCGGGCAAACAAAACCAAGACACAAACCCCTGCCCTGCACGAATGAATCTACCACTGCACAATGTTAAAACACTACATAGACCGTAAATTTACACGCTTTTACCCCTCAAGATAGTAATGGGACAAAAGTAAACAATCATTCAAAACACTAAAAAACGAAAAAAGTTTAAATATTTAAACTTTATCGTTTTCTCGTTTTTTCGTTTTTTCGCTTCGTTTTCTCGTTTTTTCGTTTTTTTCGTTTTATCGTTTTTTCGTTTTTTTTTTGTGTTTTCGTTTTTTCGTTTCGCGCTATTCGTAGTGTAGCGCTCCTAATGCATTTCCAATGGATCGAACTTTTTCACGGGGCAAAATCGAAGCGAAAAAACGAAAAAACGAAACGAAAAAACGAGTAGTGTAGCTTAGGTTTAAGAAAGACAAGCTGCCTGGCAGAATTATAAAGCTATTCGGAATGAGCTAGGCAGGCAGTCCCCTGCTGCCTTTTCTGCCCTTAGTTCATACACAGCAGTGAATAGGAGATACTGCTCTTTTGCTGTCAATTCCTAAGCCGAGTATGAGACTAAATTGATTGAACAATCAAAAAGAAAATCCTAAGCTCTTGTACTCTTTCATCCGAAACAAAAAGGTAGGCTGGCCTTGTGTTGGCCCTCTGAAGCTAGGATCGGGTACCCTCTCTGACGACCCTGTTATCGTGAGTGAATGTTCGTGTCATCGTTTGAGTCGGTATACACGAGAACTTCGCCTAATGACCCAGCACCATACCAGCATTATAATGGGATTTGTAACTCCTTAACGTTCTCACAGGCAGATATACTTCAGCTCTTACAGAATCTTGACTGCATTTCCGCAATGGGCACTGATGAGCGTAATCTTTTGCTGCCAAAAAAATGTGCAGCTCATCTTGCACATTGTAGTGTTGGGAACTCAGTACTTGGTACTGACTGTTACCTTTCATCATATTTTTTGACCCCTCGCCACTAGAGGTTACCTATCGGTGGGGCACGGCGCCAATAAACAGTCTGGAAACGGTCACAGTTGCGTATGGACGTGTGCACGTTCGGTCGACTACAGATCGGAAACACTATAGATTTTGGCGTTCAGGATGAGATTTTCAGGATGAGATTTTCAGGATGAGATTTTCTCGACTAGAGTATAATTAGCATCTCCGATTTCACATATTAGTTTCGCGTCTCAGTTACAGCTGTCAGTGATGGACAGGGTCCAGCCGCCTCCGCCATTTCTGCCACACACCGGCAAGCCGTCCCTGGAGTGGAGCGTGTGGGAGCGCTGGTACTTGAACTACCTGACTGCGGTCGGCGGGTCGGAGTTCACTGCCCTCCGGCAACAGGCTATCCTGCTTCACTGTGTGGGAGAAGAGGCGCACCAAGTGTATGGAATGCTTCCAACTGCAGTGAAGCTGGAAGGCAAGTCTGAGGCAGATGTGGTGCTACGGCAGCTGCGAGAGTTTTATACGCCGCAAGTTAACGTGATCATAGAACGTTATAAGTTTTGACAGTGAAGCCAACTGCCTGACGAGTCAACAGCAGACTTTGTTGTTGCGCTCCGGGATTTGTCCAAGTCCTGTGGGTACAGCGCGATGGCTGACGAGCTCATCAGGGATGAAGTTGTTGAGAAGACCATCCATCCAGTTCTACGTGAGAGATTTCTCCAGGATAAGGATTTGACGCTCAACAAGGTGCTCACCACTGCTGACGCATACGAGCGTTATCAAAGGCAAGCCGCTGCGATGACGTCACATTCTGTGTCTAAGGTATCAAGGCCCAATCACTGTCAGTCCGGTGATCAGTGCAATAACTGTGGTAGGAAGCACCTACCATCAGGCCATTGTCCGGCCTAAAATATCAAGTGTTACGCCTGTCAGCGTGTCAGACATTTTGCTGCCTGGTGCCGCAGTGGCGGTGCCAGCAGTGCCGGCGGTGGTGGCGGAAACATCCATAACAGCGGTGCTCGTCACAAGCAACAGAAGGCCATTTCAGCCTGCAAGGAAGTGTCTGAGGATTTTCAAGTTCTGGCTTGCAGTCAGCAGCACCGGTCCAAACTCACCTGTGACGTCAGCATCACAGCTGGGTTACACTCACATCAGCATGAGGTTACGCTGCAGGTGGACACCGGAGCTACGTGTTCCATCCTCAGCATGGGACTGGCCAGGCAGCTGTTTAAGGGTATTCCCTTTTCTGCCAGCAGCTCCAAACTCTTCGGATTTGGACGGAATCCGTTGCCAGTTCGTGGTAAACTATCTGCAGTCATCATACGCGTCGGAAAAGGGGGGCCTGGCCCCCCCACTTTTTTGGCCAAAAATTTAGGCCTTTGCACTGCCTCCCTGTCTTGCCCGTTTGAGCCAGATACTGTGCATGTGATTTGCTAGTATTGTGATTTGAGGCATAAACGTGTTTGTTAAGTGTAGGTTCTTAACTGCCTTTGTTGCTAAATTTCCCCTTGCATTCACATTTTGCTGTAATCAGAAACACATCAGAAATCACATCAGAAACGCCAGCATGGAGGATCAAGACACGGGCGTAGTGCTAGTGTCGCAGCTAACATGCCAGATCCTGCCTGAGGGATGCAGCTTTGCTTGTTTTGCTCGTGTGATGTAGTTGATGACGCCATAGGCTGTGATGAATGTGAATCATGGGTTCATGGTACTGTGATGTGCTCTGGCCTAAGCGAAGAGCCTATAGAAGCCATTCACAAATATGATAGAGCCAATCTCAAATAGGTGTGCACTAAATGTCGTGTAACCCACTCATCTGCTATGGGAAACTCCCCATCTAGCTCTACTGAAGCTCACATGGCTGAGCTGGTTTGCCAGCTGTTTCAGCAGATGAAGGGCATCTGCTTTGTGATCAAAGAACTGTCAGACCAAGTCAAAAGCCTGGCATCTCAGCCAACCAAAACCCCTGCACCGATTCCTGCCTAAACTGATCAAGTCCTATCTGCAGAACAACACCCATCCTTACAGTCAGCAATTCGCAGTGAGGTCAAAGAGATGCAGGAAAGGGAGAAACGCCGCCACTTTATAATTGTGCGAGGATGCAATGCCACTTCTCACGATGACTCGGAAACTAAGCTGGGCCAAATTGTGCGGGACCTGACTGGCAAAGCAGTTCAAATGACTAACATATCTAACATTTCTGGCCATTCTGATCTTCAACTTTTATCTTCCGTGTGAAAATCCCAAGTGACAGTGACCGAGGGCTGCTTCTCGACAATGCAAAATCACTGAAAGGGTCGCCCAATGATGGGGCTTTCATCAATAGAGGCCTCACTTATGCCCAAAGGACAGAACTCTACAATCATAGGCACACACGAAGGATCCAAGATCCTCAAGGTCCGAGGAGTGCTGCTGCTGTGTTGCCTGCCCCAGCTGGTGGCACTGCTGCAGCCTCAGTTGATAGAGAGTAGTGTACCCGTGCAAATTACCCGGGGTGTCGCTCCTGGTAGTCTGGGAAACGAGCAACCAATTCTGACTTGACTACATCTAAAAGAGTAGCCAACTTAAACATTAATGGTCTTTGCTCCAAGCTGAAAGTGCTCAGCGATAGTGTTAGCTCTTTGAACATTGACATTGTATGTGTCACAGAAACTCACCTGATTGATCAGATCAAGGATTCTTTTGTAGAAATCCCAAATTTCCGCCTCATACGAAATGCTGTCTGTGGGTCTATTCACAGACATGGAGTCTGTGTTTACCTCCACAAGAGATTGATGACTGAAAATGTGGACTCACCCCTTCCCAATGTCCTAACATTCTGTTTATCTTCTGCTCATGTGTTCGTGGTCGTCATATATCGACCTCCGTCTAACACGCCTGTGGGCAATGAACAGCTCATGTCCTTTCTCCGTAGGTTTTGTACTGGAAAAGAGGTTTTGATTGTAGCTGACTTAAATCTTCCAAACTTGGACTGGACTAAAGATGACCTGTCAGCCACTTGCTCTCCAATGGAAAAAAACCTTCCTGGACACATTCACATCACTAAACCTTACAAAGTGGGTCACTGGATCTACCTTTCCGAGATCAGGTAATATTCTCGACCTTGTTTTTACATCGGAAGGAGATAGCATAGGTACTATCCAAGTGATTGCACCCATTCCTGGCTGCGACCATTGTCCCACAATATTTGATTATATCTTGATGCACTCCATTGACAACCCACCAAATAAAGATGTCAGTCAGAGAAATTGGCAGAGGGGAAGGTACGATGCCATCAGGGGGAAGTTGTATGAAATTGATTGTCAGTTTGAATTAGCTGACCGAGATGCTGACCAGATATTTTCCCACTTCTCAACCATCATCACGGAGATTGTGGCAGAGCACATCCCGTTCAGGGCCCCAGGAGATTCTAAGCCTCCTTGGTCAATCAGACCCCCACGAGTCTGATTCATCGCCGCCAAAATGCTTGGCAAAACTACAAAACTATTCGTCAGAATCTCGGGAGGCGCTCTAATTCAGGCAAAATTTGCCTACCTAGCCTTTGCTGAAGCCAACAGAGAGTTTCGGACATATGCGGTTCGTTCTCAGTCTGAGTACGAGCGGGGTCTCATTTTACGTTCAAACAAATCGCGAAAGCTACTTCACTCCTACATTAGGAACAAAAATTTAGTCGCCCCTTGATCGGTCCCATTAGGCTTGAGACTGGCTGCCTTAACGATAAACCAGGCCCCATGGCTGAAGCATTCGCTCAATCTTTCTCATCTGTGTTCATAAGGTCTCCTCCACCTAACCCGGCAGCCCACCAGACTTTTCAGGAATTGCTAGGCGAACTAGACGTCACTGATCATGCTGTACTTGAGGTTCTCCATGGTCTTGATGGGAATTCTGCCATGGGTCCCAATAATCTTCATCCCTTGCTCTTTAAAGAATGTGCTGCAGAACTTGCTTATCCCCTCAATGTAATATTCAACCAGTCTTTACTCGAAGGTCAAGTTCCGGAATTGTGGAAGTCATCCCTAGTTATTCCTATCTTTAAAAAGGGGGTGCGTTATGACCCTTTAAATTATCGCCCTATTAGTCTAATATCAGTATGTTGTAAAACCTTGGAGCGCATTATTAGGTCCCACTTGACTTCGTACCTGGAGAGCAATGCACTAATAACTCCCCATCAATTTGGTTTCCGAAGTGGAAGGTCTACTATGGACCAGCTATTGCTGGTTTATGATTGTGTCTCAAAGTCAATGGGTGAGGGAGGGATATGTGACGTCATTCTCTTTGACTTTAGCAAGGCCTTCGACGTTGTTTGTCACGAGCTCCTCATCGCAAAATTGCGGAGTATTGGCATTTGAGGTAACCTCTTGAAATGGCTAGCCTCATTTCTTATTGGTAGAAAAATGAGGGTGAGTATTCAGGGCTCCTCCAGTGAACAGAGGGAGGTCCTGAGTGGGATGCCCCAAGGACCTGTTCTGGGCCCCCTGCTTTTCTTAATATACGTCAATAGTGTAGCCTCTCAACTGTGGTCCAATTACAAAATTTTTGCAGATGATTTAAAGAGGTATGCATGTGTCCAGCACAGCTCCCGGGGACCCCAGCACAGCCTCCCACTATTATCCACGCTGGCCGTCCAGACAGACATCGACAACCTGCACAATACAGCATCTTCTTGGGGATTAAATATGAATGCCAGTATATGTGTCGTGTTGCGCTTCTCCCGGCCTAGCCGTGACCTCACGGTCCCAACTTACGGAGTTAATGGACATGGGATCGTGTTGGTTCTTTCGATACCAAGATGAAATTCCATGCCCATATTAGAACTATTTCTTTAAAGGCCGATGGCCTTGTGCAAAGCTTTCTAAAGTCCACAGTGAATCGCTCCCCTAAGTTCATGCTTTTTTTTTGACTACCCACTTTAGTCCAATCCTTGAGTATTGTTCATGTGTCTGGTTCACTGGGTATATTGATGACTTATATATGCTAGAAACTGTACAAAGGCGGTGGACTAAGTAGTTCGTAGGTCTAACTTCCCTGAGCTACGCCGATCGGTTAGAAACACTCAAGCTGTATTCTGTGCAAGGTAGGCTTCTGCGCGCGGACATGATCCAGTGTTGGAAGTTCTTTAATGCTAGGTCCTGTATGTCACCTAGGGACTTCTTTCAAGTCTGCAAAAATTCTCGCACTACAGGCATTGCTACAAAATAGCTGTTCCAGTCACTAACTCGGATGTTAGGAAGCGTTCTTTCTCGGTCCGTTGTGTTCAACCTTGGAACTCCTTACCTTCTGCAGCAGTGTGTGCCGTGTTTTCTAGTTTTAAGGATATTCTGGATAATGTGACATGACCTTTGCTTTTTGAGGGAGAAACCGATTGTATTCCTGTGTTTTTTTAGTTGCCGCACGTATTTGGAATATTGGATGTTGTGCTGCACTGGATTCTACGAGACGCATCTGCACCATTGGTCGTGTTTTGCTGTTGGCTGGGGCTGTAGTGGTTTTTTTGCTCAAAGGAAACTAACCAGGTGAGACCAGGTAAGAAGGTATGATATATGCTCAAGTTCAGTCAGATCAGATCATGGTGTGTCCAGATATAATCATGATCCTCATAGAGCTTTTGGCAATGGAAACCAGTTTCAATCCAATTCTCATTAGTCTGCATCCGATGGCAGCATGATCCAATCTGCAAAGTATGGCAGCAAACTGGCAGCAAACAAGGCACACTGTCGATTTAGAGCTTGTAATGCCTGTGGAGTTCGTGCCATAAACGACTGGAACAGCCTTCCCGCTGAGGTTGCCTGCACCCCGACAATTGTTGCGTTCAAATCGAGGCTAGATGCTTTCTGGCTCGATAACAAATACCACACCCCCGACACAGACGAAGATCTGAACACCACACAGGAGCTTGTTGAGATTGGACTTCATAGGCCTTAAGTAGCCTCCAATATCCGTCTTCTTCTAGGTACTAGGTATTTGTACAATTTTTAAGGGCTGGGGCAATTGTTCATAGATGCTTCAAGTAAAATCTATCCCACCTTTGCATTAAAAGTGCGTGAAATACAGAGCCTCAAACACAATTGTGCCCATTTTGCCCCTCTCTCCTATAGTCCTTTTTGGAATTTTGATGGAATGGTTCATAAGTTTAAATAAGCTTTTCAGATGTGGGTTAATGTCTAAATCTATCTAAATGTCTTATCATTCAATTCAAGATTCAATCAACATTTAAAATATATATAATAAGAGGAATGCAATGACACTAAAAGTAATACTATATCTCAACCCAGCCACATGAAAGCCACAAAAAGAAAATGTTATCTATTCCATCACATTATTTGACCTGGCATGGCCTTAATCCTCGCCCCATCGGGGGCCATTGATGGCCCCTCTAAGGTTTTTTTTCAGAAAAGCAGAAAAGCGATGAGTTGCAATGACACTGTTGAAGTGTCTACCTCTCACCCATTATTTTCACACCACCCCTGAATTTTTTTATCCCAGGCCACTCTTGGTCAGGTTACCAGGTGAGGTCAAACAAGGTCACCTCACCTCCACTTTTGAGCTCTACCATTGCTACATTTCTAAGCTAATCTATTTGAAACTTTCTACACCTGATGATCTTTCCAATGTCTTCAAAATTTTCTGTCCGGGATTTCTTATTAGTGACCTGAGGTCATGTCACGAGGTGACCTCTCCCATAGGCAAAGCGTGGGATAAGCTGTCTAATGGTCTTGTAAGTCACAAAAATTATTTCAAATGCTCAGATTTCTAAAAAAAACACATTGACCCTTTTTCACGGATTTCTTGGGCAATATTTGTCCTTTGATCTATTGAAGGTCATCACAGGTCACCGGTACAAAAACAGTATTTTGACGATAGCTTTCGATCAAATGAAGCTAGAGTGCTGAATTAAACTTCATTGTGTATGTCTCGTCACTGGCTTTCATTTAATCCGGCAAGGTCACGGTCTTGTAGGGGTCAAGGGTCTTAGCTTTTGTGACCTCAGGTCATGTTAGATCAAGAGGTGCCCTCTAGAGGTCAAACCACTGGTGGGAGGTCATTTCGTTCCACATAGCGGAGAAAGCCCTGGAAATTGCTCATGAAATTTACTCTATGATATCTCAATAGCTCTAATGGTATGAGAGCTACGCCCAGGTTTCTTAAGCATTGCATATTTTAGTGGAAATAGCTTACCGTGACCTAAATTGACCTCTGGAGGTCAAACCACAGGCGTAAGCGCCTAAACATGTGAAGTAAAGACATTCTGAATTCACACGAGCTTTCCAATGCACTTTGCAGATGCATACCAACCCCCATATTTTCGGAGTTAGAGGGGTTATTGATGCCCCCGGGTGGAGCGAAGCTGGCGCTGGAAAGTGGGGCACGGGTAATACTGGCCTGAGAAATAAAGTGGCTGATATGGTTTTTCGCCATAGCTTATGGCTATCTACCACCGCTTCTTTTTTCCCCTGTCCCTCACAGGAACAGAGATTGAGAGGGTGTTAGACCCCCCACCAAGAATATTACTGGCATGCTTTTGATGAGTTAATGTGCACCAAGAATATACACATGTTTGGGGCAAAATGCTCAGACACCTCACCAATTCACCATTATGTTCGTATTTTGATTCTCTTTCAAATGATGTATCATATGACACCCTTTGAAAACTCTTTTTGGCTGGGGCCAGGGGCGTCAAAGTGCCACGTGCGTTAATCTAGAGATTTAAGAACGATTTGTTCATATTTTGAGAACGCTTCTAGTGTTTTTTTATTTTAGGGTCAGTGTATTAGTACTGTCACTGTAAGTCGCCTGGTATGCTTCACGGGTTGGGCTAAAGGATGACCTGGACCTGACCTGATTTATTTATTTCGACAGCTTGCAGGACATGGCCAGGCTTCTCCACTCAAATAGGGCTATTCTGAAATCGTCGTTTCAATGACCTTATTCACATCACGAGTATAACATAAGGCACATCACGAGTCTCCACAAAGTATTTACACATTCGTCTTTTCTTGTCAACAATTGTTTTGTGAGACTAACCTAAATTTCTTATAACTTGCCTTATACGAGATTTGAATACACCGATAGTGGCAACATCAAGATCATTTGGTATAGTGCCCTGCTTGTATTTTGCAGAGTCGATATATGAACGGACGTTTTCCATGGTTGTTATTTGGGTGATAGAGTGACAGCTGCGCTGATTGCCGGGTTTCACGAGCTATAATTTCGTGGTAGAATGATACGTTGTTTCTAATGGTACGAGCGTGCTGCTCATGTAATGTTATATTGTTATTCATTAATGAATATTCATAAACACGTAAATAATATGACAGAGGGAGAAAATGACCTCCGAAATGCCCCAAGACAAGCCAAGATGAGGACTTAGCACTTCAATGACTTCAGTGACACCACCTGAAATGGATCCTTTTCGAGTTTAACGTTGCTGGGAGAAGGCCAAGTCAGAGCACAACTTCCAAGCCAAATATGGAGTCCATCCACGTAATTCTGGCGATGCTGAACTCGAGATTAAACCCTGAGGGACCGGCTGCTCTCGGGTTGAAGCCCATGCTTGCTGAGGCAGTCCAGACCGGCCTCCTGGATAAGGCATGATCTCTCGTTCCTCCTGTAGGCTACCATGTAATGTAAGGTTACCAATTCTAACGTCGACTAACACCATTTGTTTGACATTGTGAGAGCTTCTCACGTTTTTTGCAGGAGACCCGCTGGGACTAGAACCCCGGGCCTTTGTGTCAGCCTGGGACGCCCAGAACTGCCAAGTCGGTCGTCTGTTGCCTAGTCGTGAGTTCGGTGCCACCAAAATTACGCGAATGGATTCCTTATTTCTCTGTCAGTTAAATTATACATAAACAATTTTTCCGGAATTGTGGCACTATGCATTGAATTGTGAATTACTTCCCCAGTCCGTTTCTGGATATTTTAAAGGCATATTTTTGTACCCAGCGATATGTACGTAGTGTTGAATATTTAATTGAAGGACAGACAAAATGTCCATCAATTATCTAGTTGTTCACAAGGCTGTGTATTTTTCGTTCTGACAATGTAAAGTTGAAATTTTCATTCGTTTACAGAAGACCCTGTAAATTATGTTTGATGCTATGTCCTTATATTCAACCATTTCGCTTACCTATACTCCGAAAAAAGCCGGAATTCGATGCTTGATAGTGCAGTTAGTGCAGTTCTGGCTTAGTGCTGACCATGCTGAGTTCAGTCCAATTGGATTTTAAAAGCGCCTTTAACTCCGTTTCTTTTGCAGATGGAAAGTCAAAGCTCGCCTTTAATGGACAGTAAACGCGTACTTACCGAGGAGAGCCAGAGCCTGCTGGACGAGTCTCTTGTGGGAGCCTCCCAGCCGATCTCTGCCGAGGGCGACTCCTTCTGCGGCAGCTCCCAGTCCGCCGTGGGCGGCAGCTCCGCGTCAGCCACCTCCTCCGTCTCTGCCGGCGGCGGCTCCGCCTCAGCCACCTTCTCCGTCTCTGCCGGCAGCGGCGCGGGCCTGGTAGTACCGGCCTCCGACGACAGCGACACCGACTTCGAAGGCGACGACGAAGACGCGGTGGAAACCCAGCCGGCTCCGCGGCGGCTCAAGGACTGCCTAATCGATGACGATGCCCCTCTAGCTGTGAACGATACTCTGGATACCAGCGATGTGCTAACGGAAGGCTCAGGCTCTGGCAATGATGCGAGGCATGCAAGAAGCTCAAGCAAAGCTGAGGACAGCCGTCACGTGGAGAAGGGGTTACGAGTGGTCAGATTTTCCGAATGTGACGACTCTGTAGTTGAGAGTTTAGACTCGGAGGCTGAGACACAGCCGCGACGAGTTGTGTTTAAATCGCCTGCATGTAAGGCTTTCAGCAGCTCCCTAGGTAAGGCGTCCAACAGTAGCCGGACTTCCTTGGCTGTCGACTCCGAGGCTGAAACCCAGTTATATGAGCACAGTTCAGTCACGTCGTCTGTCGATTTGGAGGCAGAGACGCAGGCTTTTGAAGCCTCCGCTCTTCACGCCACCACAGTCAGTCTGGAAGCTGAGACACAGGTGTTCGATACATCGCTATACAACTCGACAGCGAGCAGTGTTGACTTGATGGCAGAGACGCAGCCCTTCAAAGGGTCGCCAGGCAAGTCCAAACCAAACACTTTACGTCAGGAAGCCAACTCTAAAGCGCGGCGGTTAGATGAAAACTCTTCAAAAGATGTCGACTCGACGGCAGAAACTCGGGGCTTTGCGACACAGATGAACGATTCAGCAGCCGAAATAGACTTGGAGGCTCCGACACAGGTGTATGTGGAGGCTCCTGTTCCAAAGTCAGAGCATTCTTCTGGTGGTGGAGAAACTCAGCCATTTGATCGGCTGGACTCCAAGAGCCTGAACGTGAGCGATACGGACTTGCTGGCACTGACTCAGCCGTATTTGCCTGATAAGGGCAGCGATGCCGGTTCAAACTGTGAGGCGGAAACAGAGCTATTCAGACCCCAGGCAAAAGAGACTTTTGATCCTGATCAGCAAGACTGTGAGGCTGAAACAGAGATGTATCGCCCAGGAGATGGCGAAAGTCGTGGCATTAGACGTTCTGAAGTTACGTTGGAAGTGAAGCCGAACAATACATGTGACGTAGACTGTGAGGCGGCCACTCAGATATACACGCCAAAGGCGCAACCCACAAACAGTGCCGTGAGCAACACCGCTGCGGCAGATATTTCTGATTCAGGATCAGATACAGACTTGGAACTAACCCAGACACTTTCTCTCCCAGCTGTGTCTGCCTCAAATCCAGAAAGGGACGAGAGTGGTGGTACTGCGGCAGGTACTAGTCTTTCCCGCGATGGAGCAGCAGGGGCTTCCGTCACGGCTGTAACTGAGCATACAGTATCAGACTCAGGCAGTGAGACAGACGCCAGTGAGTGTGAGGCGCGGGCGACCCTGTCCGGCACGAGTCGCGCGACACCAGACTCGGGCAGTGAGACGGATGTAGACGATGAACTGGTGGTCACACAAGTGGTCTCCCGGAGACCACCGGCGAAAAGGTTCCGACGCGCGAAAGAGGATGGTGTAGACGCTGATGTAGACGAGTCGAGAGTGGTGGCAGCTGAGAGTTCGCACTTGGTGGCAGACAAGTCTTTGCCGAGCAGGATGCACGGCGCAGACGAATCTCAGAGTATGTTGGCGGCAGTGAGAATGGACGTGGATGAGCGTGGTATTGAATTTTCCCAGGATGAGGATTTGGTGGAAACGCAAAGGTTTCCTCGGGAGGCTAAAGTGGAAAGTAATGAAGAAAGTGTGGGGACACAAAGGGTGGCAGCAAAGTCGGAACAGTCCCGTCAGGCGCCTTCAGAAGATGTAAAGCCAGCACCGAGATCGGACTCTGTCGATGAGGATGATATTGAAACTGAAATGGTAGCTTTGCATAATCCAAATGCTCCGACTGAGGAGAAGTATCAGAAAAATCAGAAAAGAACCACAGTTACAGAAGTGCCGTTCGATGACGAATGTGATATTGAGACTCAAAGGAGATCACCTGTTCAAAAGAAAGTGACATTTCGGGAAGCATTGGTATCAACATCTGAGGATAAAGGGGCTGAAGACGAAGTGAAGGTTGTAGTAGAACGAAATAATCTTGAATCATCGCCGGCCTTCGTACCAGCAGAAACTAGAAGCGAGCTGAAGGAGCCGTCCCAACTTCTCCAGAAGTCCGGTAGCACCTGTCTTGTGAGCCGTCCCAAAGCTGCTTCAAAATCAGTGAGCCAGTCGGAGCATTCGGGCAAAGGACCCTCGGGGAGTGGTATTGATGATGAAGCTGAAACCGCAGTGGCAACCCGCATTTCCTCTGTGCCGGCCTCTTCCGCCGCAGCTCAGTCCGGTTCATGTGACGAGGAAGAGTTGTTACAAACGCAGCTTAGGCCCAGTCTATCGGGCAATGTCAGGGATGTACACCCAGAAGGCATGGTCAGCTCCGATGAGGAAGATTTGCTTCAGACACAGGTCGTGAGACCCATGAGGCTTCCTACTGAAACCTCCAGAGAAAAACGGGAGAAGACGGAGGCTGTCACAGATGATGAAGATTTGCTTGATACACAGGTTGTGAGACCCATGAAGCCTCCTACTGAAACCTCCAGAGAAAAACCGGGGGAGACGGAGGCTGTCACAGATGATGAAGATTTGCTTGATACACAGGCTGTGAGACCCATGAAGCCTCCTACTGAAACCTCCAGAGAAAAACTGGGGGAGGCGGAGGCTGTCAAAGATGATGAAAATTTGCTTCATACACAGTCGGTGAGACCCATGAAGCCTCCTACTGAAACCTCCAGAGAAGAACTGGGGGATGCGGATGCTGTCACAGACGAGGAAGATTTTCTTCAGACACAGATGGTGAGACCCATGAATCCTCCTACTGAAACCTCCAGGGAAAAACTGGAGAAGATGGAGGCTGTTAAAGACGGTGAAGATTCACTTCAGACACAGTTGCTGGTGCCCATGAAGCCCCATACGGCAGCCTCTGGAGAACTGGGGGATGCGGATGCTGTCACAGACGATGAAGATTTGCTTCAGACACAGATGGTAGTGTCCATTAAGTCCCGTACTGAAGCTTACAGAAAGGTATCGGAGGAGACAGAGGCTGTCAAAGATCCAGAAGATATGATTGCTACCCAGCGAATGCCATCTTTCCGCTCTATTCCGATTACGGGTTCGGCTGCTGCTCATGTCGCTAAAGAAATGAAAGGTTTCAAAGAAGGTGAGGACATGATCTCTACTCAGTTGATTTTGCCAGATCGAGCTGATGAGGAAGGAGCTTCACCAGAACCCGCACAAAGTGAGGAAGAAGAAAGCGGTAAGAAGGGGGCGACAAATTCCGTCCCGGCACCCGAACCATCCCGCAAAAGTGCTGCTGATGCTACTGCGACCCGTCAGGTCGTGTGTTCGACTCCTTCTCCTGCTGCTATTCGGCTCAAGTCGCGTTTCTCCACACCACCGCCAAGCACCTCTACGCCCGCAAAGGAAGGTCCCTCTCCCCGCCTTAACACTTCAGGAGTAGAACTGTTCGGAAGCCCAGGGCTCCCAAAGGACAGTGAGCATGGCGAACAGCAGGAGGAAGAGCAAATACCAGAGACTCAATTCGAGGAAAACGCGATGGAGACACAAGAAGAGGGTCTCTGCGAGCGACTTGTATTGCCGAGCACGCAGGATATGCATTCTGTGCTGGAGATGATCCGTTCGCCAACGCCGCCGCCGGTGCCGGAAGAACCGGACACGCAGGACCCAGCGATGTTGATCGATACCCAGCAGGTGGACACGTGGCCTCGCTGCGTTAGCGTCTCTCCGGTGCCGTCTGGACCACCTGTTGCTGCGCGGACTCCCGAGTCACCCAGCTGCGCTTCTGACGAGACCGGTAGTTTCGACATTGTACCGGACGAGGAAGACGCAGCCAGCACTCACGGTGATAACTGTAAAGAGACTGGTACTGGAGACGATGGTGATAGAAACGGAACGGATCCAGGGGCCAATGCTCCTTCGTTCCACGATGACACCAGGCAGTATTGCTTGAACGAAAACAGCCGTGTTGATGTTGAAGCCGGTAGCAGCCGGGAAGTAGCACCTGAGTGTGAGACCAGTGTTCTGAGTTGTCGCAAAAAGCTATCATTCGTGCCAGCGGACGATGGTGACATGAACGCTTCGCAGGAGGCATCAGTATCTGACACTGCATCTGCATCAGCTGCCAGGCCGGAAACAAGCAGGTCGCGGCACACAGATGTTCTTCCAGGGCGTGGCACCGATCCAGCAGTGTTTCACCCACCAGACGCAGGAGAAGTCCGTGGCAGAAAACGACGTTCGCTGGACGTGGTCGATGCCTCTGGAGGGGGCAAGAATGACGTGGTCTTAAGCGCTGAAAGTGTGGCCAGGGAGGCGCAGGGTAGTCTGCCGCCCCGTGCTAGAAAGAGGGGGACTTGGCTCGGCGGCGATGTCTGAGACGTCGCAGGCTGAGGACTCTGTCCATACAGCCCAGGCCTTGTCTTCTAGTGAACTGCGGCCCGCAGGCGTTGATGTAGCTGCTGGAAATCGTCGCAGTTCTGGCAGACGCGTTAAAGCTCCGGTGAAATTCACGCCCACCAAGACGCCAAAGGAGGAGGCTGTTCCGTCCAAACGTCTTCGGAGGGGACCGGTGCCAGATAAGGGAAGTGATGGGGGTGACGGGCCGACTGGCAGTAAGCGACGGCGGCGACAAGCCAGTGAAGCGGGCACAGCAGCACGTTCGGGGGATGCCAAGGGCCTCTTCGGTGCCCAGGGAAGTTTCTGAAGCGGGGCCTGCCTCTGCTAGAGCCTTAGAGCTACCATCAGTAGTGATTGACAGGATGTCGCCGCGAACGGAGTGCGCGTGGCGATTGCGGGCTGCAGTGTAGCTACATCGCGAAGGAGCGAGGGTAAGAAAGGGGATGTACTGAAGGCTCCGGCTGGATCTGTGGAAATGACGAACATGTTCTCTCGTCTGAGGGTGACAGATCGTCATTTGAAGGCTTCCTTCCGGAAGCTGTTGAAGCGAAATCAAAGTATGGACCTTCGTCATCAAGGGTTCCCAACTCCCATACTGCTTTATCTTCCATAGCGGTTCCGTGTTCTTCAGGGAAAGAAACCAAGGCGACCAACGCCACTGTAGCGGTTCCAGTGCACGCCGATGCTGAGAGACTGGGCATTTCTCGGCTGGGTAGCGAACAAGCAGGCAAGAGGAGCGCCGCCGCTCCGTCTGACCCTGAGTCCGCGGGTGTTCAGGGACGGTCAGTGCCGGAAGACTTCTGCCATGTCAACGGCCACTGCGGCGGCTCCTGCAGAGACGGATGTCAGTCCTGTGGTCAGCAAGCCTGTTCAGCAGCGGAAGAGGGGGGCGGCTGCTGCCAGGGCCGGGCCGGAACCGGCGGCGGCGGCGGCTGCGGGGGTAGGTCAGAGGTCCCAGCAGCTGCCGGGGGTACGTCAGAGGTCCCAGCAGCTGCCGGGGGGTAGGTCAGAGGTCCCAGCAGGTTCTACATCAGCGCAGTTAGCAGAGGCATCAAACGCCCGTGACGTGCGCGATGCGGTTCATGGAACAAGGACCAGGTCACTGAGAGGCCGCCAGAGTGAACATTCTGAGATGCCGACAAATGTGCAGGCATCTGCAAGGCGCACGCGAAATCCTCAGCGTGTCAGTGGAAACCACAAAGCTTCCGATGTCCAAGTTCTAGCGCCACCTGCCTTGACTCTGAAGCCTCCGCCGGGGCGCAGGGGAAGGAGTAGTCACAGTGCTGAATCGTGTTCAGGATCTTCCGTGTCTTCACATGATGGAGTCCGGAGGGCAGGCGTAAACCGGGACGGGCTCAGAGCTGAGAGGGATACCGTGGCGGTGGTGACTGCTGGGGCGGGTCAGCCACCGCAGCGCAGAAGGGGTGCACGGGGCAGGGTGGCGGTAAACGATGAACCTCCGGGTGCGTTTCCGTCACCTGCCAAGTCCGAAACGAGCATCATCAGTATCGCGTCTGCGGTTTCCACGCAGTCGGTTCGCTCCACACGCTCCACACGCTCTACTCGTGCCGCAAACGCAGCAGCTGCATCACTGGATCCAGTGGCAGAAGACTCCAGGTCCACGCGTTCTCGGAGAGGTAGAGCTTCACGCGGCTCCACGCCAGTGGTCTGTCTGACGTCCAGCACTGACTCATCGCCGGTGCGTATAGCCCCGCCCGCCAGCAGTGGCCCGGCAGGACTGACCGCCACGGGGCGGTCTGCCTGCGGCATGGAGAGAGGAAAGGGGAGGAGGGGGACCACGACTCGTGGTAGACCAGCGCCGTCTGCGGACGTGAGACTGGATGTGACTGCTGTCTCTGAACCAGCACCCGCTGCGACTGCGGCGACAGCGGCGCCGTCTGGTTCTAGTCGCCTGCGCAGTATTGCCACTGTTGTTGAAGCAGACGGTGACAGTGGTGAAGATTTGCCGCGGCCGGCCGGCAGGTCCAGCCGTCGTCGGCGCTCAGTTGAAGTTGTGCACGTAGCGCCTCCCAAAACTGCACGCGGTAAGAGAAAGCCGGTGGGTGAGGCCGTTTCGTCGGAATCAGAGGAAGCCCAGCCGCCCCTCGTTCCAGCGCCATCGGCCACCTCGGTGTCCGCCCTGACCGTGGGGCGGGGTAGGGGGCGGCCGAAGCCGGCGTCTCCGGCGCGCTCTGTCAGCAGCAGGGTGTCGGCTGTGGTGAATACCACCCCGCCGTCCGGCTCTCCAGTTGTGTCCCGGCGCGGCGGCGGGTCTACTGTCGGGGAGACGGCGTCCGGGAGGGGGCGCCGGAAACGACAGCAGCTGACCTCAGATACAGGTGAGATGCGCTATTGTACGTTATCCAACGCGTAAATTTGTGTTTAGGGCGATGTTTAGAATTATCATCGTCCAAACTAGCTTCTCGTTGGCGCTGTGTGTGTGTCGGTATTACCTGCAATTTCCGCCGTACTATATGTTTCTTCGGATAAGGATACTGTCATGCACGTCAGATGCCGAGACTCTTGGACCAGACATTTTCCAAGCTGATGTCGCCCCTATCTTCTTTATCCTCATTTACCCTGAAACTTTGCCTGGTTCCCAGATATTACACGTAGCGCATGTTGACGTGTCTCTGCCCTGGCCAGCTTTTCACGCTCCAAGATGTCCGACTCTCTATCTGTCTATGAGTGCCAGTAAGCCGTTTTTAGCTGCAGTTGGAACCCCTCGAGTGCTGTAGAGGGGAACCACAGCTTGTCTGACGTTTCCGTGCTGTCGTCAGGAGCCGGCAGCTCCCACAGGCCCTCGGTGACTTCGACAGCCGATCTGGAAACGGACTCCATCGTCTCCCTCAGCTCACAAGCAGTAAGGAGGAGGCAGTGCCGAACAATCAACTGACACTGACTGGTGTATTATGCTTATTCGGATATTTTTAACCTTTTCGCAATTTTTAGCCTGCCTGGGCCTACTATGGCCAATCTTCGCGCTGTTCTCGTCTTACCCAAGCCTTTATCGTTGAAGTAGCGGATTCTTGTCCCAGTGTATATTCTAGCTGTATCTAGTTGAAAATGTGTCAGCTTCATTGACAACGTCGTATTGTCTTGTCTTTAGTGAGATGTATGTGAGACCCGAAAATAAAGGTAGAATGCCACTATTTAGCTCGGCGTCATGTACCGTGATTTGCCCGGCGAAGGACCCAGACTGGCGGTGCCTGTTGTCTGCCCCCATATCACGTGTGCAGCAGTAGGTGAGTGTTGGATCTGACGCCCTCTCCCCCTCGTTGCCTGGTGGATCTGGTGGGGTCCTGGCTCTTTTCTGTAAATGAGGGGCTGATTTTTGTAGTGTGAGTGCACTCGTCTATTTGCTTTGCCGTTCACGCGCACGTTGATGTGTTGACACCAAATTAGTACTGAATCACGTGTTCGTATTGTCCCACCTTTAGCGATTGTACTGTTTTGGGCGCTATATGGCCTTACCAGGTTGATGCGCCCCCTAAGCCCAAATAACTAACTACCTAACCCGCTCCCCCACAGTCGCTGCGGTCCTCGGTCACGGGCTCCGGCCGCACACTCGCCGTCAGAAGTCGACCGCGAGTCCTATTCACAGGCTTCGCCGACGACGGACACGAGCGCACCGTCCTCACTCTGGGTAACTGCGCAGGCTGGCCGGGTGAAAAGGCCGAGTCTTGTTTGCACTTCTTTCTTTACCAAAAACTGGGGACTTGTGCTCTTAAAGGGAATGTGGGATCTTTATAACATGAGTTTAACTGAGATAACCAAGTTGTAAAGCATGCCGGAAAACCCATTCCTCAACATATCGTTTGTTTTGAAACTCAAAATTTCCGTAGAGAAAAGCTAAAAACCTACCTGAAATGTACTCAAAATGTACCCAAGCGGCTGGCCACAGTTGTCGGCTGTTGTCGTGACGACATAATGACGTCATGGTGAGTAGTCAGCTAATTGAAGCCCTTGAAGCCTATTGAATATGGTAGTAGTTGCTAGATCATGAGGTCATCCACAGGCAGAGGTTTATTTCTTACTCTAGAGCAACATTTTTAAAATAAAAATATTGACCTTATCGTAAATTTTTCAGAACAATCATGGATGTTTTCATAATTTTCGGCTAAACATACTCCTAATCACACTAAATTCCGGGATTCGACCAAGGTGCCACATTCGCTTTAAAAGATGCCTGCTATCGCTGCATTCTGGCCATTTCTCGTTGGTATGCCCTCGCCCGCTTTGTACACTCACGCCACCTACCCGCTGCGATCGACGGGCAGTGTCAGTACGATTTTGTGCCGGTAGGCGGCGACGTGGTGGAGCAGCCGTCTCTGTGCACGGTGCTGGTGGCGGCGGCGGTGAAACGGACCATCAAGTTCATGTCGGCCTTCGCCCTGGGCGTTCCCATCGTGACCACGGCCTGGGTCACCAAATCCAAACAGGCCAAGTGCTTCCTGGGTACGTTGCAGAGGCGCGACGGTGGCTGTCATCGGGAGCCATTATATATGTGTCTGAAATTATGCAGATATGCATTGACCTCCCTTCCGTGTGGTGTGTTACTTTTCTACTTGCTTCACCCTGTGTTTATGACTGTTCGTCGTTCATGCTCATCTTATTCTCACACGGCACGTGACCAGGATTATCTTTAAATATTTCGATTTCTGCCCTTCTTTTTATTATATCTCTCATCAACTGAACCATTGGGCGTTATACTACCGCAGTAGTTGGCCCGCCTCCAAACCCAGATAACTACCGGCCGAAAACGTGGTTGGCTATCTCCGAGTTGACGGGATGGGTGGCTGTGTCGCAGACCCGTGGGACTTCCTGGTTCGTGACGGGACGGTGGAGGCCAAGTTCGGGTTCAGACTGGACCAGAGCCTGCGGCTGTCGTGCCGGCGGCAGCAGCCTCTGCTGCACGGCTGGTCCCTGCACGTCACCCCAAACACCCGGCCGCCGCCGCTGGAACTCAGAGGTGAGGCCGCCCGGCAGCACGCAGAGTCTCCGTCCCGGCTACCAGCGCTGCCCTGAGGACGTTCAGGCGAGGCAGATATCCAGCGACTAGAAATCTGTGTTTTTTACCTCCGTTTCTGCGTTTATCTAAAACACTGGGTTGCTTTAACATTCAAGTTTGCGGGTAACTGGTTAGTAAACCGCCTCGGTGCTGGGTTATCCCGCTGTGTTTGAAGCTGAGGCCTGACGTCGCCTCTGAAGCTGCCGCCGGCCACACCCTGCCGTTCCGGTGACCCGCCGTGCCCCGGCAGAGGTGATTGAGAGCGCGGGTGGTGTATGGCTGGAGCGGCCGCCCCGCAGCGGCTCCGACCGACTGGCGGTGGTCTCCTGCGCCGAGGACGCCGGCTCTCTGGCCGGCCGCGCGCCGCCTGCGTCTGCCGGTGGTGTCAGCCGAGCTGCTGCTGACGGGTGTGCTCCGGCAGAAGCTGGACATCAGCCAGCACCTGCTCACGCACTGAGCGCGCGCTCTCACACAGCGGCGACGCGTGCTCACACTGTGATGGTGCCTTCTTACACCGTGGCGGCACGTGCCCACACTGACAAGTGATGGCACCCTCTCACACCGTTGCAATACGTTCTCCCGCCGCGATTGTGTCCTCTGGCGGCTGCTTTTGTGCCCTGCTGACAGCGGCGATACGTGCTCGCACTGTGATAGTGCCCTCTTACTCGGCGGCGACACGTGTTCACACAGTGGCGACACGCGCTGACAGAGTGGCAACTCGTGCCCACAGTCACGGGTATGTGTGTCTGGGTACCAAATAGCCTCAGTACCTACTGTGTCCTAAAACTCCAATAATCATCAGCCACCGTATGTGCCCAGACAGTTACAACACGTGTCTACAGCCACAGTATGTGCCCACAGAGTCGCGGTGCTGTTTAACGCCCTGGCCAGGGTATCTGTGGCCCGCTTCGTGGCAACTTCAACCTCGCGATCCAGCGACGCCTGTCGTAAACTCCTCAGTACCGGCTGCTCGGCGGCTGTTTTGTGATAAGCTATGCTGTACACGGACGCACTTCTCCCGGCGTGCAGGCAATAGTGTGGTGTAACACTCCGATCTTTACGACTGGCTGGGGTTCACCTGCTACTGGGAGGATTCTTCAGTGAGACGACGTCAGCTTCGCTAGGTCGGAAGGCCAGTATTATGTATCGTGTAGTAGAGACGTGAGAGACATGCGAAATCAATGAGAATAAATCGACAGATTGATGCTATCGTGAGTCACAGCGCGTTTTATGTTCCGGTCGCGTTTTAACCCACACCCCTTTGCATGTCCCGCCCAAAGCGACGTTTCTGCATTTGTGGAGAAACCATAGTGTAATATTGGAGAAGTGGATTGCTATCGAATCACTTCCCATCATTGTGGCGAATCTCCTGTGTCTATTCTCATTCCTTGAAAGTTAAGTTCAAGGCATCGCACCAACATACTTATTTTGCCCCATCGTGTATTTAAATGTCAGCTAATATAATTGGTCCCTATATTTCGGAATTTTGTCGAATATGGCAGTGTCGAGGTTTGATTTTCGGTGACAGCGATAATGACTATGCAAGTGCTAATGACATCAGTTAGACAGACCTGAAAGTGAAAGCGGGGTCGGGTACACTGTCCAAACGCTGAACCATGACCGGCTAAGGGTCAGTAAAGGGTCCGCAGGAGGCCCCTGGCACCTCGGTCCCAGGCAACCGAGATTGTCATTTAAGCGGCTAAGGGTCAATAAAGGGTCCGCGGGAGGCCCCTGGCACCTGGTCCCAGGTCCACCGAGATGGTCACTTTAAGATCACTTCAGTGGAGTTTGTTTAAACGCCGCTGTTATGCTGGAAGTTTGTTTTTTATTGCACCTGGAAGTAATGATATGTTGTTGAAATTTTCACTTATCATATCGCAGAACTGTTGTAAATCGATCCCAGAATACTCATTTTTGGTATGTTTCTTTGATAGGAAAAGGTTCCTGGCTAATGTGGCAGCGCTCTGTGCGATAATTCGGGCAGCAGCTAAATAAATGCATTTCCATTTTGACGCCCTATATTTGCGCCAGGACGCATCGATAACACGTTTCGTTTGCTTGTCTTTTCTGTTTCTGTGTGGCCTTGCTCCTTAACCCTCGCTCCACCGGGGGCATCGATGGCCCCTCGAAGGTTTTTTCGGCATAGCAGAAAAACGACGAAACGCAGCACCGCGGTGAAGAACTCTATCTCTCACCCCATCATTTTCCCACCATCCCTGAAATTTTTTACCCTGGGTCACCAAGGTCAGGTCACCAGGCGAGGTCAACCAAGGTCGCCTCACTTCAACTTTTGAGCCCCATAAGAGCTACATTTCTTATTGATCAATTTGAAACTTCCTACACTTTATGACCCAACCAGGGTCTATAAGGTGTATACCCGTGATTTTTCGATTTCGTGACCTGAGGTCATGAAATCTCGTGAGATCAGGTCACGAGGTGGCCTCACCCATTGGAAAAGCATGGGGAAGAGCTGTCTTATGATCTAAAAGTCACAAAATGATTGCAAATGCTCAAACTGCTCAGAACAGCGTTCTTGGACACCCTTTCACGGATTCCAGGAGGTCATATCTTCTCTTTGACCTCTCCGAGGTCATCCAAGGTCACCAGGGGTCAAAAACAGTATTTTGACAATAAATTTTGACCTAATTAAGCTAGAGCGCTGAATCAAACACCATCGTGTATGTCTCGTCACTGGCTTTCAATTGATATACGGCAAGGTCACTTTCTGACCTTTTGTGACGTCAGGTCATGAGGTCACGAGGTAACCTCTAGAGGTCAAACCACTGGCGTGAGGTCGTTACCATCCACATAGCGGAAAAAGGTCTGCCATTTTCCTATCAAATGTAGTTTACCAGATCTCAATAGCTCTAATGGCAGAAGAGTTATGCCCAATTTTCTTAAGCATTGCATATTTGAGTGAAAATAGCCTATCGTGACCAAACTTGACCTCTGGAGGTCAAACCATTGACCTGAGCGCTTAAACATGCGAAGTAATTTCTTACTGAATTCACGCGAGCTGTCTAATGCACTTTGCAGATTTGCGCTAACCCCCATATTTTCGGAGTTAGAGGGGGGCATCGATGGCCCCCGGTGGGGCGAAGGTGGCGCCAGACCCCCGGTGGGGCGCGGGTTAAGACACACTTCCGTAGCCGACCAATATTGCAAAACAACAACTGTATTCCAAGCTTTATTCGCCAGACTCATGCGGGCCGAGTTCGAATACCATGAAGCACAACAGGCATTAATATGCTCGGCTTATTACGCTGATTAAATTGGCAGTGAATATAAATACTTATATAACTAGTCACCGCTCTGTTTTGAATTCAACACATTGCAGCAATGCTAATAATTATAAACATATAATCTTAAATAGAATCAACTGTGACGATATTCACACCTGCCCGTAACACCCTCACATATTCACGAACCACCCGGAGTGACTAGTTAATCGCCCCAGGTGGCAGAATATTTCCGGGACAGAGGTACTCGTCCTGGCCGTCCGGACAGTCCTGCCGGCCGTCGCAGCGAGTCTCGCGGCGCACACAGCTGCCGTCGGCCACGCAGCGGTACTCGCTCTGGCCGCAGGGCGGCAGCCGCCGACAGCCGTACAGCTCGCTCTCGTCGGAGCTGTCGGCGCAGTCCTGTTTGCCGTCGCACGTATAACAGTCATCGATACATTCGCCGCTGTTGCAGCGGAACTGGCCGGGCTTGCAGCCGGGCGGCTCGCAGCCCGCCTCGTCGCTACCGTCGCGACAGTCGGCGCGGCCGTCGCACCGCTGCGAGTCGTCCAGACACCGGTCTCCGTCGCACTGGAAGCCGGGACACGGCGGCGGCGGCGTGGGGACAGTTGTACTCGTCGGTGCCGTCGCGACAGTCGGGGTAGCCGTCGCAGCGCCGCTGCGGGCTCAGACACCGCGTGCCGTCGCACGAGATCTCGTCGCGTCGGCAGGGACAGCCCAGCTCGTCCGAGATGTCGGGACAGTCGACGATCCTGTTGCAGCGGTCGGCGTCGGGGATGCAGGAGCCGTCGGCGCAGCGGAACTGGCCGGGCGTGCAGATGATGGGCTCGGGCGACGGGCAGTTGTATTCGTCGGTGCCGTCGCGGCAGTCTGGGTAGCCGTCGCAGCGGCGGCGCGAGTCCACGCACCGGTCTCCGTCGCAGCGGATGTCGGGCGGTGAGCACGGCGGCGGGGTGGGACGCGGCGTGGGTGTGGGACGCGGGGGGTGCTTGCACTTCTCCTCGTCGTAGCCGTCGTAGCAGTCCTGCACGCCGTCGCAGATCTTGTCTCGCGACACGCACCTGTTGTCGCAGCGGAAGTGCCGCCTGGGGCAGTCTTTGACGCAGCCGTACTCGGGCGCCTCGTCGCCTCCGAAGGGACAGTCGGAGGCGGTGTCGCAAATGTAGCATCGGTCGATGCAGGTGCCGTCCCTGCAGCGGAACTCGCCGCTGCCGCACGGCGGAGGGAAGACGCCGGACGGCCGGTGGCTGATGGGCACGGGTCGGTACTGCGGGGAGCGGCGTGTTAGGTGATGGAGGAAGACGGCGTCAGCAGGAACGCGGCCCTGCGAGGGGCCGGCCGCAGCGACAAGCAGCAGCAGAGCCCACCACATGATTCAGAACTTGGATACAGCGCAGTCGGATGCCCGGGCAGCGGGACTTAGAAACTTCTCTGAGATCGGAACTCGGCGCTCGTGATGAAATGGGTTATACACTCCAGACGATTTCAGCTGCGAGAGGTCGAGGCTTCACGCGCGACCTCTGCGCCTCAACTGACCGCGCCGTCAGCCGCGGCCGCCCTTAAGCTAGCGCTGACTGCGGTCAGAGACGATCGCGACGCCTTCCGACCGCCGCCACCGACAGCCGCGATAAACACAGCCCCCTGAGACAATATACACGCGGCGCGTCGGTGGCCGGCAGGCGTCAGCTGCCCGGCCCCCCACGGCGTCCTTCCGGACGCGCGCTGCGGACTGCTGACCGTCCGACACGTGCGTCCCGCGCGCCACAAGGCTACTGCGGTCCAGTTTCCCCTCCTCAGTGCCGGAAGCCCGGTTACCGTACGGACCGAGGTGTCAGCGTCACCACCTGTATACGTCATGCTGGGGCCGCTATCTCACAAAAGTGGAAGCGGTTCGGACACGCTCCGCCCCTGGGACCACCAAGGCCAGTGCATGGGTTGCTACATCCGGGAGGGGAGGACTCAGCAGGAGTAAACACATTTCCAGGTCTCGTGACAACGAACTCAGCGAGCTTGATGAATGTATAGTGCAGCTTCAAAACGCTTGATGTACTTAATGGCCGCCCTCCCGGCTGTGTCCGTCTCCTGGCGCAAGCTAAATTGACAGAACACAGGCTGAGGCGCCACCGCCCGTGAGCAGACCGCGTCGAAAGTCTTTGTAGTTTATAATACAGGACGATAGCACGTGGTGCATCCGTCCGACGGCGCGATCGCCCACCCCGCGGGGACCCAAAAGCATGCTGTCTAACTTCCAGCGCAGACACGTGCCCACCATTTGACGCGTTGCTGCCCTCACTGACCCCCGCCGCCAGGGCAAAGTCGTGTGTGACATATTTAAAATTGTTGCTGCACGCTCGACAATGTGCGCGATCTTGCCCAAGAGAGTGTGGCGCCCGAAGATGGAGGCACGTGTCGGTGCTGGGGTCGTGGCTCCCAACTGTAGGAGTAGCCCGATGGGCAGTCATTTCAGTAACGTATTGTTGCATCCAGTAATGTGCAAGAGTATCAAAATGGGCTTAACTCAATACACATGAGGCAGTACTTTCATCAATAAACCAGAGCACAGGAAAATTCACCGTAGATGGCTGGTTTACAACACGGGAAATGCTTACTCATGAGGTGCGGTCAAGGTTAAGGCGTTGGGAACTGGATAGAAAACAGGCCTCACATATGATGGCCGCCATTATAGGAGACACGGACACGATGGAAGTGAATTTCACTCCTTCCACTCATAGTAGAAACTGCCAATGAAAGGTATAAACTAATAATCATTTATTAAGGAAAACAATAAATTAAAGCCATTCGAGACATTGTAAAGTACCCACCAGGCACTTTTCTTTCCATGCTATTCCATTTCCTGGACCATAACTCATTTCAACTCAAGTTCATGTTGAATTCGGTTAAATAATAATCCTGCCCAAATTTAGCCTATCCTGCACACTGCTACCCAACCCGACCCGACCCGCATATACTCCAGGCAAAGCTGCAGAGGCACTGTTCATGGCACACTGACATAAGGAGAAACTAGATCCGCAGAAATGACACACTTGTCAACGTTTTCGCTTCGAAAAGAATATCAAGGTTTTCGCTTCCAATAGAAAATTGCAAACGCCTGCAGCTGCCTCCACTTCCATGACTGTTCCATGTCAATTTTCCAGTCGCTACGCACTTTGGTCACTTCACCCTCCGGCGGCCGGCCATGCACTCCAAACCCGCTCTGAGAAGGGCAAGAAAAGCGCCGGCCCAGAACGATCCATTAGCGTTTTCACGTCTAGACAGGGGCATCCTTCTACACACGCAAATGCCCTCAGAGCCACATAGCAGCAGTGCTTCTCTGAGGGACGGGTCTTCTCATCCCCAGCATTCTTCCAGCTGGTCAGAGGCGATGGTTCGCCGCGGGAGGTAGCACAGACTCAAATGAATACCGAGGGCGCAGAGATTCGGACACGAAATCACTGCCCAAAAAAATAGCGGCACCTCCTCCGATGGCAGAAATTTAACTTCTGCGTCATGGAGGTGCTCAGAAAAGATCCGTTCACAATTAAATTTTCAAACCCTTATACTAAAAACGGAAAAAGATACAGGAAAAGCCTGAGTTGGTGCAAATTCGGACCCAGGCTCCATCCCTCTTCACATCAACAAATCAGTTTCTACCCATCTACTGCCCTTTGAACGCAGCAAGACTTCTTCCGAGTCGACTGGGACATTACAACAAAGTAGTATAATCGCAATGTCATGTCCCAGATGGGAGTAGAAAATATGATCATATAAGTATTTATCATAGTGAAGAGTACACTAAGCGACAGAACATGAAGGCTGCGACTAAAAACACACTGGCGTAACAGGCGACTGGCACGACTAGTCACTACAACAACGTGAATACTCTACAACATGTTGACTCCAAAGATGTCTAGTATCCCTAAGTTAACTCGAGAGCTATCTAGTATCCCAAGCAGAAGCTTTGCAATGCTCGCCCAGTCGGATAATCTTTGTGCAATGCAGCAATCGGCAAACTCGAACAACTAGGCAGACGCATGTGTGTCAAGACAACAGAAGTTTGATATGCGGATTTATATTCTGCTTTCAGCACGTATCTTATTTGGTTTGACCGAGGCTGAAATAGAGATCGGTTCTCGATTACGCTCATCGAGGGAATTTGGGTTATGTACGTTTAGCTCATATATATCTTGAGTTATACATATTCTCACAGAAATTCCATAATATTCATTTTCATATTGTTTCTTCAGATTTCAGGCTCCCCTTGCATAGCAGTCATGTTTCAGGTCTCGTCATCATCTGGAAAGTGGTTTCCTTTCATCCCAGCTGAAACTGTTCGTAATATAGACCTTGAAATCCGAATCTCAGTCAGAATATCGATTATCAAACTTCTATTGTCTTCACCACCGTAACAGACGCCGTGCGTGACACATACGCGATCTAGTACCGCTTCCACCTTCAATAAAGCCCAGGTGTGGGGTGATTCGCCGTTCCTCATTTCCTCTTCAGGAAACTTGTGATGCTGGTCTGCTTAGCAGCGCCAGCGCGAGACCTCGCAGTCTCACTTATCACCTCAAACCTCGAGAACATCTCCGCATCTCCATCTTTCCCCGCATCCTTACTGTTCGGGGCGCCGTTTGAAGCCTCGACCTCTGCACCGTCTTCACTGGCTTCGCCACCACCCGCCACCACCGTGACCTCGTCTGCGGCCCGACTCTCAGAGACCTCATCCGACCTTCTCACCCGCTTCACACCCGCCTCAGCACGCGAGTCGCCCGGCTCAGCCAGGCGGGCAGCTAGATCGACGCCATCGTCTGTGTCGCCGAAGGAGGCTTCCAGAAGGAGCCGCTGCTGTTCCTCCTGACTGCTGTCCTGGTGGATGGTCTCCGGCGATGCCTCCACGTCCTGTGGGAACCCGAGGGTTGCGGCATGAACATCCATGGTGCGTCAGATCAACTGGTTCATTCGCTGATGAGACCAGAGTGTTTAGATGAAGCGAATGTCTGGATACAGTCGAAGAGCCAGATATTTTGGGTGAGGCTTCGTAAAGAAAAGTAATCTTATTGAGCAGAGATCTAGACTTCAATTTCCCATGATCATAATGCCCTAACTCATAAGCCCTAATTGATGAGACATTATGGTTTCGATACGGCCAAACACAGACTCAGCGTTAAGCATATATCCTCAAAATGCGGTCAAACCACCAACTCACCATTCCCGAGGAGACTTCCCTGACGAGAGGCACGCCCTCTGAATCCTCCTCAGGCTCCATGTCCTGACTCCAGTCTGAGAACAACGACACACATCACCATGTATCCGCATATTTTTGTACGCTGACAACTTGTTATCACCATAATGATGTGAACTTGCACCATGAAAAGCCTCAGTTCACAAAAATATCATGGGGTGACTGGGAAAGCATCTGCAAATCCAGTGGTGGGTTGAATGGTGTGCAAGTAGATAGCAGTGTTGTTACGGCGGGGACTTCAGAAGACTTCAGGCCCTCCCCATGTTATCATTCATACCGCTCTGATGCCAGGAAGTGCCATGGAATCGGGGGCGGGGCAGAGTGACGGGGCCGGACGTCGATAACTCGTCACGAGCCGGCCCCCGCCGCCGGTTCCACTAACGCCGGCGCGGCACAAACAACCCGCCACAGCTCTGCCGCAAAGCCAACATCGGCTGGGTACTTTATCGGGTCCATTTACTGGCAGCAATAACTCAGAGAGGGCTGTTGTGGACCACTGGCCGGCGACCTTAATGAGCCGAAAGTGAAACGCAGGATATAACAAGCTGGAATTGCAAACACGATAACGCAGCTAGTATCTACGAACTGCTGGGTCACAGGCACATCTTCCCGCCCCAGGTCCGTTTCTCAGCTCACCTTACCGCCCCAGGTCCGTTCCTGGGCTCACCTTCCCGCCCCAGGTCCGTTTCTGGGCTCACCTTCCCGTCCCAGGTCCGTTTCTGGGCTCACCTTCCCGCCCCAGGTCCGTTTCTCAGCTCACCTTCCCGCCCCATGTCCGTTTCTCAGCTCACCTTCCCGACCCAGGTCCGTTTCTCAGCTCACCTTCCCGCCCCAGGTCCGTTTCTCAGCTCACCTTCCCGTCCCAGGTCCGTTTCTCAGCTCACCTTCCCGCCCCAGGTCCGTTTCTCAGCTCACCTTCCCGCTCCAGATCCGTTTCTCAGCTCACTTCCCCGCTCCAGATCCGTTTCTCAGCTCACTTCCCCGCCCCAGGTCCGTTTCTCAGCTCACCTTCCCGCCCCAGGTCCATTTCTCAGCTCACTGTCCCGCCCCAGGTCCGTTTCTCAGCTCACCTTCCCGCCCCAGGTCCATTTCTCAGCTCACTTTCCCGCCCCAGGTCCGTTTCTCAGCTCACCTTCCCGCCCCAGGTCCGTTTCTCAGCTCACCTTCCCGACCCAGGTCCGTTTCTCAGCTCACCTTCCCGCCCCAGGTCCGTTTCTCAGCTCACCTGCCCGACCCAGGTCCGTTTCTCAGCTCACCTTCCCGCCCCAGGTCCGTTTCTCAGCTCACCTTCCCGCCCCAGGTCCGTTTCTCAGCTCACCTTCCCGCCCCAGGTCCATTTCTCAGCTCACTCTCCCGCCCCAGGTCCGTTTCTCAGCTCACCTTCCCGTCCCAGGTCCATTTCTAAGCTCACCTTCCCGCCCCAGGTCCGTTTCTCAGCTCACCTTCACGCTCCAGATCCGTATCTGAGCCGTACTCGTCGCCCGCGAAGTGGCTGTGGAGGAAGCTGAGGACACAGGGCCTCGGAGTTCGGTTTCCATGGAGACGACCGTACACCACCAGAGCCCTGCGACGGAAAACGGGCGTTGAGAGTTGCTTTCAGCCAACGAATAGCTCGTTAGGCTTTAAAAAATGTCACGTGCCGTGCGTGCCATGATGTCAGGTAAAGTCTTCGCGGGGAAAGTAATGGCGGGTTTTGGCTCGACAGCTACACTTATCATTGCACTGCTGCAGGTGTATTTTACACCGCGCGGCCTTCAAGTGCCCCTACGCCCTGCAGCATGTACGACAAGCACAGAACACACAGGAGCATATTATAGTATGCTATGAGGTGTAGATTTAGTCATTTAATAATGTCAATAACTTTCGGCGCAGATCTTACAATGCATATATTATATTTTCTACCAACAATTCGACATAACCATGGTCCACAAACTTTACGTAGGTCTTATATATGTAAGTATATTTTGTATTGATATGTAATGATCGGAGACTTTCCATACGCATGCAAACAGCCCTAGGTGCCAGGGGCGCCGCCACGGAATTGTACTGACCGGGGAAGGCGAATTTTGAACTTATTCGGTACCTGATAGCATTAATGACAATAGACCCAAAAAATTTGGGGTGACGTCCCCCCTGGTTGACAAACAGGGGGACACGTCCCACCGTCCCCCCCGCTTTCGGCGCCCATGATAGGCGCAAAGCACATATGCACACATACGCACACACACGTTTACACACACGTTTCAGGCACCACTTATGCTATTTATCTGCTTTGTCGTAAGCCATACTTCTTTTAGAACCAATGCTTGTTATAACCAATACCCAATAAGATGAGCTTGAAACTGGCAAAGTTTTTCAGGGGAGCAAAATTATGGGAGAGTTTAGAGGTGTCAACAGCACTCACTGGAGGGCAATTCCAGCACCAATCGACCAAGGCCTACACGGTACCTCTCCGATTTTCTTTAAAATTGGCATATAGGGTTCTCATGGACCCCGAAGCTGAATCTGAGAGTTTCAGCTCAATCGGAATAAAACTTTAGAAGTTATTGCCTCAGGCATTTTTTGAAAATCTGCTTACAGTGCATTTTTTAGATGACCATACAACCCACAGAGACTGATGAACTATGTATTAAATATACCTTTTCCTGTCTGAAATGAACCGAAAAACTCGAATCTGAAGTCCGTTTGACCCTAGGTCACTTGTGAAAATAATTATGATTTGACCTTGACCTAAGGTCATGTCCCAAATTTGCTGGTACACCTTGTTTTCAAAATGGAATATCTCAAATTTAAGATTGAACTTTTTTCCGTCCAATAAAATAGGTTAGAACATCCGTTTTTTATATCTACTAGTGTTTTTAACACGCACAGTGGAGGATGGTCTGGTGTCAACACGTAATGAAGGGGGTCCCGAAATGCCTCCCCTGAAATCTTGCCAATTAAGAGGGTTAGGAAAACGCATGTTCCGGGATTTGTGAGGCCTGTAAACTGTTTTTATTTGAGCTCAATTGTATGGACTTATATCTATATCTTTAAGGTCAAATCAGGTCATATATGTTAAATGTATGTACGTCATACCGGACACCTTTAGTGAAGTGCCGTGATTATACGGAAAAAGTTGCGAAACGTTTGAAATATATAACAGTGATATATTGAAACAGTGATATTGAAAAATATAACAGTACGGTGACAGTGGACACCCACACGTCAAAGGAGCCCTAGATAGGAGGAGGTTAGGGAGTATTTATACTCTTTTGACTCCGTGCAAATGGCTTCTGAAGATATTACGTTCAAAGAATGGTCAAAATCAGAGAGAGAATCGACGCGTTCGGATTGCGTGGATAATATAGAGCGATTTGTTGATCCCCTGAGTGAGAATGTATGTAACCTAACCCATCACCACTACATATATATGGCTCAAGGGCATTATATAGCAAACTGGAAGGAAAAGGCACCAAAGGGGGAAAGCCGTAGTCATCGATGACTTATCAGAAAATAATACATGTGCTGCGCAAAATGCTGCTCAGTCGTATCACTGGTCTGCAAAGCAGGTGACTGTACACCTTTTTGTTCCATACTGGATTGAGGATGGAGTCCGGTGCAGTGAAGTTTTTTTTTAAGTGACGACTTAAAGCACTCTCACGTCATGGCTCATATCTTGCAGCACAAACCCGTACCTTGGCTACGCACCCACATGCCAAGTTTGAAGAAAACACATTACGTATCAGACGGGTGCGGTGGCCAATACAAAAACAATTTTCACTTTATCAATGCTTGTTATCATCCAGACAGACTTTCAAATACCATGTGAATAACGCTTTTTGCTACCAGCCACGGGAAGAACGCCTGTGACGGAGTTGGCGGTAAAGTTAGAAGAAGAACAGCCAAGGTAAGCAAGGTAAAGGAGAGAAGAAAAGGATCAGATCTTGGATCTTCTATTGATGTTCTCTTTTCTGACGCAATACTTCGACACCACAATCCATTTCGGGTTTGTCAGTAGAGAGGAGGTCTTTGAAATGTCAAAACGACTGATACAGTGGTACAGCTCGGCGTTGAAGATCAAGGGCACCCAACGGTTTCATCGTTTCACACCCGTAAACCTGAACACCATGCAGGTGCGAGAGCTCTCTGAAGACATCGACGGAACCAGTGGCAGATCTAGCCGGTCGGTTTGGGAGGAGCAAACCAAAGTCAAAAAGGAAAAAAGAGAAAAACGTCACGCAGTGAAAAATTGTGCTACAATAATATGATTTGACAGTAGGATTTGGGATATTTGAGCCAAAAGGCAAAAACGTCACGGGGTGAAAAGTATGGGCACAAAATACTTTTTTCTATCCAAGACCCAATATTTACACTGAACTTAGCTGGTTCTGTTTGAAGTTGAGAGTTGAAGCACCGAAATCTTGCTTATAAATTAAAAATGAGTCGGGGCATAAAGCAGGTCGACCGCTTGGGGGAGGGGGACAAAAACATAGTTTTGCCCCTAGCTTTCCATTTGGGGACATGCTGTTTTTGCTTCCCTGGATCCGCCACTGGACGGAACAGAGCTGCCTACTGTGACAGCGTAAGGTCAGCTCAGCACAAAGACAGCTCATGGAGGCGCCGGCTCCCGTATTTCGGTGCATTGTTGCAAACCGGTGTCCGGTGTACATACATACATATTTTTCCACGTGTTGACAAATGCTTGCTTCCTTTAACTTCAAGGAAAGTAAAATCGCGCAAAGATATCGTCAAGGAGAGAGTATTGCTCTAGTACTAACTCGCGAGTGGAAAATACTTGCTTCGGTCCGATGCAGAAAAAACTTATTTGAATCGACGCGATAGGCGAGTTCTATATATGAACACGGGAAACCACGATTGCCTTATTTGGCTTTCTTCAGACTTCTAGCACTGTTCCTATTGTATCACCATTTTGTCCCACTACCTTTCCAATATGCTGTCGAAGCCCCAGCGACGAGTTATCATCATCCTTTAAAGCACTGTAATGAGCATTAACACGCAGTCGGACAGGGCTTAAGCCTAATTACCCGAGGTGGCCGGAAACCCTTCATGGCAGAAAAACAACATCGATGAGCGAGTTAATTTTGGAAAGAACTTTGAAAATCTGTCCTCTATGTTTACGCACTGACTGACCTACAGGTTTACAAAATCAGATGTATATTTCTAAATAGCCATAATCTGCGGTCACATAAGCACCGCCATCGGAAAAAGTGGGGCCAGTCGAACTTAAACCTGATGCTGACAAAAACCTTTCCATGATATGACCAAAAACTGTTCAAATTTGGGCTCCTCGATGCCCTCCACAGTTACCGTTTATGCAAATTTCAGGTTTTCTCCCATTTTGACTGAGATAAGGAAATTTTGGGCCAAAAGTGGGGGCCAGGCCCCTGGCCTTCTTTTCCGACGCCTATGTGCGGTCACACCAGTTCAAATGCATTGCAGACCTAGCGATGCGACGAAAACGTAGCATCGTCAGAGTTGTATGTTAAGATCATTTCACTAGATCATAGGTTACAGACCAAGGTCATATAAACATTATCGCAATTGTTGATCGCACAGCTTTCGGTCACATGACGTTCCCTGGCAATACGTGTATGATGTCTTTATGTTACAGCTGAGGTTACAGAATGATAAGTTCCAGGTCACAGGCCAAAGACCGTGGGTCAAGGTCAAACTCATTGATTGCTTAATGGTTGCTTCTATGCAAGCTTCAACGTATGTGCATCCATTATGGAAATATCTCACGTTGTGGTGTCATTGTTAATTACCTTGACCGACCTCGACCTAAATATTCCAGAGAACAATTTATATCTTCTCTTTATGAAATTTGCCCGCTCAAAGTGTATTCGCGACTTTGTTTCGCACAGTAACGGCATTTCGCTAAGTGTCAGGTACGGCCTACATTTGACCTCTATGACCTCATTTGACCTTGAGGATACTGGTCTAGGTCCATGAAATCTAGCCTAAAAACACATTCTACAGCCCTCACAAAACCCGCAACACGCGTTTTGCTAACCCTCTTAATTGGTGAAATCTCAGGGAGGCATTTCGGGACCCCTTCATTACGTGTTGATGCCAGGCTACCCTCCACTAAGCGTGTTAAAAACACTAGTAGATATAAAAACGAATGTTCTAACCTATTTTAATGGAAGGAGAAAAGTTCAATCTTTAATTTGGAATATGCAATTTTGAACAAAAGGTGTACCAGCAATTTTGAATGTGACCCTAGGTCAGGTCAAATCACAACTTTTTTCCAAGTGACCTAGGGTCAAACAGACTTCAGATTCGAGTTGTTCGGCGCATTTCAGACAGGAAAATATATACTTTAAGCATATTTCATCAGTCTCTGTGGGTTTTATGATCACCTAAAAATGCACTGTAAGCAGATTTTCAAAAATGCCTGAGGCAATAACTTCTAAAGTTTTACTCCAATCGAGCTAAAACTTTCAGATTCGTCTTTACGGCCCATGAGAACCCTATAACATTATTTTGAAGAAAATCGAAGAGGTACCGTGTAGATTTGCCATTTGGCTGGTCGATTGGTGCTGGAATTGCCCTGGAGGAAAATTAGCAGAGCGAGGAAGGAGGTGTGGGGCAGATCCCGAACATGCCCGTGAGACCGATATTCGCAGAGTTCGGTTTAGCTTAATTTTCCTCATTTTGCATTGGACATGCAACTTTTAACCAGACTCCCAAGGGTAAAATGTGAAATTTCCGCGATGCTGAAAGCAGGCAATACCACATCTCGGGAGAAAATATGTGACAGCGGCAGCTCTCTGCTCCGGCTGTGGCAGAACAGTTCAGGTCACGAGGCCAAGCAGTGCAGGGGTATCGGGCGCCCGCTGGGTTCGGCAAGTGTCCTGAACTCCGGTCCCGGCGGGTCTTCTAAAGCAGACAAATCCGGTATCAGCAACCCACACTGGAGGGCGCGGGTTGCCACTACCATACAGCCTGATGGTCCCGCCCTAGCCGCAGGCATAACAACCATGAATCGGAATCATATTGAATGTGTTTCCTACAGCTGAGTGATCTGGATTCAAAGGGTAGATTTACCGGTACATACAGGAGCGACCATCTCGCAAAGGAGGAGATGAGCGGACGCATTTCTCTGGGATTCATCCCCTCACCACCATCGACCACGGAAGCACTCGATTCGGCCATGCCCCGCTTTACGACAATTCATCAACCAGTAGCACCCTTCCAGCAGCGACAGCGGGGCTCCGCTTACAGACAGGTGCCGGGGTCTGGTTCCTGTCCGGGGCCGGACGGGAGGATAAACACTCGAAGCCTAGTGGGGACACAGTGTCTGTCAACGGCCGCTCTGCTGATTCCGCTACAGCGTGTGTGACAGACAACACCCTTTCCTTAATTTGAATGGAAATATAATTGCCTTATCTTTTTAAGTGAGTGCTCTGTTATACTTGCAAGAGCTGATGGGTGTGAATAGTTAGGCATCTAATGATTATTTTCAACCATAGATTTCAGTTTCGCCTTTTCGGAATGCTTATCCAGTGACCTTGGGATTTTGCCACACTTTGCTGAATGTTTCGTGTAAATACATTAAAAAGATATTCGCTGATTCAGCCGTTAAATATTACTTGGAGGGCGAGCCTGGAAGTTGAATACCGGTGACTGCCCGGGCAAGAAACCGCCATCTCATCTCTCTGTCTCTCTCTGTCTCTCTCTGTCTCTCTCTGTCTCTCTCTGTCTCTCTCTGTCTCTCTCTGTCTCTCTCTGTCTCTCTCTGTCTCTCTCTGTCTCTCTCTCTCTCTCTCTCTCTCTCTCTCTCTCTCTCTCTCTCTCTCTCTCTCTCTCTCTCTCTCTCTCTCTCTCTCTCTCTCTCTCTCTCTCTCTCTCTCTCTCTCTCTCTCTCTCTCTCTCTCTCTCTCTCTCTCTCTCTCTCTCTCTCTCTCTCTCTCTCTCTCTCTCTCTCTCTCTCTCTCTCTCTCTCTCTCTCTCTCTCTCTCTCTCTCTCTCTCTCTCTCTCTCTCTCTCTCTCTCTCTCTCTCTCTCTCTCTCTCTCTCTCTCTCTCTCTCTCTCTCTCTCTCTCTCTCTCTCTCTCTCTCTCTCTCTCTCTCTCTCTCTCTCTCTCTCTCTCTCTCTCTCTCTCTCTCTCTCTCTCTCTTCTCACTTGTACAGCTGTCCGACGGTGGCGCCGCGCTCCTGCAGGTACCGATGCGCCTTGATCAGGTCGTCTCGCAGCGGGACGTCACCGAAAGTCAGGTAGGTCAGGTCACGTCCGGTCACCGCGGCCGCCATCAGCTGTAGCAGGGCTGCCACGGGGCGCCAGCAAGGTCATCACTCATACATCAGCGAGGGTCGCGATAGTAGTGAACAGCTCCGAGCCAAATAACATTCATTGCGCTCTTCTCAAACCACGGCAATGAACTAACCGTAAATCGAAGGCTGATATATATGCAAATACATCAAAGCAGCCTAACAACGCTACTGAGACGCAATCAATATGCTTCAGAAACCAAACATGTCATTTATAAAAAAATTCCGCGCAACAACGCCGAAAAGCAGGCTTCCATTCACGATTACCTAGAGATTATGTAAAAATGTAACCCCAACGTACAACTCCCCCGAGACATCCACCTAATACAAAAAATTGTGAGAACTTAAAACCCACATCCTCTCCTCGTCCAACGGCTTTCCATTTCAGCCAAATTGTGAGAAGCTCAAGTTTCACACGAAATAAGAGCGCAATCTCAGAACGAGCTAAAAATTGAAAAGCATTTGGCTTTAGACTGGGCACTTCTCTACCTGCTAGTGTTTAAAACTTAACGTACAACCACCCACCTCACAGTTTTTAGACGCTCTTGTCTATATGGATGCAATGTCTCGTAACCGCTGCTTACATTTCAACCTGGGGTTTCCCTTGAAGGCCCCGCAGCCCCAATTCCCGGTGGCGACACCAGGTAGCGAGGTCGTCTCCGCCGCTGTCTGCTCAGCAGGGACGTGGAACCCAACGTACGCCTTATTCAACTCCCGCAGCAGAAACCCAGTCTCGTATTGCTTCGCCTCCTGAAACAAGACGACAGCGGAGGTACTGGGCTAGATGCGACAGACATACACACACTCCAGGAAACGACTGCCTGTCTCCGCCGCCGCTTTTCAGCCACTATGAACCATCCACAATAGTCCCCACATCCATACATGAGCCCGTACTCAGGTGATCATCACATCGTCGCTTCTGACGTCGGGAACCAAACCCAAACTAAATCACGAAAAAAACACGTTCAGTGACAAATCATGCAACAGAACCAAGGTAAGATACAAGTGCGGGCGTTGGCTTCGGCAGTCACGTGCTGTTTGGTCAGGTGCACTCACGTTACGGAAGTGGACGGCGTCTAGCGCTACCACCTGCGTCGCCCTGCGGCCGAACTGGTCGCTGGGGCTGGGGTCGTCGGCCTTGGCTATCCAGCGGAAGGTATCGGCGTAGCCCTCAAACTGGCTGAACCGCTGACAGCCGGTCACAATCAGACACTCTGTCCTGTCCAGCGCCTGGGCAACAGAGAAGACAGAAGCTGAGGACACAGACAACCGCCGGACACTCTGTCTTGTCCAGCGCCTGGCCAACAGAGACGACAGAGAGGCTGAGAACACAGACAACCGCCAGACACTCTGTCTTGTCCAGCGCCTGGCCAACAGAGACGACAGAGAGGCTGAGAACACAGACAACCGCCGGACACTCTGTCTTGTCCAGCGCCTGGCCAACAGAGACGACAGAGAGGCTGAGAACACAGACAACCGCCGGACACTCTGTCTTGTCCAGCGCCTGGCCAACAGAGACGACAGAGAGGCTGAGAACACAGACAACCGCCGGACACTCTGTCTTGTCCAGCGCCTGGCCAACAGAGACGACAGAGAGCTGAGAACACAGACAACCGCCAGACACTCTGTCTTGTCCAGCGCCTGACCAACAGAGACGACAGAGAGGCTGAGAACACAGACAACCGCCAGACACTCTGTCTTGTCCAGCGCCTGGCCAACAGAGACGACAGAGAGGCTGAGAACACAGACAACCGCCAGACACTCTGTCTTGTCCAGCGCCTGGCCAACAGAGACGACAGAGAGGCTGAGAACACAAACAACCGCCAGACACTCTGTCTTGTCCAGCGCCTGGCCAACAGAGACGACAGAGAGGCTGAGAACACAGACAACCGCCAGACACTCTGTCTTGTCCAGCGCCTGGCCAACAGAGACGACAGAGAGGCTGAGAACACAGACAACCGCCGGACACTCTGTCTTGTCCAGCGCCTGGCCAACAGAGACGACAGAGAGGCTGAGAACACAGACAACCGCCGGACACTCTGTCTTGTCCAGCGCCTGGCCAACAGAGACGACAGAGAAGCTGAAGAACACAGACAACCGCCAGACACTCTGTCTTGTCCAGCGCCTGGCCAACAGAGAAGACAGAGAGGCTAAGAACACAGACAACCGCCAGACACTCTGTCTTGTCCAGCGCCTGGCCAACAGAGAAGACAGAGAGGCTGAGAACACAGACAACCGCCAGACACTCTGTCTTGTCCAGCGCCTGGCCAACAGAGGAGACATAGGGGCTGAGAACACAGACAACCGCCAGACACCCTGTCTTGTCCAGCACCTGACCAACAGAGAAGACAGAGAGGCTGAGAACACAGACAACCGCCAGACACTCTGTCTTGTCCAGCACCTGGCCAAGAGAGAAGACAGAAGCTGAGAACACAGACAACCGCCAGACAGTCTGCCCTGTCCAGCAATGGGTCGGCACTACAGAGATAGATTCTGAGAACGCATACACAGATACTACAACTCCACACGCATTCGGATGCAGGAAAATCTGGTTAGAGTCGCTCCGACTGAAGGGTACACACTGGAGACGCTGGCAACAACCACGAACTATGGCGGTTCGAACACAGAATTTAGTGAGCCACCGCACGCACTAGACAGTTGCAAATATCCATACCTTTACAGAAGTCACAATAATAGAATTAACCCTCCCCCACCGGGGCCTGGTGATGGTTCCCTCTAAGGTTTTTCCGGGATAGCAGAAAAACGAAGAGGCGCAGCACCGCGGTTGAGGGCTCTACCTCTCACTGCATCATTTTCCACCATCCCTGAATTTTTTACTCCAGGTCACCCAAGGTCAGGTCACCAGACGAGGTCAACCAAGGTCACCTCACTTCAACTTTAGAGCTCTGTAAGAGCTACATTTCGAGGTCGATCGATTTGAAACTTCCTACACCTTATGGCCTCCAGGGTCTACAAGGTGTATATCCGGGATTTTTCGATTTCGTGCCTGAGGTCAGGTCACGAGGTGACCTCTCCCATTGAAAAAGCATGGGGAAAAGCTGTCTTATGATCTAAAAGTCACAAAGCGATTGAAAATGCTCAGCTTGATCAGAAAAGCATTCTTGGACACCCTTTCACGGATTCCGGGGTCATATTTTCCTTTGCCTCTCCAAGGTCATCCAAGGTCACCAGGGGTCAAAACAGTATTTTGACAATAACTTTTGACCTAATTAAGCTAGAGCGCTGAAACAAACACCATCATGTTTGTATTGTCACTGGCTTTTATTTGACAAACGGCAAGGTCACTTTCTGACCTTTCGTGACCTCAGGTCATCTTAGGTCACGAGATGACCCCTGGAGGTCAAACCAATAGCGGGAGGTCTTTACGTTTCACATAGCGGAAAAAGGACTGACAATTTCCTATCAAATGTACTTTACCAGACCTCAATAGCTCTAATGGCATAATAGTTATGCCCAGTTTGCTTAAGCATTGCATATTTGAGTGAAATAGCCGATCTTGACCTAATTTGACCTCTGGAGGTCAAACCATTGACCTGAGCACTAAAACATATGAAGTAATTTCTTTCTGAATTCACGCGAGCTTTCTAATGCACTTTGCAGATTTGGCTAACGCCCATATTTTCGGAGTTAGAGGGGGCCATCGATGCCCCGGTGGGCGAAGGTGGCGCTGACCCCGGTGGAGCGCGGGTTAGTGAGCATAGTTACAACTATAAAATATAGGCTCCAGCGTCGCTATGCAAATGAGGGTAAAACATACTGTGGGGGGAAGGGAGGCGTGTAGAATAAGAACGGCGATTATCCACGGCTACCTCTGTGAAGAGCCTGGTGACTATGAGCTCTGGGTTGACGATGAACCGGATCTCTTCCTGCACGCAGCCTTCCCCCAACACGCCGCCGCCCACGAACTTGTTGGCAAAGTCCACCTGGCGGCGCGCACCCGAACTAATGCCTCCCGAAAGCCAACAACGAGGTCGCACCGGCGCAGTGCGCCATGGCACGGCAACGGGAGGTCGCTGATTAACTGCATAATACAGAGTAGATTACAGTCAATCTCTAGTTCATCCGAGACAGACCACTTTCGCAGTTCAAATCTCTCTGTGACAAGACTGAGATATACAACGAAAAACATAACCTGAACGCCCGTGAAATAATCAGCCCCATAAACCTAGTCTAACAACTTTCTCCGAACGATTTCTCGTCCTATGACGAAACTGCCCGCGTGCACCATCATCATCTCACCTGGAGCATTCCCTCCTGGTCTTCAATGTAGCCATCACTGTGGCAGACAAGGTCTCTGAGCTTCTGCGTGGCCTCTGCCCACTCGGGCAGCGCCGTCTCGGCCACGTACTGTCTGGTGAAGGTTAGAGCGCCGGTGGGCGGCCTCTCCAGAACCCGGTGGAAGTAGTGCAGGAGGCACTTCATCTTCTCGGTGCGCCGCGGCGACAGGCCCGGCGACTTCTGGTTGGGCCGGCCGCCGCGACCCGAGAACAGCCGGATGAAGTTGATGTCCGGGTACGTGCTGTCAGAAACAGGGGACGGCGGTTACTGAAGGGGTGTAGCGTAGCGCCAGCGGTGCGCGCTCGGGTTCGATTGCGGGTACACCGCAAGTGAGCTCGTATACGCCGACACGTTCATTAATAAATGCATAAAAAGTTACACGCCCTACGCCAGCAACAAAGTAGTAGAATTCAATGTGTTGTGTCTATTTTCTCTCTCGAACATCCAATAAAATACGGAGCTCTGGAAACAATCCGGGCATATCCACACATCATATACTAAAACTGCACAAGCACTCTAGTTTTTTTTAACCCACTACCCATTGAATAGGAAGGCAGGAGTGCCCTTCCTTACCCGTGCGACCCAATTACTAAGGCTCCATAGGATTAGACAGTTAGGTGTTATTACATTGTTAACGGGTCGCACCACTCCCTGCTCCAACTTTTTTATATTTCCATGCCTAGGTTACATACATTGTTGAGAATATTTCCCCGTGCACCCCCCGAAAAGAATAGTAACACTAGTAACATTCAGGGAGTGCTCGGGTTCTACAGAGAGGGTATTAGTGAGTTAGTTATTAGTAGGTAAAACCTCTAGTGTGTTTTTAGGAGAAAAGAAGATAAACGTGAAAATTACTTGGAGAGAAAAAAGTTAGTGATACCAACAGCCCATGCGTGTAACCTCAAACTTAATATAAGACTTCCTGCCATATTTTATAGGCATCAATGAAGTAATTTCGTAAACATATTTTTAACTGAATCTTTTCTAAAGTTACATCATTAATATCTGGAAAGATGGGGCAAATAACTTGGTTGAAGGGCTTGTCCTGTGAGCTCACTCGGTATGAGCTCACCTGTACTCGGCAGTGCGGTCACCACGGCGCGTGGCTGCGTTGCGGCGCGGGAAGGTGCAGAAGAAGGCGTTGGCCAGCAGCGAGGCCACCTGCAGCTGGGACAGCGAGAGCGAGTGGCGGCGGTGGCGGCGCAGCAGCGGCAGGGGTCGCCGCACCAGCTGAGGAAGCCGCAGAGCCAGCCGCGCCAGTCTCGGCAGCGTCACCGCGAACAGGTGGTCCCTCTCCTCCTCGCACAGTATCTGAACGGGCCGCAGAACGGTCAGAGGGGAACGGCCTGATACAGGGTACCTGAACAGGCTACACACCGGTCAGTGGGGAACGGCCCAACATCGGAATCTAAACAGGCCGTATCAGTGAGAACTCGGTCCAACATCGGGATCTGAACAGACCGTAGATCGGTCAGTGGGGATGGTCCACATCGGGATCTAAAGACCGTGATGCCTGGATCACGTTCGACGTATCGGCGGGGACGTCCACATCGACTAACAGACCGATGGGGGCGGTCAACATCGGATTAAGACCGTATCGGTGGGGGACGGTGCAACATCGGATCTAAACAGACCGTAGATCGGCCAGTGGGGGACGGTCCAACATCGGGATCTGAACAGAACCTATAGAGGTCAGTGGGGAACGGCCTGATATCGGGATGGAGGCTCCGACTAAACTGCAGGCCGACCATTCACGGTTGACAACAGCCGAGAGAACCTGAGCTGTTTAGGGTGATACACACAAGGACGCAAAGTGCAAATAAGCGATAAACACACTGACATACTAAACAGTTCACCTTAAAACCAACAAACGAGATGGTACTAGGCAGCATCATGAATCAGAACCCATTTCAAAGCCAGAACTGGGACACGGTGGCGCAGCGATAGTGCCCTGGTATTGCGAGCCGCTGACCCGGGTTCAAACCCACGGCAAGAATTAGGATTAAGGACTTTCTGATCTCCAATATGTCATTCCAACAGCATGAGGTGGTGACGCCATATGATTTCCACACTTGGTGATTCAGAAAGCCCCGACACCCCCTCAAAGACGGAGATTACACCTCATATGTTTCTCTCGGGGCAAAGGAGTAGGGCTATGTGCAGCAGTACCTCGTCTATGAAGAAGCGCAGTCCAGAGAAGTCCCACTTGTCACGGTAGCGCGAGTTGTAGGACTTGATGGCCCTCTCCAGGTCTTCGGAGGTGTGCATCTCCGAAAGAAGCGCTTCCTGCATAAGGTGGGGGCCGTCAGACGTCTGCTGCTGAGGATCTGGAGGGAGCTGTGTGACTGAAATAGTCAGTTTTAACGTGGAAAACACGACAGTGGCAGCCTTCACACAGGCCATATGGATTCACTGAACGTAAGGCACACTGACTCACATCTAGAGACATATTTTGGATACCAGGGATGTATTGCTCATATCATGCAATACAACTCAATTTGTTTAGAAAAAGCCCTTTCGCTGTGCTTCAATAAAACCAGAGTCTTGATATCTCAACAGCTACTAACAAAACATATATACAAACCACATTCAAATCATACTCATTTTCACCAAATTCCACGCTCAGTGCTGACCTGGACCATCGACCAGCGTTTCTGCAGCTTCATCTCTCCGTCCTCCTGCTTGACCGGGTACAGGCTGCTGGGAGAGCAGGGCAGCCGCACGTGCTCCTCATCCCACTCGTCGCAGTCGGGCCCCACAGAGGCGGGCGGCTCCGCGCCAGACCAGCCCGCCGCTGGCACCTCGTACAACACCGTGTGGTGTTCAGAGGCCAACACGGGAATACGCCCCTCCCACATAATGCTGTTTTCACAGACTGCGGCTGCTGCACTCTGAAAGGAAAGAAACCGTGTTTACTGTCAAATTAAAGGGAATGTGACACTCGTAATGGGATTTGAACTGAGGTAGTCCTGTGATAGAGCATGTTGAGAAACCACTTCGATCGGCATTTCATTTGTACCATGACTTAGCGTTCACGGAAAAGGGTAAGCTTACCACCTACCAACCCCATCATCCCCCGGGTGTTTACATGCTATGAGGCAATCTTAGGAAAGTGACGTCATGCTCAAACTCCTCGGCATGTGTTGCACGGACAAAGTGTTCTTGTTTGGACATTTTTAAAACCCACCTTCTAAACATGAATTTGGTACTGTCGATTAAAGATGTGTAAAACTTGTTTTATTGACTAGTCTGAAACGCGAAATATGTTTCGGTATATCAAGAAAAACACCAGAAATCGATACATGTCACTTTTGTTCCTTATGGAAACTTCTCTTTGGTAAAGGGCGCTGCACTAGCATCCATACTCATTTTTGGCGCAAATCAAAGAGGTTCAGTTTGGCACAAGGCTTTAGCAGTTCATATGCCAAATTGGCACCACGCTAATTTGGATACTTTCTATTGCTTACAGAGGAAATCTAAATAAGACGAAATGTCGGGTTTATTAGCTATTTTAATGCACAAATAAGGTAAAATATAATATTTTAAACATAGACTGTACCTAAAACCATCACAGTCTGGAATTACGCCGAGGGGAAATGAGAATTCTTTTCGTACCACTGCCAGCACTGGGCCTTAAGCGACCTTGTAAACGACAAACAGTATCTAAGGTTGAAGTTTCAAGGCACAAGACCACCAGTTTTGCTTAAAAAAGGATAACAAACGAGAGACAGTAATCGTCACTGTCACCAGAAATGTGATTAATTTTAAAATAAATTTTGTTCAAGTTGCTCCTAGTACGGCTGCTAAAGTCAGAGTCTCACTAAAGTCATTACGGAACTTGTCACGGAGACCCCGATCCCACCACCCGAACGAGCAACTTCCTCAATGGAGGGTTAATCTAGAAGCCAACGTTTAATGTCCCACAAAGCACAGGGACGGCCGTCCCGCTCAGGTCACCCTCTCGCCAGTCAGTTGCCAGCCGACCTACGTCGGATAAACTATTGAGCGCTAGAGCGTCTCAGGGGAACCCATCCCAAGCCTGGCCATGCATTGCCACTGCATGTTTCTGAGCAGCGGGCCAGAGCCCAACGCTCTACCAACTGAGCTACCGGGGCAGCGCCAAAAATGTAATGGTGTATGGGGGTAATTTGAGGCATGTGTGGTCCTAGTTTGAAAACACCAAATTCGCTGCCCCACTACAACTACCAATACAACTCAGGCTGCTAACTGAAACAATAATAAAGCCAGCCCACAGTCATTCTTGGTCAATCATTGGTCAACCAATGCACCGCTATCACCACAGTATAGCTATCGGAAAGGACAGCAGCTTCACAATACAAACACGGGAGGTTTTTGTAACCTCTCTCTTCTTCGCCTGCCTGCTGCCGGTGGTCCCCGGGGCTAGGCGTCGTTCGCTGGTGCCGCGAGCGTTGTCCCGGCGTTGCAGGTCTGCGCGGGCTGGAGTTTCTCCTGTGATGGGGAGAGGCATGGCGCAAGGTGTCTTCGGCCGGTGCGGGTCTTCATCTGTCGGCGCGTGATCGGTCGTGCGCCGTTGACTGAGCCTCGAGAGTGGCGGCACCTTCTGGCCGGGCGGCTGCTGTGATTTCGGCCTCTGGATGCCTCCTGATGAGGTGCCTGTCTCTGCACAGTGTCCGGAGAGAGGAGGATGAAGAGTCCCACCCTTCAAGTTTGACGGTATGTCGTCGTCTCTGTTTTCGCCTGCCTGCTACCGGCGGTCCTCTGGGCTCGGCGTCGGCCGCTGCCGGCGTCCCGGCGTCGCCGATCTGCGGAGGCTGAGGTTTCTCCTGTGGTGGGCGTGTGGAACCAAGCTTTCTCGGATGATGCGGTCTTCATCTGTTGGCGCTGGATTTGTTCTGTGTTTTGGGCTGGACATCGGAGTGGCGGCGCCATCTGGCCGGGCGGCTCCACAGAGTCCGCAGAGGGGAGGTCAAGGAGTCTGACTCCTCGAGGTCTAACAGTATGCCTTCTGAGCGGCTGGGCCGGAGGCGAGGATTCTTCAGAGGGTCCCACCTGCGCAAGACTTCCCAGAGCTGAGTCAGGGAAGTTCTTCACTGCCGAGCCAGTGAGTCGCTGGACTGACGATCAGCCGGGACACCATCCCTGGCGGGAGTCTGCTGTAGGACTGGGAGCCTGGCTTCAGCTGTCCGGGTAGGCGAGGCGGTGTGTGCTCCGCTGGGGGCGGCATGGTGGATGGGTAGATTGTCCGTCATCCAAGTCTACCCTGCTGATGGGGCAAAGCTAGAGGAGACTACCCCAACCCAGCGAAGGGTAAACCAGGGGAGTCAGGTATGCAATGAAACTGAAATGGACTGGCCAGCCACAAACAATCATAGAGCACATTTTTTGGACTGGTTTGCCTCAAGGTAGAAACAAATATATATGATACATACAGAACTCACTGTCACTAGTACCATTTGAGCTTATGTAGCCTGCTTTTGATGGTATAGCAATACTGAATAGAGCAATTCATTCCCTAAACTCCTTAAATGCTCCTTACATGATCAGAACTTTATAATAATGCCAGAAGCCTGTCTTAACAAATTCATGTAAGTATCCAGGGTGATTGGCTGCCCTGTTTATCCTTATCAACAATCCATTCTGGATGACAATTTGGCCATGAATATGAACATCTCACACTGTCTCTTTTGCTCAGCAGGAGCAAGGTAACAGTGAAGCACAAACCATGAGGTAACAGAACTACCTACATATTCATATAAATCAATGTTCTGTATTATAGGTACAGCACCTGTCTACCAATTTATTCTATTCTATTTATTTGTGGCATGGTGGTGAGACACCCGACGGACCTGTGATGGCTTTGGCTGTCCAAAGGGAGTGGTGGTGGCTAGATGGTTTTATTGGCTGTTCTATCTTAACCTGCTGCCTTACCTTAATCCTGTGGCTTGCTACCTTAACTCAGCCCGCTCAACGTCTCAGCTTTAGTCCTTGTGGCGCTGGCGATCTGCCATGCTCTGGGCCCGCTCCCTCACATGGGTATGCTGGGGCATTGGCCACAGGTGCAAATGCATGTGGTGGCAATGGCTGGAGGGAGATGTAGCCAACTATGTCAAAACTATCAAAATTCACTGTATTGACCTGCTCTGTCTTGTTTTTTCCCCCTCATGATGGCTGTTTTTTTATGCTTGTGGTTGGGGGTGCGATTGGGCACTTTCTTTCTGTACTCTGTTTTCTTGTCATTCCCTTGTCTACTCTTGACTCTTGTCTTCATATCTGTCTTGCAAATGCCTTCTTAAAAAATGCAAACAACAAAAACTGAATGGAAAAATATACCACACTAAGCCATTTTATGCATTCTTGCCCCATAACAAACGTGATGGATTCAAAACTGCACTAGCCAAAATGCACTTCACCTTGCGCACTCCTATAACACACCGCTTTTCTTTGGTTGTCAGCGACTGCACACGTGTTCGGGTTCTGTCCCGGGGGTGCTCTCTCTGCTGGCTGGGTGAGCAGCACAGTCAAAAATAAAAACTTGGTGAGTTTCGGATGTGTTTTTTCCACTGCCATGTTTGCACTTGATTAGCCCCCGCCTCCATTAAGTGTGGGGCTCTCCCTCCCTTATGTTCCATTGTGTGCTGTTGATTGTAATGTGTGTATAATAAACGTAGGTACGGTACCAAAAGCCCCTCGATTATACACACAAACACAGGGTTAATGCTGATGCAGTCTTGAAAATAACCACCACCTGACCTCCCTTGCAAAGTTCTCAATTACCTACCTACCTACCCTGCCTTACCACTGATCACTTTGCATAGCTTACGAAAACCTGTGCCCTATATCAATATAGGTACATGTGTCAATAGGACATATAACGTTGAATTTATATAGGAAGATAGGTACATACCATACCGCCTCCTTCCCGTTCCAATATTCCAATGCGTTTCACACCAAAGATTTCAATGCGTTTCACATCAAAGATTCCAATGCGTTCCAAACTTGAACGCCCTTACCCTGCCTTTTATCTCTCGGGCCTTGGTTTCACAACATAACGCAATCTTCTTCCCCGAGCTCGAGAGCGAGCTTACACACCATTTATTACGTTGTGTTGTTGCACGGTGTTGCGCAAGAATTCATAATTTCATGATTTACGAAAAAAATAACTCTAGATTACGAAACATAATCTAGAATAGCTCTAATTGGTGGTCGTGCTGCTAATTGCATCTTCCAGTGCGGTTGCAGAAATGGCGCAAAGCCAAGCTGAAGCTGACTTATCCCCCCAAGTTATTTTCCGTTTTCTGTGTTTTTCTTCTCTGGGTTCCTGTATTGACGGTTGCAAGGGTTTGAGATACGGTTGTATTGACGTGGTTGGTCTTTTATTTTCAAGGTAAATGAAGTATCTTGATTTTCAGGGACTGAGAGGCTATTCTGCTTCGACCGCTGCTCTCAGGCTCAGTTGGGTAGGTATGTTTTCGCTTATTGTGCAGTTTTGAAAAAGATTATCAACCTTTGGTAATTCTATCACGATCTGGCAATATGTGGCAAGCTACCTCCCTTATTACCTTTGACTCTTTTAACATGGAATTTATTGTCTCATCATATCATTTTCATCGAGCTGCTTCTCTCCTTTCTTAAATCCATCGGACATATATTTATTCCTATCTAGAGACACCAATTTAAAGAATGCTTACACACACCTGCGGATGTGATGACGGGCTGGTAAGCATCATGCAGACACAATCTGAGGCCCTAACCATGAGTTTACACCACACATCCAGCCAGAAGAGAGTACATTGGCTGTGCAGCCGGGCGCGGTGGTACCACTGCTCGGGTCGGTGTTGGGCAAACTGCTGATTCCTGGGGCGCCCCCTCCCCTGTGGGCCTCCCGACAATGGAGGCTGAATTATCCACATGTGAGGTGACACACATAGAAGGGTTGCCCTGTGTCTCCAAGAGTCGGGCGTGTTTGCCCAGCCTGTTTAAAACGGGGCATGTTTGTGAGCTTGCCCTAATAGGGGCCCACCTGATTAAGTCGCTGTGTTCGTTTTACTGTGCTGTGTCGTGTGTTGGGTATCAATATATGGTGATGGATTCACATTGTCATCTCTGTCTGTCTCTGTGTCTCTGTCTCTGTGTCTCTGTCTCTGTGTCTCTGTCTCTGTGTCTCTGTCTCTGTGTCTCTGTCTCTGTGTCTCTGTCTCTGTCTCTGTCTCTGTGTCTCTGTCTCTGTGTCTCTGTCTCTGTGTCTCTGTCTCTGTTTTTTTTTTTTTTTTGTCTCTCTCTCTCTCTCTCTCTCTCTCTCTCTCTCTCTCTCTCTCTCTCTCTCTCTCTCTCTCTCTCTCTCTCTCTCTCTCTCTCTCTCTCTCTCTCTCTCTCTCTCTCTCTCTCTCTCTCTCTCTCTCTCTCTCTCTCTCTCTCTCTCTCTCTCTCTCTCTCTCTCTCTCTCTCTCTCTCTCTCTCTCTCTCTCTCTCTCTCTCTCTCTCTCTCTCTCTCTCTCTCTCTCTCTCTCTCTCTCTCTCTCTCTCTCTCTCTCTTTCTCTCTCTCTCTCTCTCTCTCTCTCTTCTCTTTCTCTTTCTCTCTCGTGAGAACCTGAGGCCATTTCCAGGTCAGTTTCACGAGAAGTCAGATTGTTGCTGGGGCCCACTTCTTCACATGCGCCTCAATGTGAGCTTTGAATACTCTGCTGGATTATGCTGTTCAATTAACTACTCTTTCTAAGTTCAAGAACTCATTGGTGCAGAAACTGCCTATAAGAAACAGACTTTTCGAATTCTATCCATATTCTATCCATATAAATGCAAGGAAACAATGTCGGTCGTCGGCCTCCTGCGCTCCGTCCGCGGCTCGCTCGTCCGTGCCCGTTGTTCCGCACCCGTCCTCTCAGTAGGGTTGATAATCCGGGATCGGGATCCCGGGATCCGGGATTGTGTTAATCCCGAATCCCGGGATTATATATTTCTGAATCCCGGGATCCCGATATTTTCCAACACTAAAAATAGCGTGGAAAGCGTCGTTAATAGTAATAAAAATCATTATAGAATCCAACAACATGCTACAGCGTTGTTTTATGCTTAATATTTTACCTACCTGAAATGTTCAAACACAAGCAAAAGCCTGGCTCTCCCTTCTGCATGTACGTAGATTATACCTGGCATCGCTTCACAGTTCACACCGTGTCGGTTTCTCTGTTCGAGCTCGAGTCTGAAAAGTAAAAAAAATGTTTTTTTTGAACGACCCTAACGAGACATGCATTGAGATCGAAAAGAACCAGATGCATGGCTCTAATAGATTACAATTGATCCCTGGGTTGTCACAACTGACCCTTGATGGGATCAAATGTAACATTTGAAGGAAGTATTTCAAAGCCAAGTTATGTAGCTATGTACTAGCCAAGCAAAGACCAATCAATGTTTTTATTTTGGTATAGTGCTACATCTGCCAGATAGCAAAAATGTCAAGGCTGCTGAAAATATGATGGAAAGTTTTCTGGCACAAAGCATTGCCCTTCCTGAAGCAGAAAAGTAAGAATCGTCACAGTTGACCCCGGTCTCCTTATCAACTTTACAGAAAAAGTAATGCAACGATCTCACTCTAAATTTCACATATGCTACCAACACAATAATAATAAATGGGCTAAGCACTTCACACTGGCACACCAGTAACCAGTCTGACGCGCTTTGACTACACTGTGTCCCGCCTAATCCACGAACGAGCTCTGAGCGGTGACAACGTGCATCTGTTTTAAATGAGTTTTATGTGTGATCACCTTTCTTTTATTGCTTTATAGGTTTTCTTGTGATTTTTACTCTTTTATCTTTTTTATCTCCTGCTGCACCCAATTGACGATGGAATATGAAAAGCCTCTCCGGTATGAGGATGTTCTGAAATATACATACATGCATACATACATACATACATACATACATACATACATACAACCGACCACGTCTGAAATGAGAGCATCATGCAGTGCCACGGTACTGGCTGGCGGTGGCTTCTGGTCGAATAGAAAACGATTTTTGATTGGTTTTAAGCTATTTCCTGCGTTGTGGTTAGTTAAATTGATGCTGAGGCTACTTAGCCGGGATTTCCGCAACTACTTGCTTTGTTACGTTTTTGCACGATGGAGTAGACGGCTACTGATGGTAGTTTTTGAATACAATTTTTGTGGGTTGTCGGTTTGGGACGAGCAATAGAACAAACTTATTATTAACGGGTGGTATTCTGTTTTATTTTCGTTAGGTGAGTTTTTTATTAAGTTTTAAGCATGACTTGTCTTTTTACTGGGGGCCAATTTCCCGGCACTGGGGGGGGGATTTCGGCCGACAGGTGGGGGCCAATTGGCCCCCAGTTAACATGTTAAAAATGACCTGGGACAGATGCATGCTTCCGAAGTAGTTGTAGATGCAGAAGCGATGGACGTTGATGATCCTCGGCCAGCACAGTCGCTTCAATCGATGCTTCAACAGGCTCTAGATAAATAAGAGTTCCAGAGCCATATCGATACTGCCCTATTGTTTAAAAACAAAGACCCAGAAATCTTGCAACAAGCTGTTAATCTTGCTCTTCGGAACGTGTCTGATTGGTTTTCCGCTAATTATCTTTCCCTTAATGCTGATAAAACTTTCAGCCAGCATTACTCTCCATTTCAAAGTGAGCTACGGCTAAAAATATCATTGGACAATCGGGAAATACAAGAGAAAAACGAAGTTAAATATTTAGGAGTTATTTTTGATCAACAACTAAAATTTAATGCTCATATCAACTATGTTTGTACCAAAATTAGTCGATGCATTGGGATTATTCATAGGATTAGATACTTCATTAACGAAAAAGTAGCTCTGCTTCTTTACAACTCCTTGGTTCATTCTCATTTAAATTATTGCTGTCTAGCTTGGGGGTAAATTACTCATCACAGTTGAACCGTTTAATTGTGTTACAGAAAAGAGCGGTCAGACTTATTGCAAATGTTAATCTACCACATAGTTCTGAACCATATTTTGTCAAATTTAAAGTTTTGAAAATTAGTGATATAGCAAAATCCCAAATGCTTCTTCTAGTACACAAATTTCTTACAGGCTCGCTTCCTCATTCACTCTGCAGTATGTTCAAAATAAGAGAAATCAATCATCATGAGACTCGGCAAAATGTGATTCTTGAACAACCATTTTCTAATAGAAATTATCGTTTGTTCACTACTCCCTGCCTTGGCCCTAAATTGTGGAATTCCATTTTCATCAATCAATTTCAAGTAGTTGAAGATGTGCCAGCTAGCAAAACAGTAATAAAAATATCATAAAAAGGAAACTGTTGGATTTGTATGTCAACCAATAGACCAGATCTTTTCGTATCTCCTCTTGTCCCTGTGGTAGCCGAACTAGGTATGCGTGTTTCATTCCGTGGCGAATCGCTTCTCTAGATTTGTAGTGTTAATAATTTTGTTACAACGAATAAAATAAATTGTAAGAGCTAGGCTGTTTCATCTAAACCAGGTTAAAAAACACGTTACTAATAACGTATATTAAACCTGTCTGTGGTTCAGCACCCGGGGTCAAGTGGCTCTGCGATGTTTCCACGCTTGACAGACAAATATCATGCTCTCATCTTCAGTCACTCTCACCTCATCATAATAAAAAAATCAGAACCGGTGCTAGTCTGCACTGTGGTGTTCCCAAAAAAGCATGCTCACATCTAAAGTCACTCTCATCTCATCATCATCTGAAAGAACTCCATTTATCCTAGAGATCACCATAAGTGAGTATAACGTGATTTTTCTTCTTTCTTTCTTTCTTTTCTTGACAGGACATCTGGCCGGACAATGAAGATGCGGAAAATATATCTTGACAAATCATGAGCTTCCTTTCTTTGCCTTTGAAGGTCGGTGCGCAACAGGTTTTTCCTCGCCTACTGGCCTGAGGGGTTATGGAAAGGGGCTCATACATGGGTAATCATGCTTTCATATCAAGTACCTCTCACCTCATCATCTAAAAAGGCTCAATTCACGTTATTGGTACGTAGATTAAACATGTCTGTGGTTCAGCACCCAAGGTCAGGTGGCTCTGTGGTGTTTCCACGCCTGACACACAAAATATCATGCTCTCATCTTCAGTCACTCTCACCTCATCATCATAAAAAGTGTTTCCGCACCCGGTGTCAGTCCTCACCCTGGTGTTCCCACGTGGGACACACAAAAATCATGCTCACATCTTTAGTCACTCTCACCTCATCATCATCTAAAAAAAGACTCAAAACACGTCATCATGTTACGGATATTAAACCTGTCTGTGGTCCAGCACCCGGTGTGAATACGCTCCGTGGTGTTTCCACGTGGGACAAACATTATAAAAAAATATCACAGTTCAAGTGCATCCAGGCTAAGTCTTTTCAATCCTTCGCTTATGACCAAGGCCATTAGGAAAGAGTTGGAAAACCTGCCTGCCTCTGGAAGAACGGGTATGATAGCTCTGTCCTACAGCTGGCTCAATGAAATAGTCCCTACGATTGATGACTCGGAACGTGTGTTTTCAACTGTCGGGAATATCGTCACTAAAGAACGGTCGAGTCTCGGCGACGAAGCCGTTGATGCCCTTTGCTTCCTCAAGTGCTACTATCGTGGCAGGTGACTTGTGTGACCAGGACACATTAGGCCGGGTCACAATAGGTAAATACCTCTATTGTAATATGACTAGAAATATAACCAAGAAATATATATTGTCAATATCATTCATGTCTTTATTTGTTTTGGGGAGCAGAGCATTTTATTCTGTTTAGTGTCCATATGAATTGTCATGTGCATTCCGCATGGTGTGAATAGTATGCTATGAGTTATCCTTAACGGGAAATATTAACTATGCTGTTAAGAACACGCCACATACGTTATCTAAAGCAGACACTAATTCTCGACATGTTTATTGAAAACAATTTCCAAATCCCGGGATCCCGGGATATCCCGGGATTGAGGGTCGATGAATCCCGGGATCCCGGGATTGCAAAAATGTCCCGGGATTATCAGCCCTACCTCTCAGGGACCTCTCTCACGCGGATGCCGTCCCGCTCATCCCGGCCCACCCCGTCCGGAAATCGTCTACCGCTGTTGTTTATCTTCTTTCTCAAATCCTCATGTATTTCTCATAGTGTTTTCCCTCTGGTATGTGTTATGTATGTTATGTCCAGATCGTGTTTTGCCCATATGGAATCTTACTTTTTTGCCATAACGGCTGACAGTGATTGAGCTGAGCTAAATGGAGTCCTCTCGTGAAGCAACTGCAAGGTGAAATGGTGAACATTAGGTATTTTAAGACTGGGTCACGGTCTGGGATGGTGACCTGACCCTTTATGCCTGGGCTTTTAAAATTGTATCCGAAATTGCGAGAAATAGCAGACACCAGGTATACAAAGTAAGGCCGCACTGTGCGATCCCGTTTTTTATCCGTGAAAAACTTTAGGGAACGCTGAACTCCTCCCCCGAACTAAATGCGTATAAATCAGGGGCCTGCCTGTTGTTTTCCATTGCTCTTTTATGCTACTTGTTTATACTTCTGCTGCCAAAGTTTCTGAGTCTTGCCCATTTGAGGCTCCTTTTGGGTATTTCCGAGATGTATGTGCTCCTGCAAAAAAAAACGCTCAGGTAGCGTGACGTAACTAGATGATCGAGATTAAGCTCTCGAGAGATAGGTATTAAGTGGCTGAGATCCTGGCCGGAACGGTGTCGGTACGGAACCCTGAGCGTACTATTTGACCTGCAGCGTGAGTGCGGCAGTGTGTTAAGTCTGTGTGTGCCAGTGTCGTGCCATTTTTTTGTGTGAAGTTTAGCCTTTGGCTGCTGTGAAGGTAAGGCGGACGATCGTAACCCTCTCTTGACGGGTTACGTCCCCTAACTCTTATTCCCAGCTTAAGGGGAAGGGTGATTATCATCTCCTCCAAGCTAGCTTGCATGATGGAGGATGTGAATTAATGTGTGGCTGTTTTGATTGCTAGAAATATCGGAAAACACCCGGCCGGGTCAGTACCAAGTCTGGTGTGCATAACCTGACCGTACTAGGCCGTGGCCTGAGTTAAAGCGGGGCGGCGGCTCACGTTGTGGCAATGCGTGCCTAACCTCTGACTCAGCCCTGATACAGTCGCTTGCCATCGAACATACCGTGATGAGAAGATAGTAGTGTCGACAAGCATACGTCTCCAATTCCTTGTATGCCACGGAAGTGAGGTGAGATGTTCCAATTCTCTCCAGAATGAACAAGCGATTTATGATAAACGATTCTCTGAAAGATCATGCAAGCCAGCACGGGTAGGCATAATGTGCTTGTTGTCATTAACTATGGGTTTGATATACCTAGTCTAACTGATACAAGCCCGCGAAGGAAATAATTATAAGGCTGTACAAACGTGTCATTGTCTGTCTTGGAGGCGGGACATAGGGTTCCGTCCGATCGGAATATTTTGCCAGAGGTGCCACGGCGAAATAATACCGAGTGTCGTAGCTTCACACCACCCGGAAATGTGGTCCTCACAAATCTGATGAAAGATGAGGCACTGGATGGAAACACTTCACGCTGTGCAGCACCTTCCTGGATATTCTTGATTTCTTTATTTTCATGTCAGGAAGCGAGCTGTATGAGTTTTCAATATTGCCCACCAGTTTGGTTCTGTATGGGATCGTGTTTCGAAACTTTTCTAGAGCTGCGTTTTTTGTGGCGAAATATTTCGTAGGACGATACTGAAAAAATGTGGATACAGATCACACGCAGTTGTGCTAAAATGGTACGGTCTCCTCCCTGTCATTGACCACTCTGTATTGTTTTAAGCCGTGTGAAGAAATTACGGTGGTCAGTTTGCCACCGTGAATGCTTGCTTTGCTTTCCGGTTTTGGCTTGTTGAAAAAATTCCTTGCATGGTCTAATTAAAGTAAGGTTCTGGTTATTATAAGTTTGGAAATCGATGAAATCGGCCTGGCAGACTTCCCGTTGTTGAAGCAGACCTGGTTAGCTCTTTGAACTGATCGATACGTCCCCAGACGTCACACCTGCCCTGTCTGGCTTCTGTTGTTTGCTTGCGATATACTCTGAAGTAGGACTGTCTGTTCACTCATTCGCTTGTAACCCTATCGTTAGGTGTATGCGACTCGGCGGAGAGGGTTGGTGCTGAGCTCGTGGTTCAGAAGGCGTGTCGCAGTCCACCGGTGGTACCTCCGCCAAGCTGGCGATACCTTGTGACTAATCGACCTCGCGTGAAATAAATCCTTGCCGCATGTGTCGGGAAGTATCGCTCTGGTTTTTAGTATCTCTAAATCCGTTTCACCGTGATCGTTCTGCCCAGCTTGCCACCTCCCAGACTCGGGGCGTCGCTGTGGACCAAGCGAAGGTGGGTGACAGACCAGATGATGAAAACGTGTACACACTTTTCCTTAATTTCACTGGGATTGGTATGGACGGATGAATACTCAGTATTAAGAAGTTTTTAGTCGCATTGGAAGATCGACAGGGACTTGATTTGTCTCGAGATCTGTCATTTTGTTGGGTTTTCGTGCCAATTGTTTTATTTCATTGTTTTAGCGTGTGAAACCGGCTCTATCCAACAGGCAGTATGATTTTATACCCGGACACTCGCAGTACTAACCTGTGTACACTGTTGCGTCGCGAGTGAAAAATCTGGACTGCCTTCACTAAGTCTGGGATTCCGGCGTGCAAGCTATCGCCAGAATCTGCTCCAACACGTACCCACTCACTACAGCAGCTGGACGCGCTCATGGGTATGGTTCCCTCTGCTGGAAAGTACCCTGTCAGACCTGCGGCCGGAGCCTCGCCCCACTGACTCGGTGGCCTGGCACTTGAGTCGCTGCCCTAACTCGAGTACCAGGAGTTGGCTGAGTTTTTTTAATGAGCACTTCAGGGGCTCGACGAGAGCTGAGGGACATCATGTCGTCCCGGACGTCCACCATCACACAGTCGACTTCCCACTGCTGTTATCTCGGTTCCCGCTGTCCGTACCTACCGGGTCGGGCCGCCAAAACACAATGATGGATGTCCGTACCTACCGGACAGCTCCGCGCCAGGGCGCTGTTTCACGTAACGTACGCCAGAGTAAACAACGTCAGAAACGGGCTGTTCTGTCGTATACGGAAGGTGTGTAACAATTTTTAGATACACACCGTAGCATCGAGCTGTGTTATCAAGGTGTCTTCAAATAGACAGAAACCCCGTGATATTTGTGCGTGATAGAAGGCGGGTTGTGCACTTGACAGCTGATGATGGAGGTCGGCTGTGTCCGTGTCGTGCTGTTGGTATTTGTTCTTTTTTTTACATTTTTACTTCACCATGGGTGGGGAGGGGACTCGTCCCTCAACTTGAGAACCAGCGGGACGTCCTACCCAAAATATTAGGGTTAGACCTAGTTTGTTATCAATCCCCAGTGTGGGCCTACGCAAAGGTTGTCAGTTTAAGTGTTGGTTTCCTGCCTCGCCAACGCCCTCCAAGACAGCTGTTGGGTTTTAGCTGCTGCTGTCGTGTTTTTTTCAGCACCACAGTAAGCTTTAAATGGCTTTTTACATATTTTTCCCTCCTGAAGCCGACTATGTGATCTAAATCAACTGTGCAGCCCTGGCCTTAGGACTGTTGAATCTGTCCGCGGATAGGGAATACAATAACAGTTGATAACCGATTGAGAATCCTGGTTGAAGCGTTGAAGCAAATCCTCACGCATGTGTGGCATTGGTCTCGTGGATGTGACCGACCAGATTGCCGTGGTCCATACCGCGATATCAGGTGCCGATAAGAACGATCTCCGCACTCGGGGCGTGCAAAGTCCAGGCATCGCGCGCAGGGTATTTCCGTCGGTGGATGGTTTCTTTAATGTTGCGGCATATTTGGTTTAAGGTCATGCTCAGAAACTGAAGAAAATGTTGCAGTTTTACTACTGTTGAAAGTAGGTAAGCATGCATGTGGAATAACTTCGACCGTGCAACAGTTCAATAGTACAACAGTGTCCAGCATGCGTTTTGTATTTGCTAGTTGAGCCAAGCTTGCATTGGCTGTGTCCAGAGAACACTACTGTTAACGATCCCTGCACCCCGTATTCGTCCGTTGAGCAGCTGTGGCGTGGCGGGTTTCTGTGGCAAGCTTGTGCGCGTCTCCGATGTCACAACATACCGCCGCACCGACCCTGTGACGTCATATGTTTTGATGGTTCGTGCAAGTGTGTGCGTGACGTGGGTGCGGTATGTTCTTGACATGTTTTAACAGGACAAGTATTTCCTAACAAAATACCGCATTTTATATTCTGATACAGTGTGTTTGGTAGCCTGGTTCAAAAGTTTGGCGGGCTTACCTGTTTTTTTCGTTCTTGATGTCTGTCCGATGAGTTTGCCCATGAACACGGTGTGCATCATGGCGCTACTCTTCAGTCAAGTGAGTGGACATTAGCTGGGTTTTGGAGCTAATCTCTTCGTTTTTCGGGCGCTGTGTGGGGGATGGGGAGGGGCGTGTGTCAGTATGTCCGTTATTCTGGTGTTGACCTAAAATAACCACGATGTTCTAGTTTCATTTGGGCAACCTTAACACAGTGACGATTCCAGAGCATTCTAATATGTGCTGTTTTTTTTCTTGTGTGGACAGCCATACGGAAAACTGTTATGTAGGTATAGAAAGAATGCGGGATATGGGATTGGTGGTCTGATTTGCATAAACCTACTGTTTGTTATTGATACGCGACCACGATAGTATTTTTGATCGTGTGAAATTGGCTGTCTGAGGGTAAACACTGACGATTTATTTCTTTTTCAGGCTGATCAAAGGTTTTCTGCCTATAAATATCTTGTAACATTAGATTAAACCTTGTTTGCTGTCTTGAACTATAAATAGCCATTGGCCCAGCTCCGTATCTTGCATTTTAATTTGCTGGACTGTATTCATCTAGACAGAAACCCAGCTGATTAGTGTGCAGTCTTCCTGAAGACTTGTGTTGCCAGAATTTTAGTCTTGTTGACATCAGACTCATTCTGCTAGCTCGAAACACTAGAAACCTGAGCCGGTCATTTAGAAACTTAACAATCAGAACTCACGTGAGCCGCGCAACAACGGAAAAGTCGGCCCGAAGCAGCACAGCCCTCGTCCCCATCGCCACCAAAGCAGCCGCCGCTGCAGCAGAGCCTGCCTGCCTGCCTGCCTCCGGTGAGGGTTCGACATGTCGGGCGAGGACGGCAGAGAGGTGGCGGTGGTGCCGGAGGAGGGGGGCACGGGCCCCAGTCCAGAGGTGGAGCTCACCGGCTGCGGGGCGACCGTCTGCTGCGACCCCCGCCGGCCCGTCCACCGCTTCATCGTGCTGCCCATCATCTGCTTCATCGGCTTCGGTGAGCTGGCCCGACGAACCGAACCACTATTGTTCCAGGCTTTGTTTTATTCAGGATGCTGCTATGCTGCTGCCCAGATTATCGTCGCCCTGTTTGTATATTTAAAGTTACTCTGAAGAACTTCAACTTCACGCTGTATTGACCTGTATGGTTCCCTTCTGATTTGCTATAACTTGTTTCTCTCCGGTGCAAGTTATGGCCGTGTGGCTGAGACCTGGCCGCGTCCGTCATTCTCTGCCTCCCACTTCACACCTCCCCTGCGTCGGCCAGGCTCCTACTTCTGCTACGACGGCCCGGGCGCACTTCAGGACAACATCAAGAAGGACCTGGAGCTCACCACCTCGCAGTACTCCCAGCTCTATGCCTGGTACTCGTGGCCGAACGTTGTGCTCTCCATGGTCGGAGGATTTCTAATAGACAGGTGAGTCCGCCGGGGTGTAAATCAGGCGAGTGTACTGGTTGTTCAGGATGTTCCTGAGCCAGTTTCGCGAGGTCAATGCTATGTGCTTCCCTGCATAATTTTTATTGGGAAATGGTTCATAAGGTCGATTGGTGTCATTCAGGATTGTTGGCTGTATAGTTTTGTATGTGCACTCCAGGGACTTCCAACTCTGCGCTGGAAAAGAAGTGGAGGCACGTGCTGCTCTTCTTTGTAGTCAGGGGCATTGCACATTCTGTCGGTTGGCGGGCTCTCAGATGAATGTGGATCTAAATAATTGATTGGTGGTGGATCCCCATATTTGCGAGTCCGATGGGCGACGCGATAATCCTCTTCTAATATTGCAGCGCTATGATAATTTCCGCCTCAGTGGCTAGTTCTAACCCGGGCTGTGTTGTTTTCAGAGTGTTCGGTATCCGTTTCGGCGCCATCGTGTTTGCCGGATTCGTGTGCGTGGGCCAGATCATCTTCGCGCTGGGTGGTATTGCCGGCAAGTTCTGGCTCATGGTGGTCGGACGGTTCGTTTTCGGGTGAGTCCGGTAGAAACATGGCGCGTAGAATATCGTGAAAATTTACGTTCTTTTCTACTGGTGCGTGGCGTGCAGAATGTTGTGAAAATGTACGCCGTTTTACTGATGCGTGGCGTGTATAATGTTTGTGAAAATTGTTTTCCACCGGTGCATAGCGTGTAGATTGTCAAAAAATGTACGTTGTTTTCTACCCGCTCAGTACGTAAAATAATGGAATTTTAATGTCATTTGGCCTTCTCTTACGGATTCCTCAATCTGTTCCAACCTAAACCCGATATTTCCGCCGGGGGCACAGTCTTGAGTTGTCCTTAGGTTTGTTTGTATCGGCCTTTCGACCCCACACTAATACAAATTATTGACAGTTTATTGCGGTATGCCCTAACAATCGAAGGCCGTTGTATGAACTACACATAGGTAAATGGAGTGGCAGGAAACCGGCCTGCACGGCGGGGTTGATTTGGGACTGTGCGTTGTGTTTCGGGTTAAAATGTGGCATTTGGTGTCTAAAATTTTTCAGTGGGCATGCAGTTGAGTACGAAGCATAGTTGTGGCTCCCGAATATCAGGCGGGACCTCTGCACCAATATAAATCGACTGCGGGGAGTTTCTTGATTGGTTTCGATTGGTCTGTCAAGGGCCAGCGAAAAGCTATTACTGCTCTTGGAGGGTGAGAATTGGTCGGGAGTTGTAACTGAGGCTGGCGTCTGCAAGCCAACTAAAGTGTTCAGTTCCCTTAAGATTTAATGTTTGTACGGTTGACTGCACGCGCTTCTACCTGGGATTGTTTTCGGTCGTACATGGCCCAGTTTTTTTCTTAAACATGTGTCAACATCTGAATGTAGGTACATGATTGACTCCACCATACAGTCCCAAAAGAAGATGCGCACCTTAGGGTACAGGAAATAATTCTTTGTAAAATGTCAAGTGTGCCAAGTGTGTGGTTGGAAAATCGAAGCTCACAGTATAGAGAAAATGGATGAAGTTGTGCTCTGTGATCCCAAATTTTCACGTCATCCTTTGTTATGTGCAGAAACATGCTTAAAGCCTTAATGTTCTTTTATGCTTGATTTGATCCTGCTCATATGTGGGAAAGTCGTTTTACAATGCAAGAAGGAAAAATGAACATGAGATATTGGAATGAGTCGAAACTGATGAGTCTTATCTTGATGATTGAATGAAGAACTTAACGTCATATGAGTGCCCCCCAAAGCTCTGCTTTTTTGGGACAATGTCACTATATTATCACCTTTCTATGTCAAGATCATGCCGGTGACCTCGGTTGATATGGAACGACAATTTTTATTGCTCTTGCGATAATCTGCTGTGTTTTTCTGGACCCAGATGGTCACCTGAAACAGCTTCCATCAACCTTGCCGCGGGGACGCTCAAGTTGACAGACTTACGATGGCAAGAATATGCAGCATTCATCATTAAATATTTTGACGCCCATTAACCTTTGTGCTACCTTCGTTTCGTTTTACCCCTAGAAGTAAAAGAGATTGATTACGCTCACTTCTAAAGGCCTGATCAGTTGCAGTGTCCGTAGTCCGTGGAAGAACTGAAAGCCAGCACGATAATAGAAACCAGACCCTGGAGCAGACCCTCCATTACCTCTCCTCAATAGCCCCCCCCGCCCCGTCAGCATCGGCGGCGAGAGCCTCTGCGTGGCGGTCAACACCTACGCCGTGCAGTGGTACAAGGGCAAGGAGCTGAACATGGTGCTGGGTCTGACGCTGTCCGTGGCGCGCGCCGGCTCCACCGTCAACTTCGACGTCATGCAGCCCCTCTACGACGCCGTGTCGGAGAGCTACAGCGGACCCAAGGCCACCGGAGTGACGCTCATGATCGGTGGGTGGACCGCTGAGAGCCGAGCCGGTGGGGTGACGTCATTCTGTTTCTGTTCAGCTTCTCTGTGTGCTCCAGTTCTCCCAGCTTTGTGCCTCAGCCTCTGTTATAATCAACTTGTCTTGCCTGCGTGCCGTATGTATACCACACATCCTCATTTTCCGATCTGTATAACCGGTTCTTACTGTCCTGGACACCGCTTGGGTGACACTGGTCACTATTGGAAAACGTGTCCGGATCATGGTTTTGCTGCTCAGTGCCTTTTGTACTAGAGAGAGAGAGAGAGAGAGAGAGAGAGAGAGAGAGAGAGAGAGAGAGAGAGAGAGAGAGAGAGAAGAGAGAGACAGAGAGAGACAGAGAGAGACAGAGAGAGACAGAGAGAGACAGAGAGAGACAGAGAGAGAGAGAGAGACGAGAGAGACAGAGAGAGACGAGGAGACAGAGAGAGACAGAGAGAGACAGAGAGAGACGAGAGAGACGAGAGGACGAGAGAGACGAGAGAGACAGAGAGACGAGAGAGACAGAGAGAGAAGAGAGGACAGAGAGGACAGAGAGAGAAGAGAGAGACAGAGAGAGAGAGAGAGAGAGAGAGAGAGAGAGAGACAGAGAGAGAGAGACAGAGAGAGAGCAGAGAGCAGAGAGAGAGACAGAGAGCAGAGAGCGAGACAGAGAGACAGAGACAGAGAGCAGAGAGAGAGAGAGAGAGAGAGAGAGAGAGAGAGACAGAGAGAGAGAGAGAGAGACAGAGAGAGAGAGACAGAGACAGAGAGAGAGAGACAGAGAGAGAGAGAGAGAGACAGAGACAGAGGGAGAGGGAGTGAGAGAGACAGAGAGAGGGAGAGGGAGAGAGAGAGCGTTCGTGCGTGGATTTCACTTATTTGCACGCATAATTTTGATGATTTGAATGAACCCCATCGTTTGTTCTCAATCGATTATAATGAGCCAGCAAATGAACTAAGGGTCGGGCCTGTGTGCGGGTGGAGACCCTGCCCAGTGTTCGGTGCCCACCCGGCCGACTGTCGTCCTGTGCCGCAGCCGGAGTGGCCACCGTCCTGTCGCTGACGCTGGCCATCGTCATGTGGTTCTTTGACCGGCGCGCCGACATCATCCTGCGTCGGGACGAGGGCAAGACCGGCGAGGAGGTGCACATCACCGACGTCAAGGACTTCCCCATCAGCTTCTGGATGCTGACCACCATCTGTGTCTTCTACTACGCTGCCATCTTCCCATTTGTCTCCTTTGGAGAGTGAGTGAATGTGAATCGGCGGGATGGGATTGGCTCAGAATCGCGCACCTTAGACTGCTGACTTTTATGTTTCAGTAAAGTAGGACAAACACATAGGTCACACAAACAATTTCTAGATTGCTACTAGTATAAGACCGAAAATTTGTTTTAATCCATAATGTATTACAGAGAAGGGCGAGGGTATATACCACTCCTTTTGATAAATCGGGTAACCCCACCTTTTTTAATGAAATCACTCAACTAACATGTTTGAAAAACTGTTTTATCTGTTTTACCCTCCCCAGTCACTAATCTCTCGGCTCAGTGCTTATATGACCCTCGACATTTGGCCGCCCGTCCCAACTATCCCAGGCTGACTCACCCTCACCCCGACTGTCTCCATCTGCTATTTCTGACCCCGACTGTCTCCTCCTGACTGTCTCCTTTCTGACTCTGCGTCTCCTCGGCTTCCGCCACCTCCCTATTCTTTCCTGCCCCACCTCGTGCCTTTGGTCCGACTCTTTTCCTTCCTGTCTCACCCCATCTTCGGTTTCCAGCCCCGCCGTCCGCCCTTCCTGACTTTTCGTGCTTCCCCCCATTACCTCCGTCTGCACTTTTGTCCCGATCTTCTGTGTTTTTGATCTCGTTTCTGTTTACCTCCACTATCCTCCCAGTTATCCCTCGTCCTTGACTCGCATCTTCCATCGACTACCTCGCCTTGTCGTCCTGTTCGGTCTGCTACCCTCCTGACCATCACTACCCGCATCCTTCTCGAGTTGCCTTCCCCCTTTTGTCCATCTTCTTTGTTTGATAGTCGAATCCAGGATTCGATTGGGGCATTTCTGGGTTGCCTATGTGCCCGAAGGGCGTCGCGTGGCCGGAGACCATTTCAGGATGCGAATCGTGGCCCTCAGCATGCGGGGGAGTGGGCGTGTGTTCTATACCCTTCTGTAACCGCCTATCCCTGGACGGCTCCCCGCAGGGTGTTCTTCATTCGGAAGTTCGAGATGAGCCCCGCGAACGCCAACAACTGCATCGGCGTCATCTACATCATCTCGCTGGTGGCGTCGCCCATCATCGGCATCTCCATCGACTTCACCGGCCGCAACATCCTCTGGGTCATGGTCTCCGTCCTGATGACGGTCGGCTGCCACGCCCTCATGGCCTTCAGCTTCGTCAACCCCTGGGTCGCCATGGTGGGTGTCGGAGCGCAGGATGTGGTGGCCAGGCTTTGACGGTGAATGAGTGATGGGATTGAACTAGAGTAGTTTGAGGAATTGCTTGATTTTGATCGAAGTTGAGTGGGAAATGTTAAGAATTTATAGATGCATTGTTTGCAGCCATATCAATGGAATTCATGAGGGTATTTAGGGTCTAGCTGCTTTGCAGACCCTTGTTTGTCCATCTAAGTACTTTGTTATAATTTCGTTGGGCTATCTATACCTTTCTTCGAGCTATTGCTTGCCAACTACAGGGTGCGTCTTGATGTGAGATGTGCTGTTGTTTGCTTTGTCCCGCAAATCTACCTGCTGCGTGGATTGTCCGGTCGGCGATCTGTAGACCGTCACCTTCTCTTCTGCAGTCGATCCTGGGCATATCGTTCTCGATCCTGGCGTCGGCGCTCTGGCCGATGGTGGCTCTGGTCATCCCAGAAAGGCAGTGCGGCACCGCTTACGGAATGTGAGTGCCTTGAAGTACCGCATCCACTGTTCTGTACATTTTAAAATCTGCATCAACATCTACCGGTTCTTATTGCTCATTTTGTGGTGAGCTGAACTATCCACTGCTGATCCACTGTTCTGTAATTTTAAAATCTGTACCAACAACTGTGGGTTCTTATAGCTCTCTTCTGGAAATGTCGAAATCTATAGATATTCCTTATGATTGACGTGTACATTACTTAAACTAGTCCATCAGCCTTGCTACCGCAGTTTTCCGTTCCGTTCTGATCTGACCGGTGAGCCTGTGTGACATCAGCATGCAGTCGGTGCAGAACCTGGGCCTGGCGCTGGTCAACATGCTGGGAGGCGCCATCGTCGACAACGCCGGCTACCTGGTCCTGGAGGTGTTCTTCCTCGCCTGCCTCTGTGGTCAGTACTTAAAGAAATAACGGACGGGTTATGATTGGTGTATTCTACCATATAGGGTGATGCTTTCGTTATCAGCGACTGTTGAATCGGTCTCGTCCCGCATGTGTTTTTATGTCTGACCTACCCGTAAAGTGTGTCTTAGATGTGTTACGTTGTTGATACTGAAGTGCATTGGGTCTAAGGGAGATGCATTTTATTCCCTCGTATATTTTTCAAGTAAGTTTATAACAATGATTTCGTGATCAAGTTTCCACGATTGGGCACCAAACCAGTCCAAAACACAGACCAGAGACGGTACACGCCGGGGGGTGTAGTAGTTAGGCCCCAGCACGGGTGCGTCCCCGTTTGCGACCTGTGACCGTGCTGAACGTCCTGCCTCCGCCCGACTTCAGTGTCGCTGGTGGCCTGCATTGTGATCTGGGTCATGGACGACGTCAAACACGAGGGGCTACCTCAACGGAAGCCGGGCGCTCAAAACTCAGATCGAGGAGCGGAGACAACAACGTGAGAGTCACCTCCGCCGGCTGTGACGTCGTGTCTGACGTCATCGGAACGGGCGTGTGACGTCAGCGTTCCAGGGTGGTACTGTCAGTGGGATGTTTGCTAACTTGGCTCCTTGCAGGCTTTGCTGTCACCCCTCGCCGTACCGGTGCTGTGTGCTTCCGTGGTCCGTCCCAGCAGGGTTGGAGCCTGGTGGCGTCCGTGTGTGGTGAGCGGTTCCACCGGTGTGCGTGTTCACTGGTGCGTGCAGACTCCGTCAGAGTTGTACAGTGTCCTGGGACCCTCAGTGGGGTCCAGCTCGACGTGCGCCTCCACAGAGCTCGTGCTGTCCTTGTCCCTGTGCCGCCGCGGCCACAGCGGAGTGGTAACGTCCACAGAGCTCGTGCTGTCCTTGTTCCATGTACCGCCGTGGCTACAGCGGAGTGGTAACGTCCCGCTTCTGTCCGTCTGTCGTCTAGCCGCGATGGCGGCGGCCGTGGTGATTCCTGGTGTATGACTCGGCCAACGGAGGCTCCCTAAACATGACTCCAGGACAGAGGCGCCGCTTCGAGGCCTGTTCCAAACGGTCAGTGCACGGGGGGCGGTCAAACCGGCTCAGTCCTCACCGCAGCTAACCTTGGAACACTGCTTTTATGGACATAGCCAAACGAAGCTTGTAATATATTTTTTGCTGAAGTTTTTTAAAGTTATCATTGTTCCTAGAATCTAGATTTATTGATGCAAACTCTTCCGATGTGAAATTGTTGTCTAAAATCAAATATTCTCGGCAAAGTAGATTTGGTACCGAGTCGTTAATCTTCCCACCTCGTCGTCGAGTCCGATGGTCAGTGTCCTGTGATGTCCGGCGCTTGGCGGGGCTCCGGGGCTGGACCGGTGGGTTGTGCCGCGGGTTGTGATGTCGCCGGGCGTGCCTGCAGCGTTCTGAAGTCGGAGGACGACGACAGGAGAGCGCTGGTGGACGCGGAGGAGGTGCCGCAGCCCTCCACCTCGTCCCAATAGCTGACGGCCGGTAGAAGCCAGGTAACGGCTGGTGCATGAGGGGCTCCTTTCGCTTTCACTCGGTGACTGCTTCTACCGTGTGGAGTGCGCCGGCAAATGCATTGGAATCCTATCAGTTAGAACATGGGCTTCTAAAGGTGCAGAGGGCTCCAGCTGCTTAATTGAGAGAGTATGGCTCCCATTGGTGCTTCTTTCCAGTCTGTGATCCATTCACCGCTGGGCTCCAGAAAGCCTTTGACTATTTTTCATGTTCAAAACTTGTTTTTGTGTCAGTGTATTATATTATAAGTACGTTACTATGCATGAGCAGTAGAAAAGCGTGGGACGCCCACCCCTTCCCCCAGCTGGCGAACCAGGAGGACGTCTGTCCCAAATTCTGGGACGGAACCTAGATGTTTTGTGTTAAATCACTTTTATCTGCTTGGACCTACCGAATACTTTCAATTTTGGTGGCAGTGAAATGCACCGCCAGCGTTTTCAAAGGCAGTCAATGTTTCGAAACTTCGCCGGTCCGGGCCTCTTCCCTCAAAAAAAAAATCGTGGCCACACCCCTTCTACTATGATATGTCCTTGACTTCGCGTTTTTGATGCTCAACTCTCCTGAAGTCAGCATTGTTCATCTGTTGAGGTATTTTCTTCGGAATCCCCTTATCTAGTGCTAATGAGGGAAGAGTTTGTTTTTTTATTAAGTGCCAGTTCGTTTTGACTTTTTGCCCCTTTTTAACAAAAGGTGTTGCTGGAGCTCCGTGAGTCAGAATTTCACGTTCAGCTGAGTTCCTCCGTCATAACATCGTCCTAACGCCCTGCTTGTAACCGGCAGGCGAAGCTGCCGCCGAAAAGGCAAAGAATGGTCTGGCCAAGGACAATTTCGGTATGGACTTGGACAATGGTCTGACCAATGACAGCTTCGGTGCGGACTTGAAGAATGGTCTGGCCAAGGAGAATTTAGGCACTGACACAATGACAGATAAACTCTAGAAGCGTCTCATGTTGACCGACGGCTGAAGCGAAGGCATCAGAATAAATTGGAAAATACCGAAATCAAAACAGGAAGCCTTGGCCAGAAACGCGTCTCTGTTTGGTGAACAAAGTACGAACCATGACATTGTTCCTTGTGCTGCAAGACCTATGACTGTTGTATTTACATACGGCCGTCGGGTTTTGGTTCATTTCCATGGCTGATGCACGGACGAAAAGTTGAAACGTCAGTGGATTCACATCCGTTCTTATTATAAACGCGAGGTAAAATCTGGTGTTGGAAAATTACATACCACTTCTTAATTTGAGACGAAATAAGACGTTAAAAAAGTACATGTGAAGACTCAGGCAGACACTATACGCTGAACAATCCGTCAGCACTGTGAGTACTATTTTGCGGGTACCCTTAAAGTGGGCGGAGAAACTTAACGTCTGCTCTCCATGTATTTACTCCCTCTACCCCCATGTATAAAGTTTTATCGCAATATTGTTCATTCTCCCGGCTATCGTCGAATAAAAGGTAGCCAATCGTCCCCCCCAAGGTTTCCAATAGTCTTTGGTGACCCCGTGTTCGTAACGAGCTTGGGAAAGCTCCTGCGGGAGGTTCCTCGCACGGCCATCGGCGACCGTTTGCGCCTCCGTGTTGTAGACATCGCACTTGTTGTGGTGGTGCCCGGCCCTTGAAGGTGTCCGATTCTAATCGGGGGCCGGGTGACCCGCGGAAGACGTGTTGCCGCGCTCAAACCCGCCTCGTTTCACGGTATCGTGTCGGAGCTAGTTTTAGACGCAGCGACGGCCAAGCTTTATGGGACGAGTTTAGCCCATAGTGCTGGTTATATCACGGCTCTGCTGCTTCCAAATTGAAATGGTCCGTGGTAGCATAATTTGAGGAAGATTTAGTGCTTTCAGCTGGTGCTGGCTCGCTATACCAGTCCCATATCAAGGCTGCCCACGGCCGTATAGCTCTATTCCCACCGTTTTGACGGCAGTGTGTACTGTGTAGTTTGGGGTCGACTGTCGAAAGGATCATGCTTTATAACGTTCCTAGGCAGCAAGCACACTTGGTATCAGGACAGGTTCGAGTTTGCTTTGCGATTTCACCATATATTTCGAAATTCTGGGTATGACCATCTGCGTTGGTTGCTGTGGAATGGATGTATGATTATATTTTAATATTCGATCAGATGTGTGTATGCTTATCAGGGAGCAACATATATTACCTTCGCCTTTTAACTGTGAACCGTGGCGGTCGTGCTGGTGTCACATAGTGAAGCTTTTACCGATGTCCACTTAGATGTGTCACACAAATCAGGTTATGATTTCAACTTTCATTTTAATGATTGTTGTTGTCATGTCAGTCCTTTAGATCCCACTGCTCAATCTTCTCATTACTGTCGCTCAAAATTATCTTCTCATCAGTAATTTTGCAGTCTAAAGCCAAAACGTGTGTTTCCATTCCATGTGATTCCTGTGTGATTGGTAGAATCGTACGCAGATGCTGCTTCCCGTCGCCAGAGTTATTGATCATTTCCAGTAAAGTGCTTCCAAACTTGCCTCCAGCGCTGTAAAGCGCTCAAATTTGATCTCGAGTGCCACTTGACCAAAGAGTGGCGATATTGCATGATGGTTATAGTGAGGAATAGACAATCAGAGCATATAGTGTTATAGACTAGACAATGAGGATGATGACAATTGTAACCATGGCAATGATAACCGTTTGCACGTAAATATTTACCTGCCGAAATGTGTGATGGGTCCAAATTGCCCCTTGTCGAACCTGTCGAACTGTGTGTGTGTGTGTGATTGGGAAGAGGATTTCCGCGATGAATCGAACTTGTCTCAAGGATTCTGATGGAAAACACCGATACCACCCACCATCCCAGCATATACTGTGGTTACGACAGGGAAATTGTCGGTTTCGACGTGCGACCGGGTTTGAAGTGTCAATATCGGCCAACTTAAAAGACCCACTGTATATAGCGTGTGGTCAACTAGACAGTGCCTACACACCAATGTGTATGAACCAGGGTGTGATATTCTAATGCAAATGCTATAGCTATTGTTTATATATGACGCTCAAATGTACACACAAATACACACCGTTGTACAAGGTCTGTCTGTGTTTGCATTTTGGAACTTAAAATCTGCTCAGATGTATCAATCACTATTGCCAAGGCTGGAGATCTCTTCTCGACCCAGGGGATCCTGCATCATTTGATGCCGGCACGGCAATACAAACCCTTTCCAAAGTCTATGGGAGACCCAAAATCCGGTGGGGTTACTGACTCCCAAACCCCCCAGAGTCCCCACCCATGACTTGCTTTCTGCTCTGGTAGCTCTATACAACAATTGGTGAGAGGTCTATCACTGTCACAATGGTTTTCTGGGTCCAATAGCGAGTACTGTGCCGCCCGCCCCTCTCACCCCGTTAAAAGGCATAGCGGAGTGGCGCATCTGGTATCCGGGTTATGAAACCTGGACATCTAGCTCAATGGTTGAGCACTTTCAGTCGCCTCTGACCAACGCAGCCATCATCAGGATGTATAATCCAACGCACCGATTCGTGAAATACCTGCCTGGTGTGTATTGTAGTTGGGATGCCTGTTGTGTTGTCGCGTGTTGGGCTGTTGAGGGTCGCAGGCGGTCTGGACCATCCCACTGCGGCAGTAGGTACGCCGGCTCGCTTACTCCCCCTGAATTCACGTCCTGGTCACCCAATCTTCTGGGATAGCCATCTGGTTCCGCCTTTTGTTTCGGGGCGGTTTCGTATAAGTCGGTAGAAGTACCTAAAAACCCTGGCAGTCGGGTGTCGGGAGTTGTTTTCCTGCCACGGGCGACTACGCAGGGCGGCGGCAGTCCGGCTCCTCCTGTCTCTGCGACAGATCCAGCGGTATCCGTCCAGCTCTGGAGCGGCGCCTCTACACGTGTCGCTGTCAGGGTCCGCTGAAATGGAGCAGGACAGCGACTCTGCCGGCGCTCGTGTCCTGTCCGCTGGTTCCAGGGTTTTGTCGCGCTGCCGGACCGGCCGGGTGGCAGATCTCACTGGCACAGGAGACGGTAAAACAGTGGACAGAGACCATGCTCATCCGGTCGCGGACGTCTTGTGGCCGGTTTCTGCTTCGTCTCTGCTCTCACTGGTGGAAAATGTCACGTGTGAAACGGGCACGATGTGGAATGTTTGCCCATGACGATAGCGCTCCTTCATGAATCGCTTCGAGATATTTTGCGCCAGAATTGCGTGCAGCAAGCTGACGAATTCCTGTTCCAGGTAATTTTCCCGGGTGTTCTCCGTGTCCAGGATTATTGAATGGGCATCTTAGCAGCGCGATTTTTTGTTCGGAAACCTTAGTTAAAGAACTCCACCTGGTAGCTTATAGGGGTGAATTGTCTAGATTTGGCAAACAATATCAGTAAAGTAGGATCCATGCCCAATGTTAGTGAATAGCCCTGTTCCAGCGTCAGCACAGTTTTGTCAGCAGGACCTCTACCTCTCCTCCAGAAAGTAAATCGCGCCATAATCGCCTCTTGTTTGTGCTAAGCAAGGGAGCTTAAACCTTTATACCATTAAAAATATTGGGCTGCCACTTGTGACTTACGGTTTTCATGAAAACAGCAGGCCGTAGCCCGTAAACCTCTAGAACTAGTTCCCGGGAGAGGCTCGTCCTTGACGTGGTGACGCGGCCCGTGATTGGTGCTGACAAAACTGTGCTAGTACTAATGGCTCCATTGTTGCACGCTCACTACGATATTAAAGGAAAGTATGAATAGAAAACAGCAAATAATTAAGTCTCCCTAAAAAGTATTTTGTAGCAGGAGTTATTTCCGATTCAATAACTGGTGACCAACACCACGACAATGGGTCTTAATGAAACCCGGCCCAGTCAGTTATGCTGACAGCCACGCCTCTCAAAGCTGCGGCACAGCTCCATCCACAGTGGCGCCCCTTCGCAGCAGACTCCCCGTTCTCGCACGAAATCTTAACACGACCAGGTGCCTGGGTACGTCCTCCGACCATCACACACACACCCTCTCTCTCTTGCCCAGCAGCAAACGCCGTCCCTTCGGATAATTCCCCGCTTCAGCGAAGAGCTGGAGGTGCCTAGGTCCCCAGGTAGTCCGTCACCAAACAACGTTATCACAGTCATGGTCAGACATATATTCAGTATCGATTGCTCAGGCGAATACAAAACCATTTGAGTTCACTTTAAAGTTTGAACTTGACATGAACTAAATGCATGGCAGGCTAGCGGCAATGTATTGGCGTCGGTCAGGGTGAACTGGTATGAGGAGCGGACTCCCGCTCGCGGAGTCAACGCGACGCAGTCCTAAATTTGGCACGAAACAGGTCAGCTTAGCTCATGAGGAGTAACGCGGAGCAACGTAGTACACCAGCCTGTCGAATAAAGCGTGTCGCTGACAATGGGCGCACCCCCAGCACTGGCAATGGCGCGCTACACAACATACATAACCCCCTTCTCCATATATAAATACGTCATCCTAGCGTTCATCATCCGTGCCTGGTAGACGATATGTACACAAAAAAACGGACCGCAGCAAGCTAGCTTTCACAAACGCAGGCGGCACCGATCTCCCGCCCTCACAGCAGAACAGTGACGCCTTTGTGCACAGAATCTCCACCCAAAAGATGCTAACAATGTCAGTGTGCGTGTAAACGGCGACCCTAGGGCGCAAGCTCGGAAACACGTGGAAACAAGCAGACCTCGCAGTAACCAAACATAACCTGGCAAGCCTCGCTGGAGTCCAAGCTGAGAGGAAGGCGGTGCAAATGAAACGCTCTGAATTAGGAAACGTTATAAGCTGAGCGGTGCGATGTTGAGGCGAAATCTACCGGGTAAAAATGGAGTATGCGATAGAACAGGTACAGAATCACTACATGAAGACACGGATCAAAAGCAAACTATTGCAATGTCAAACCCAAGTGCTGCAACTGGATGCAGAGATGACGACGCCAGATTGCGTACCGGTCCTACGATTGTTCCCAGGTCTCATTAAAAAGAAACAATGAAATCCTACGGGTGTAAAAGTACAAAAATACAACACTCAACGCACGAGACTGGTCAAGTTAAGTAAATCTCGGGCATCGCTCTCAAGTCAATCTCGCTCCCAATGCCGGCACGAGCTTCGGAAACGCCCGCCTATAATATCACCCAGGGCCACAACGGCCTTGCCGCTGGCAGCGTTCTCTCACACTTCTCTCACAGCGAATCTCACTCTCACTCGCGTCCGCTCCCAGACACACAGCCAACAGGAGCTTGCGTGCCCGACTCTCGGACTAGATCTAAGTCCCGATGGCGTCACACACCGGCGTTGTATCGCCTCCGGCGGTGTCGCCTTCTGCGGTACAGCTCCATCCCCACGGACCGCCGAGGTCTGACAAAGCCGCAGGCGCCATCAACAGCCAACGCGAAACGACTCGCTGGATAGCCGCCGCTGGCCTAAAACGCGTTGAGCTTGTACCTCGATGGCCGAAGACCGCGGTCACAAAGGCCAAAACCTAACACACGATCGGTGGCTAGGTCAAATATCAGCCACAGTACCTAGGAAATTCTGTGTTTGCATGTATCGCACAGCCCAGTGCACTCAGGTTTCCTCCCGTGCCCTTCTCGCGTTCGGAGTATGCTTTCTTGTTATGGCAAAGTGACGAGGATCACAGGCATACGTTTGTGAGTGGATAAAGCTCTAGATAATCGAGCTCGAGTTGGCAACAAATTCTACACGGCGCCCAAACCCGTCGGAGCACCGACCACCCACTTACAAATCTGGATACCCCAGCCGAGCCGGACAGCCACGCGCCGTCGCTCGTCACAGGTGCTGCCGCGCTCTCCGCTTAAAAGAACAGGGTACACGTATCAGTCGGCCGGCGCCTTCAGCGTCCTTTCACAGAGCACTGGCCGCTGCAGTCTGTCGCCCTGCGGATACTACTACCGGGCCCAGCCCGCGCGCTCAGCTCCCTGCTAGATGAACGTGCCTATCCAGGCAACCAGCGTGGGACACACGAGCACGGTGACAGCGCGCGCCAGCGACATCCGCTGCCGCGCCGGCGCCCCGCTGTTGGGCTGCCGCGAGTCCGGCACCACGTTGGTGTCCTCCGGCGGCGAGAAGTCGATGCTGTTGCCGCGGTCGTTCTCGTCTGCGTCGGCATCAGGTCCGATCTCGTCCTCGTAGTCGTGTCTGCCGCCTTGGGACGTCTCCAGGTCGGGAGGCGCCCGGCCCGACCCGAACTCCCGCTCGTAGTCGTCGTCGCCGCCGTAGTAGTCGTCGCCGTCCAGCTCGGCGTCCACGTCGTAGCCGGCACCGTCGCCGGAGCCGGAGCCGGCCAGGGTCTCCGAGGCGGCCGGGCCGCTGGCGGGCGCCGGCGTCCGCTCTGGGGGAGAGGAGAGGGTCAGTCCCACACGGACAGGCCGGGGTAAACTGCCGGTGCACAGGAGATAATCGGTCCCGGACTTTGGCTTGTCTTCTTGTGAAAGTGCAAAGTCCGGTGCCCATGTCGTGGACGGGAGAAGTACTGTCCAGTCATGGAAAATAGACAGTCGACATGAAGCTTAAGCAACAAAAGTTCCATGCTTTGAGGGTACCACAGAATATATTATGCATTCTATATATGGAATATGTAATATGATACCAACCAGCGTTTCCCCACAGTAAACGTACCGGGCTGGTCCCAGGTGCCCGTCTGCCCGTTCCCCACTGTAAACGTACCGGGCTGGTTCTACCGTTCCCCACTGTTAACGTACCGGGCTGGTCCCAGGTGCCCGTCTGCCCGTTCCCCACAGTTAACGTACCGGGCTGGTCCCACCGTTCCCCACTGTTAACGTACCGGGCTGGTCCCAGGTGACCGTCTGTCCGTTCCCCACAGTTAACGTACCGGGCTGGTCCCAGGTGACCGTCTGTCCGTTCCCCACAGTTAACGTACCGGGCTGGTCCCACCGTTCCCCGCTGTTAACGTACCGGGCTGGTCCCAGGTCACCGCCTGTCCGTTCCCCCTGTTAACGTACCGGGCTGGTCCCACGGTGCCCTCAGTAAAAACTGCCCTGTTCCCACCGTCCCCCTGTTAACGTACCGGGCTGGTACTCACCGTTCCCCACAGTAAACGTACCGGGCTAGTCCCAGGTGACCGTCGTCCGTTCCCCAGTTAACGTACCGGGCTGGTCCCAGGTACTGTCTTACCGTTCCCCACAGTAAACGTACCGGGCTGGTCCCACCATTCACCACAGTAAACGTACCGGGCTGGTCCCACCGTTCCCCCTGTTAACGTACCTGGCCTGGTCCCAGATGACCGTTGTCCGTTCCCCACAGTTAACGTACCGGCCTGGTCCCAACTCCCGTTCCCCCTGTTAACGTACCGGGCTGGTCCCAGGTGACCGTCTGTCCGTTCCCCCTGTTAACGTACCGGGCTGGTCCCAGGTGACTGTCTTCCCGTTCCCCACAGTTAACGTACCTGGCTAGTCCCACCGTTCCCCACAGTTAACGTACCGGGCTAGTCCCACCGTTCCCCACAGTTAACGTACCGGGCTGGTCACAGGTGACCGTCTGTCCGTTCCCCACAGTTAACGTACCGGCCTGGACCCAGGTGACCGTCTGTCCGTTCCCCCTGTTAACGTACCGGGCTGGTCACGTGACCGTCTGTCTGTTCCCCACAGTTAACGTACCGGGCTGGTCCCACCGTTCACCCCTGTTAACGTACCGGGCTGGTCCCACCGTTCACCACAGTAAACGTACTGGGCTGGTCCCAGATGACCGTCTGTCCGTTCCCCCTGTTAACGTACCGGGCTGGTCCCACCTTCCCCCCCTGTGAAGGTACCGGGCTGGTCCCACCGTCCCCACAGTTAACGTACCGGGCTGGTCACAGTGACCGTTGTCTGTTCCCCACAGTTAACGTACCGGGCTGGTCCCAGATGACCGTCTGTCCGTTCCCCCTGTTAACGTACCGGGCTGGTCACGTACCGTTCTGTTCCCCACAGTTAACGTACCGGGCTGGTCCCACTGTTCACCCCTGTTAACGTACCGGGCTGGTCCCACCGTTCCCCACAGTTAACGTACCGGGCTGGTCCCAGGTGACCGTCTGTCCGTTCCCCCCTGTTAACGTACCGGGCTGGTCCCACCATTCCCCCACTGTGAACGTACCGGGCTGGTCCCACCGTTCCCCCTGTTAACGTACCGGGCTGGTCCCAGGTGACCGTCTGTCCGTTGTAGGCTTCCCGCAGCCGGACCGAGGTGCGCTTCAGGTCCAGAATGGCCTCGTTGATGTCCGAGTTCGTGTAGAGCGGGTCCACGGGCACCTCTGGGTTCTGTACCTGCGCCGCCATCCCGTCCTTCATCAGCGGCCGCTCGTACCTGAAAACCAGCCAGGCACCGTGTCAGAGGCGGCTATCGGGAGCTCCGGCTTCTGGGATCATACTGCGCAACAACTCAGACCGCCAGTACCTGCCAACAAGAGAGACAGTCGTGAAACCTGTTCCAACAGTCATGGCGGTGTGTGCCTCAAGAGAAGTTCACTAGCCTGATGCTTACTGCGAACCCCCTTAACCCCTGAAGGAAGTTTGAACTCCGATGACATTTCAATGTTGGAGATAAAAAAGTCTCGCGCTCTGTATTGCAAGCGCGTGCAACGTAACATCCCTGCTCCCCCTGTAAAAAATTCGCCGGCTCCGTTAGGTTTAACAGCGCGCGTCACCAGCGGAAGCGTCGCGCATATCTCTCGTCAATGCGTGCTCTGTGTGGGCCGGGTCACAACAGCAAACACGGCAGCCGACCCCGCGCCAGCACAGGCCTTCAGTGCCGTCACGCGGGCCTGCTTCTTGTCTGTCAGTGCTGCGTGTGGAAGCTTAGAGGTGAACTGTTCTGCAGGATGTTGCCTTCATATCAACATGTCACGGAGTCGACACGGCTCTGTACTGTCAGCTTCTGCGTCTAATCGAGCTTGCTTTTAAATAAACCTCAGCCGCCTTGGACTCATGTTCTTACAATGGTGAGACATGTAGCGCACCATCGCCCACACATACTGCTCAATCGCGACACCCACGGCACAACGGAGCGCTGTTGGGCTTCGGGGACCAGTGTCACCACGACACATACATCACCTTGAGAGGGTGCCTGCAGCGGTGCAGACAGCGCCAGCGAGCAGTGGGCAGATGAGAGTTAACGAACAATTTCCTGGGTGCGTCACGCGGGGAACCTTAACCGAGCCGAATCACGCCAGGAATGGTGCAAAGCATCTATTTCCGGCCGTCACAGGCATGACCTGTCCATGGGAGAGAACGGAAGCAGCCCACAAATTGCTATAATAAAAACACACGCATATTTTTCACATTGATGGCATATTATGCGCCTGGTGCTGACTTTTCCCGGTGATACTGCGATAGAAGGGCGTACAAAAGCGTGAAACAGACGAGGAAGACTGGGAAGTGCGCCGCACCCTTACAGAAACCGTGTAGATATTCGTGCGTATGAGTGCGGCTGGGAGCTTGTGAGGTGTGAAAGCCTAATACAGCATCCTCCGATACAGAGGTTTTGATGCTGTTACAGCCAACCCTGATGTGGACATACTCAGAAATAGGGGAGGAAGCAGAGCAGGACCAGCAGTCTCCCACGCCTAACTACGCTTACCCGGGATACATGGGCAGCCTCAGTGCGCTCTGTTTACGTACCAGTCGGGAGAACGGACTTACGAACTGATGTAGCCGGGAGTTCCGAAGGCAGACTATTGGTTACATGAGTCGATAAGTCCGTTCCCGTGCTCGGTACGTAGATAGAGCGTATCACGCTGCTCATGTCTCCGAGTCAGCTGTGTCAAGCTTTGGGTTTGATAGCTGGACTTGCAACCTGCGCAGAAACTACATCACCGGAACGCATTTCCGACGTCTCATACCAGCACGAAGGTACCTGGGGCGCGAGCGTCACCTGTTTTTAGCAGTGCCGTTCCAGCAGTGCATGATGCGGGCGGGAGGGGCGGCCATCTCGCGGTCATTGCAGAGGGAGCTGGGAAGATCGTACCAGAACGTCTTCAGCGGCCGAACCTTCCGGGAAAGACGGGCTTCTCAGGGTCCTTACAGACACAATCCAGCACAACTCAAAAGGCGATTGGGCGAAACAAGTTTCTGTCCACGCACGCACGAACAGTACGATCCAGGGCATATTTTAGAGAATTGGGACTGGTGGGCATTCGACTGAAAAGGGCACGGATTCCTACCAAAAGGACACTCCCAGAGCATCAAATGACTGGTGGGCACTTGGTGGGCACTGGGCCGTTCAGTGCCATTCACTGGTGGACATAGCATGAGGGACTGGTGGGCAAAATGCCCACCACTTTGCAGCTTGAAATATGCCCTGGTACGATCCGCATGCCAAGTGGCACAATACCCCAGTTGAGGCAGTGTCTGTGCAGAGTCCGTGTTCTCACCTGAGAGCGGATGCTACCCAGCACGCGCAGCAGCGGCGAGGGCGTGTCCTCGGCGTTGGTATCAGAGTACTCAAAGTTAACCCGCTGGAAACTGGTGGTCTCGTAGGAGGGCGCGTCACCACCGGCCTGCCGCTTCCGGCGGAACTTGGGATCCCCGCACCCTTCAAAAATCTGCAGCAGACAGCGAGCGACGATCGGTAAAACGAACACCGGGTAAAGAAAACGTCCAGCAGGGGAGGCACGAGTCACAAAATGTCTTCGGCTGTTTGTAGGGATGTATTATAATTTCTGTCAGCGGTGACAGCTTCAGCGTGAAGAACTCCGCAGAATGGAATAGTGACAGAATGTTTTTTATACAATATGTTTAGAAATCTTATCGACTCACACAATCTTTTAGAGTTTTACTTCTCATTGCTCATGTGCTGACTACATTGACGAGAAGTTTCCGTTCAACACATACATTCATATAACGAACATACTATAGCAAAAAAATCATATATCATCTGGTCAATATATTTCTAGATGTATCACCAAACAGCGAATTATTTTGTGACCCTTTAGTTTGACTGAATACAGAAAGTACGGGGACAGAGCCAGCGCCGCTGTGATGCGGTGTGTACTATGAGTGATGACGTCAGTTGAAGACCACCCACCTTGCGGGACACGTCATATCCGTTGTCCTGGAAATTCATGATGGCGTACGATATTTTCACGTTGATTGGACTGACCACCGACTCAATGTTGAAGGGTCCCTCCAGTCGCGACACCAGGTCAGTAATGCCATCTGCCAACGAAAAAGATAAGCTTTAGTTCAAGTCAACAATCAGACATGAATATAACGGTACACAAATTAGTATCACAGCAACGCTGAAATCGTTACCGAAACCACTGGTGGCTCCAGAGCCCGAGTTGGAAGAGGGAGGGGGATGGGCAACTGCTCCCAGATTCTGGTAAGAGAGGGAGAGGAGCGCGAGATTGGTGGAAAATGATGTGCTGGTGAGCGGCGGAAGGAGGGAGGGGAAGGGGTGGGGGGTGGGGGGGGTAGTGGATTTAAGAAGCTTATGCAAAGCTGCGCTTTTCTAACTGATTCTGATTATATTCATTTTAATTCGGTTTTCTCGCCAATGGGTGGGCGGGGGGTGGCAATACATAATATTTTAGACATGGGCACACCTGCATCTACCAACGAGCCGAACCAAACAAATAGAAAAGAACCGTCACACGTTCAGCCAGCTTTCCTACTCCTCGATCGAACTCAAAACATGATTAAATTTCGGATCAATTTCTGCAGGGTGCCAATGCATTGTCTCAAAGTCATGCAGTTTATAGGCCGAACTATAGTGTACCTACAGGTGGAACTTCTCCCTGAACCGTTTTCCTATCACATTCTGATCAATCACCGTTAATTTCAGGCCTCTACCGATCAATTTACCGGTTCAGACAGCCTGACAAGTTCCAATTGCAAACCCATAAGTGAAACATTTCAAACTGGGGTCACCTTGTTCAGCGCTGGGGCAGCCACTTAGAGACGAAGTTCCGCATTCGCTACCCATGTGTCCACCACACAATAAATAAGCAATATGCATACCTCCCTGGTTCGAACAAACAAACTCCCATACGGTTTGTAATCAATTTATCTCGACAGGGATGTGCCAGCTGGCCTTCAGCAGCGCCGATTAAACACAGCCGGCAACGCCGGCGGACTACATAAAAGCTCATTAACTTCTCCGTTTAGTGCAGATACAAGCAAAGCCCAAACATTGAAGTTTCATTGACGTCATTCGTGTTCGCATTAATTCTACTAAAGTTGACGCCTAGACAGCCCTGGGACGGCCCACTTGTCCAAAACTCTACACGTATCTCCGTGTTTAATTAGCCAGCCAGGGGCCTCCATGCTATAACCAAAACCCTCGCCCTCGGACGGCGTCGGCTGGACCAGAGTCCAGGGACCAGAGCATGCCGGAGCTAAATTAAGTATCATTCTCGGCAGGGCACCGCAAGTTCGCTGGAAAACTGATAAAATGAGGAACACACAGGGTAACACTGATGCAGCCGCCGAGACACCGATAACATAGAAACAGTCTCAAAGGGTCAAATGTCTAAAGGAGTAAATCCCTCCCTTAATTTTCGTTCACCACTGACCCACTTCTATCTGTACTAACCCAACGCAAACGACACCACTAGGTCACAGAGCTAGCGGCCGACCGCGCCAGGCTGCAGCAGAACCATCAAACAAAACCTCCACTACCACCGCTGCGTTTGTGGGTCACACATTGATCCGACAGTCGCCAGCTGAAGGGCGCCAGAAACTGGTCTAGACATTGACTTTCACTTCATCGTCTAAACAAACGCCATGTCTTTGTTGCTAGTGAAAACATCCGGCCACTTTTGGCACTCCGCGCCTTTGTTTGGAGATCAGCCGGCCTTCGCTTCTCTCGGTTTCGACTGGTGCATTAAGGGTTATGTCGCGGCGGCCGGTGTAACCCTGGTGACTCAGGCGAGGATGAGTGTTCAATGAGAGGGACGCCAGCAACAGACACACGCACCAAACCCCTCCATCCCATAAAACCCAATCAATGGCAGTAATGGGGAGCCGACAGCCAGACATGGTGCACTCGCTGTCAAACCAATCCAACTTAGGACCTTAAAACGACACGTATCACCTAATCTCAATTTAGGAACAAAACACGGCCGCCAGAGCAATCTGCATAAATCACGGGTACGTCTCCCCTGCAGCATTTTGGCGACAGCGCTGAGGGTGACTCGCCACGGGGGCTCGGGGGCGCCGCCGACACGTCACAGGCGCCCGCTCTGAGTCATCCAGATACAGTGTCGCCGGCGACGGAGCAGGCGCCGCCGCGGGCGACGCGGCCGGCGCCATGCAGGGGTGCGGAGGTGGCGGCTCGGCGACCTCTGACGCCGCCGCCCGCTCTGTCCGCCGCCGGGCCTCGCACGGACCGCCGCCAATTGAGCAATTAAGACCCACCGCGGCGCGGCAGGCGCGGCGGCCGACCCTGCCGCACTGGCTCTGTGGGCAGCTGACAGACGGTGCGTAGGCTAACAAAGCGGCCGCGGCGGCGGCGCTGCAGTCGCGGTATCATCATCCAGTGAAGGCACTGAAACTGGCACAGCGGAGCGGAGCAGGACAGGGCGCGCACGAGCCGAGTCTGTGTAAAGGCAGTCACACCAGACTCAGCGCGTGACGTCAGCTCCCGTGTGCAATACCCGCTGCTGCATCACTAAACTGTCCTAGCAGCCCCGACTCAACATGTATGCCAGGCAATACGTCCTCGTGGGCCACGTCCGCTTGTGAGCCATGCTTGCCCAAACAGTCTTCCTCGAGCCTTGGGCCAGTCCCTGTGTGTCAAGCATACTCCCATGCACCACTCTAACCGTGCGCGTTGCCGCCGTCCTTGTGCTCCCGGGCAGCGCCGTGCGTATGCTCCTTGGCGTGAGATCTGGCTCGGAGGCCCCAGCTGCCGCCGGGCTCCGTGTTTGCCCCGGCGATCGGCGACCGCCGCCGGTACAGCTGCTCCGGTATAAACAGCGGCGCACCGCTGTCAACTGTTTATCGGCTGGGGTGCGCGCTCTTTTTGTCGGGGCCCGTCACCAGCGGAGGCCGCTGCGCCCCCGCCGCGGTGGACGCGGCCCGGCTCGGGCCGAGAGAAATCCAGGGAGGGCGTCTGCCGTTTCCCGCTTCGGGCGTAATAAAGTGACGCTGCCGGCAAAACAGTGACGGGGCCAGCCAATCCTCAACCTGCTGCTGACTAAACACTGTCCCCTCCAGAACACAACGCATCCGATTTGCGCTCACTGCTGCTTGGCGCACCGAGCGGTACAAAATTGTCTTATGTCTTCCTAATTTGGCTAAAATGGATATTTTTCTATAAAAACTGGTGGGCAAGCCCCCCGGCCCTACTATTCCAACGCGTGTGATCCTCGTTGTGCATGAACCATTTCCTCTCATCCAAGCCCAACACATGCAGCAGGCCCACATAACTCTTCATAAGATTGGGGAACTCGATAGGTTGGCTGACCGCTGACCAGAGGGTCGCGAGTTCGATTCTCGCGTGAGGCGACCCGTATATCATATATTTCCTAAATTATATCCAACGATTCTCGACGCAGTCTTAGCGGTTTCCTGCTGCACCACGGTTACGATTTGGCCTGGTCTGTACACAGTTTTTCCTTCACTGGTGACAACACATGACAGGATGGCACGCCCTTCCACCACGAACGCCCACCAAAAAAACAACATTGGTACACACGTTCCTCTGCAGACACACGTATGGTTACGCCGAGGCAGCGGCTCCCCTTCAGCCTGCGTTGCGAACGCAGCCCTGGGCGTGGATTAATTTCATCAGCGGTGATAAGCCAGCAGCCATCGCGGCGTCTGCCGGCCCGGCCCCGTGCGGTCTCTGCGCGGGCCGCGTTTTTCCGCCGGGCCGCCCGCCGCGCCGATCGATAGTCAAGTCGGGCTGCCGGCAGCCGGCCGCATCACTGGCAAAACCTCCTCTGTGCCGGCTGCACGGCCCCCGGCCAGGTGAGCCTCGGATGGAGCCGACGGGGGGAGAGGGGGGTCCAGGTCGGCTTACAGCGGGAGTCGGAGGAGAGAGAGAGAGGGGGGCGCTGCAGAAGCTATTGTAGTCAATAGCATAGCGGTCATGTCAATGTCACAGCGACAACTCAGGCCGGCTGTTTGGAGATTAATATTTGAGATTGGTTGAACGGTTGAAGCATTCTGCATCTTGGGAGCTGCAAAGTCTACTTCACATTGGTATCTGCCCTCCAACTTAATATCCAAACGTTATCAGTAAACCTGCAACAAACTGCCAGACACAAAGACGGCGAAGGCGAACGCAGCCCGACCACCAAAAATAAAACATGCAAAACACGAGCTTCAAGCTTTCCCATAGCCTATGACTCAACGTTGCCTTCCATCACTTCTCTCTCAGTTTCAATTCTCCACCGCCAGAGGCCACCGCTCGCTCCCCCTTGATAATGAAGCCACGGTTCTCTGTCAGCGTTGTGGCGGTGCGCGGGAGGGAGTCCGGCTCCGGGAGCACTCCCAATGAGATGCGCAGTCGCTGCATGACCGGGAGGCCCCAGCGCACTCACTGCCAGCGCGGCACCGGCCGGCGTCTCTCCGGCTGGCACGCCGTGTCAAAAAGGCCGCTCTCCATCCTCTCCGCAGCAGCGATCTGACGAGCCCCGGCCCCAACAGAGAGTCCCTGTCGTCAAAAGCAGCGACGCGAATGCGAATGACACCTATCAAATCACAGGAGCCTAGCGGAAACCTAGTTTAGAGAGGGTTCTGTAAACAAAATTATTCCGCCATAATCCTCCGTCTACCCAGCGGACGTCCTGAACCCACCGCCGTATTTCCGCCGGTCTGGCGGCAATGCGAGCCTGTTCCTGGCGGTGCCGCCACACAGACCAACTACCAGTCCTGCTCCCTGACCATTCTCCAGACGTCCCGCACACGGCCATGAGGATGCCGCACCTCCTCGGCAGCTGGACGCCTTTCCCGTCCAACGTGGCGACGGAGGCAGGGCAGCATCCTCTCCAACCATCTCAGACGGGTCCTGAACCCAGTTGGACATGTGCGTGAACAACAATTTCGCGTTATAATAACCTAGTCTCCACTGGATAGAAACTTGGACATTATGATAGTAATATGCTCGTTTTGCAGAAGCGAGCAGAAAACACGCAACTTCAAGCTTCCAGTTTCCTGTCCCCGCAGCCCGCTGCTCGCCCGCTGCTTTGTTTGAGTCCAGTTGTAGTCACCACATTCCGAGAACCGGCACCCGGGCGACAGTTGGTAACTATCGGCAAGCGGTCAGTTTAAACCTAGTTTCGCCGGTGGCCGCGGCCGTAACTTTGGAAAACGCTTGCCTGAATGACACCAATTGGAGGCCATGGCCCGTCGAAACGGCCGTTCGGCTCCCAATGGGTTGCAGGGAGCGACGCCGCGCGACAGTGGTCACCTGTCGGACGGCTATCGGCCCGAAACGAGCGCCAACTTTAGATCTGGGACAATACCGGTAGCTCAGCACTCGGCGCGTTTCCGACGCACGCTTGGCGCCGACCGACGGTCTCCGCACCGGCCTTAGAGATCGCAGAGAGAAATATATAGGCTGGAAAAACACCAGGCAGCCGTCGCATCGTAATTCATTCAGAAGCTTGAGGAAGACGCTGAGGCATCAGCGGAGGTCCTCAAATCGGACTGCAGAATTCCATATTCAGACCGCCGGGCCGAAGCTCCGGCGGGAAAACTGAGGCAAGCTACCAGTGTGATTCAAACCCAACTAAGGCCATTCTCTCATACATGCCTGATACATGCTACGTTGCATACCTTCAGTTATCTAATTTTCAACACCCGTTACGCCTTTCACTTCTGAGAGAGTGCGTGTTGGTGTTACAGTATCCCTCAGTTTCTGAGGCGATATCGCACCAGTCCTTTCGCCTCTCACGTTCAACATACATGTTACATTCACATACATCTCCGCCCCCGCCCCAGACACTCACAACATACATCAACATACATCATACATTAAGTCCATCGAAGGGTCTCAATACCAGCAGAAGAGATTCAGTCATTCTCCGCTGCAACGGACCAGCTTGGCAAACACATTTCTGCTAGACTACTGTCACTATTCAGCAAGTTCAGAAGGCAACGTGGAACCGGTGACATCTGCTAACTATTCAGAACTAACTTTGTGTTGCATGGAACCAGCTTTATAGCCGTGCTGTCAACGATTCTAAGGCATCCGACTGGCTGGAAAGTACCGGAATTACACGCCTGGCCCTTGACACGTGCATTGACGGGGGGGGGGCGGGTACCCACCCCTCGGGTTTTTCGGAGATAACGTAAAGACGGCGGCGCTACGCGCCGCCGTACTTGGCATACCTTTTCCGTCATCATTTTTACAATCTTTTTTCAAAATTTTAAGGTTAGGTCATCCCAGGTCAGGTCACCAGTACAGGTCAAGTGAACTGGCCTCAAAAAAGTTTAAGATAGCATAAGTCGGAACAGGGTGAACTTATCCGATTGAAACTCATATCACGTAATGGACCCACCGAGTTCTCTAAAATATGTTCCGGTATTTTTGATATCGATGACCTAAGGTCAGGTACGTGCTATGACCTCTCCATTAGAAATACATGGGAAAAATGGTTTTAACTAAATAACATCGTAATGAAAATAGATAGAGCGTTTATTTTAACTGCATTAGATTTGCCTCGTCATTGCGGTTCTAATGATACGCATTTTGCCCAATTTGACCTTGACCTGACATCAGGTCAGGTCAAATCCTTGATTTGACCTAGCAAGGTCATATTATATATCATTCGATTCGGCTTGCTGCGAGAATTCATAGAGTTCAAATTGTTTTGCTCTATCTTTACTTGTTCAGATGTAATGACCGAAAAACTTAATTCACATGTTATCCCCATTACGGTATATTTTGACCTCAAGTGACTTTAAATGTGACCTGAAAAAATGGTACAAATATTTTCGATGGAGAAGCGGATGGGCTATCCAACGCCGTTTACCGTTTTTCGCTACCTAGCGCGGTTTTTTAGATCTTAGGGGGCGGGTACCCGCCCCCCGTCAGGGCGAAGGTGGCTCAGACCCCCGTCAATGCGCGTGTTAAGATAACACTTCAGGTGCCATAATTTTCCACAGAACCAAGTTTGTCCTCTACGAACAGTTCAGATACCCAAAAAAGTCTTGAAAAAGAAGGATCGTAATGCACATTCCTCAGAAATATCCACTCCGTTGCAAACGATAGCTACAATCAACACTAGACACTTTTTCATCTGCAGTCTTCATTACAACACTGCCCTAATGACCCATTCACACCTGGCAGAATCCACCAGGATTTCTACCGGCCGAAGCCACAAAAGCACGTGACGAGATTGCCGACAAAGAAAAACATTGCCAGATTCGGTCGACAGATTCTCCCAAGTGTGAATGGGCTTTCAATTCTACCGAAAAATACTGATTCGTACAAGTTAAAAGCCTATGTGCACCACACGAATCCTATCCGGGTGAACATCACGCACCAAACCAGCTAACATGTTTTATAAAACGTTCAAGCTGCATCGCACTTGAGCGCTTTGGAAGCATGATCAAACAATTTATATTACAATTATAACTAACGATTATAGGCGTTTTCATAATACCCAAATCGGTGAAGGACGACAGCCGCTGCTGTCAGACACCGTCATCGATACTGATGAGTGCAATCACAACCAACTGCCATCGATCCCTAGTGCGTTTTAGCAGTTACAATTTGAACGATGCCTTACCAATCATCAGAATTCAACTTTTGACGCAAAACCGTTAACCTTCCTATGATTCACGCCGGGAGACTCCATTCGTCTTACTCCGTGGTTCGAGTACCGGTGACGACACATCAGATCATTCGCTCCGCACTCTCTGGTCCCACCTGAAGCCAAACCTCGTTGGGGTTTAAGGACACATTAGGTACCATAGGCTAGAAACTAGACCTCCATACAGACGACACATCAGATCACTCACAGACAACACACCAGATCACTCACAGACAACACATCAGATCACTCACAGCCGACACATCAGACCACTCACAGCCGACACATCAGATCACTCACAGCCGACACATCAGCAGCACTCACCGATAAACTGCACCCACTGGTCGTTGAGGCGGCTGTGGTGGGCCAGACAGCCCTTCACCACGTTCAGACACAGGCCGTGGCAGGCCTTCAGACGCGGCATGCCCTGGCAAGTGGCGCACTGCGACATCCTCATCATGGCGCTGCCGCAGGAAGGCGTCACGCTCACCTGTAGGACCGGGGAAAGATGCGGTCAGATATGGCGGGGGCAGACAGGGTGGGGTCAGACAGGGCGGGTTCAGACAGGGCGGAGTCAGACAGTTGGGAAGGAGTCACGTTCACCTAAGCGACCAGGGAAAGACGCGGTCAGATATGGCGGGGCAGACAGGATGGAGTCAGACAGACTGGGGTGATACAGTTGAGATGGAATGACGCTCATCTGCGCGAACGGGGACTGAAATGAGCAGCATTAGACGGAGCTTAGGCGGGATGCTACAAGTGGAGCTCATTAGGACAGCATCAATAATACAAGTGCGTTAGAACAGCATCAATAATAGCCACGTACATCAGATATGGTGTACACTTGATGTGCTGCACTGCATATCTATATCAGGGGATGCAAAATTTCTAATGGGAGTGCTTGGGTAGGGAGCGCCAATTGAATAAGAGGAGTACCACTCGTTAACTCATAACGTTTGACCAGGGGACACCAAATCGCATCCCGGTGGCGCCCTTCTTGCGTCCTCGGGGGAGGGGGGGCGGACATCATTTCAGAGGGTGACAGGACACAGCGGAGGAGTGCCGAACGGTAGATATTTACAACCTGGGGGAGGGCACCTGCCCCTTCCGTCTCTCCATAGTTTCAACTAACCACCTCAGCAAAGGTACGGCCTTTGCTACAAAAACATTCTTTACCAGACTAGCATGCATTAAAAATAGATAGCCGGGTTCACTGATCAACCAAGGAACTCGTGTTTTGTGATGATACTTAGATCAGTGCGATACAGGTTTCGGACACACTCAATACGAGCACACCTGCGACAGGACTTGTCAACCATGTGCCGAGCGTGAGAACAAGGGAGCACGCCGGCAGCGGAGATACGCAGAAGCAGGATGCGGCGGCTAATGTATCGCGCGGTACTAAAAAGAGTAAAAATTCACCACCGTATCCAATTGCTGCACCCGTGCTTGACTCCCGCGGGCGCGGGCAAGATGATACCCTGTATCCGGCATTGCGTCTTGGCGCGAAGTAAAAATAATATTGAAACGTACAGGCTTGTCGGATTAGGGATAATGTAACATTTTATTTGCCCTCGAAAACTTCCTACAAAACGGATACCGGGATTTCCTTCGTAAAGGTGAAGTTTTTTTTCGGGGCACTCTCAAAGGAGAAATCAGTTCACTTCATGTCATTGATACCACGGTTATTGGTGCAGATCATTCAACTATAGCGCTGGTTTTAACGGCGGTGTTTTGCTTCTAGTGAAGAAGTGACGTATTAACCAGGGGGTTGCGCTCCGGCTTTTTAGCCTATGCCAAAAATGGCAGCCTCAAATCTGGCATTCACCATGGTGATGACGTCAGCGATCGCCTAGAGTTGCTTAGCAACGCATTTTCGCTGAGCATTGTAGAATACGGGGCTATCAGGAGATAAGTTGCGTGTTAGGGGCAATAATAATGTTTTTTTAGGACGTGGGGTAATAAATCTTGGGTCTACCTCTCGCCAGATGCATCTTGAAACAGTAAAACACTCCACGATCCGTAGTCGATTCTCATTGAATGAATGGGCGGCTCCACCTTGAGAGCAACTGCCGACGTCACAAACGTAAAAGTCTCTAGAAACAGAGGTTGCCATTTTTGAGAGGGGAGCGTTCTACCTCTACATTTAAAGGGACATTGTCGCAAAAATTTTTATTGGCTAGATCAAAAGGTTACAAAAAGTTGTTTCAGAAGTCATATTCTCATTTTTGCAAATTCAGGCTCAAAATGCCTGGAAAATCGGCCTCAAAGTCAACATTTATAGACGACTTTACCGAGTCCTTATGGTAACGATAAAGTGACGTAGACCCGGCTATAGCTATCAATTTATATATGAAAAAATGTCAAACATTTCTTTTAAAGCAGTTCAGTAGCTAAAACCTATAACATCAAAAATTATTCTATGAAAATATATTTCCAAAACGCTTTTGAAAGAGAAATATAGGACTTTAAAGAAATACCATCAACCAATCAGAAGCCCAGTCCTTATAGGATCTGGTCACGTGGGCTTATCTTACATCAATGTGATGTCATCATGGCTACCAATGAACTATCGATATTCACCATCTCAAAAACCGCGGCAAACGCGAAGATATGAATACAAATTCTATAACACTAATTAGCGCTGCGGTCAGGCCCGAATACCCTAAAGATTATAATTAATAATTGTTCGTTATTGCATGATTGCATTGCGGCTAAAATGATACAATAAAAAGATACGGGTAGCGCGATCCAGAAGAGCCTCCTTTGAGGCATGAAGAAAGCTTTGGGTGGTTTTTCGGACGAGGAGATTGTCGCCTCTCCGGTCTCGTGGATCAACATATCGTCGGTAATCTGCACGTAGAATATTTTGAGCCTTTGTTGTGGTCAATTGAGATTTTCTTAGAGGTAAAAAATCTATGCGTGAAAAGTTAATGAAACAATTTGAATTTTTGCCATCCATCTTTGCTGGCCACCAATGCTTATTGAGGTTTTGTTTAGTGAGTGTAGTGAGTTAGTCAAACACTAATCCTATCAAGTATGGGCAATGCATTTAATGTTTCTGTTCTGCATTAATTAGGTTCATGAAGTTGCCAAAAAGCAAATTGTATGCTTAATTGATATTTATTCATTTTGGCCCACTGTTAAAGCTGTGGTCTCGTTTCGTCTGTCAACACCAATCAGCAAGCAGCATTGAGTCCCAGTCTGCAAAGTATGGCAGCAGGCTAGACGAGTCACACCAGCCATCTAAAATCATTGCACTGCCAGACACCAAAAATTCACACCAAACTGCTATATACCATAGAGAAAAATGCACCCTTTCCTACCCACACAATGCAATGCTACCTCTTGTATTAGTTAGTTAAATACTTGTTATAAGGTCCCCTCCTGTGTCTTTATAACCATTCAGCCATTATTTGTTTGGTTTTCAGTGTCACCTTCCTTGCACCAATCTGGGAAATTCACACCAGGTTGATGAACTTCACGCCACTCACTCTTGTCTCCTAGGGCACTCACCCTTACGAGATCTCGTTGAAAATGCCATACTTTGCACACTGGATTGAGTCTATGTCACATGGCTATAGCCTCTCCCTGAGAACCAATCTTAGAACCAATCTTAGATTTACAGGCTGGCTACCTGCTGTGGTGCTGCTGGAAAAACAGTAACAGCACAACAGTGGTAGCATACTTGTTTTGTGATTGTAGATACGTATTCTGGTTCATTTTTGTCTGATTAGCCATAGCACATACTAGAGACAGTTGTGGTATTTCTTTTCTAGAGGAGAGGCTCGAGGGCTCGCGGACAAGGCTGTGCTGGCAGACGGAACAAGGCTTATGAGCAGCGTCAATGCCAAAAAGTCCTCATTTTATTGTTGCACAGGTGAACTTGTGTACCAAAATAGGTGAAAATTATTTGGTGATGGCAATTCTCCAATGATTATTTAAGCATATTATTTTTGAATTGCCCATATTCCCTCTCTTTTTGGTCTAACTTTATATTTACAATATTTGTGCACTCTAGTTAAAGTCTATATCAAGCTTGTAATTTGAATTACAAATTTCTACCTGTTACAAATACTGGCTCTGCACAATGTGTGCATGCTAGTGCATTTGCTGCTTAGCTTACCTTCTTTTAAGTATGAAAATGTTTTTGAATAATTTTACAGATTGAAACAGATTTTCCATTTATTTTGGTACCATACAGTACATAGTAGTCAGTGTACTCCTATCTACTTATCAGATCCATTTACTCATATTTCAAGTGCTACTGTTTGTTTCCAGACATGAAAGTGACCGTAGCATGAATTCATCCATCTGCCCTCGGAAAATGCCCATCTGCATTCATGCCCATCTGCAGATGAATTCATCCATCTGCCCTCTGAAAATGCCCATCTGCATGCCTTTTACAATTGATATTAAAAATGAACTGAAGGAAAACTAGGATAAGATGTATTATGATTTGAAACACTAGGAGTGTACCCAATACAACAATATAATTGTGAACAAAGAGTACGGATAGTCATGTAGGAATGACAGGGGGCAGTCTTGGGTGATGCAATTTTTTGTGTTTTCCTGGAGGAATTTATGAAAGATTAGGCGGGTCGCTTCAAAGAGAAAATTTGTTTACTAGAAAACCTGTCTTTTGTAGCTGCTGTGTATCATCAAGCTATCGTCCCAATGGACCAGCTTGTGTATGATCATTTTGTTTGTTAGTTTGAATGGGATGAACCCAATCAGACCGATTCTCCCATAGACCTGAAATTTGGAATATTTGTTTCCTATTGTGGGCCAGTGTTGAAATAATGTATTGTAATTTATAAAAAAACATGAATTTGCATGGTTCCACCTGACCCCTCCACAAACCCATGATCTAGACTATAGATCGTCTTTGGGGATGTCTTTGTTCTTGAATATATATATATATATATATATATATATTGCATATGTTTAAAACAAGATTCAGTGATATCTGGTTTGCTTTCATTGTGGGCTTGTGATATTTTATTTGTACCCTTTATTTGGTCCCATTTGTTCCTGCTGTGAAAATATCTTCTAATTTAAGAAGAGCCTAGCCATGTATGTGCGTAAGTGGTGTTTATCGCGGTATATTAAGGCAAATCCTCTGAGGACCTCAGTAAAACATGCCATTAAAAGTATTTTTTAGCCTAAAGGTAAGAAAATTAGTAATGCAAAGGGTCTTTATAGTAAAAAACGAAGTCGTCAGATTTTGTTGGTGGTCTTACGTGCGAAAGTCGGCGAAAATAATAAGTGACACCTCTATGCTCAGACTATTGCGGTGAACATTTTATCAAACCGTGCAGCACTTATTGTGGAGAGATGCAAAATCTGTTATGCTTTTGATGTACACTCAGTATTTGGTTCGCTCCCAGCCTTCTTAGAGTGCACTTCAAGGACTGGAAGCTAGGAGCTGCATACCCACTGGTGGGTTCAGGGAAAATTTACTTTCCTCCCAAACTCTGCGATTTTCACCGACCTTTAAAAAATGTGTATTCACGATTTTGGACCCTGTCCCCCCCCCCACAAAAAACATTGGCCTGGATCCGTCACTGACGTACTGAGTTATATCCTCTAGTCCACGTTGCACTCGGAAGACTGCTCGTTGGGGACTCGCAGACCTGATTGTTGCACGCGTTTCTCACCTGCCGAGGGTTATCACTCGCTTGTAATTTCCTGGTAGGTTATATGTTCTCATGTTTTTGTGAGATTGAATATAAGCCTCATTGATCAACTGATATCTGTTGGTTTTTAAAAGTAGATGAATTTTGCATTGCAAAGCCGAGGAGCATGATTATAAATTGGTAAGATGTTTCATGGCTTTGCCTCTCGAATTCTTGACGCAAAATGGAGCCTGTGATCACACTGTGATCACATATTCGGGCACAGCCCCTCGTCAGAATCCTCATAATACAATAAGCGAAAACTTTTGGTCATAGTGTGACCAAGGCTTGAAATTTAGATCTGATTTGGAAATCGAATGCTGGAATAATGCAGTTCAGTACTGGAATATTCAAATATTGGAACTCGATTCGAGGTTATTCTAGCACTCTGACTAAAAATGTATGTGTTCACCTATTATATTATGATAATTTTGGTGAAGGGATGTACCTGAATATTGATCAGTGTATTAGCCCCATTTTGGAACTATGATTCAAGGAGGCTGGTCATGAAATATCTTATCAACGTAGATAATCTAATAAACAATCTAATAAAAATAACGGTTAATATACTATTTTATATAATGATATGATGTTATATGAAGTGCTTCTGGAATTGTTTGTTCTATTATGAGAAAGGACCGTTTCCGAACTCCGAAGTATTAAAAATAAACGCTTATCATTTTCATAAACAAATGTCACTCATGAGGCTAGCAGCTTGCTTGTCTTAAAGCTGCGATGCGTCTTCTTAGGTTTAGACTCTGTGACTACCAATGTTAAGATTAATTATAGAATCCCTTTTATTTAATACGAACTGTTCCAGGCTATAATTTTGAGGTATATTTTCTTGATGTGCCCTGATCGGAAACTAACTCAACTTGAAGTAAAAAACAATGTATTCTTAAATCTTGTATATCTATATACGAAAAAAAATTAGAAAGAGCTACCACCACGGAGAGAGGAGTGAGGTGGCCAGTCCATCTCCAATCTGCAACACACAACAAACGTTCCCCCTGAAACAAAAAAGTGATCAGGTTTGGGTTCGTGGTGCGTTCCACACTTTTGTTAGTTCATCCAAGGATCGTGGTGGCTGCTCTCTGGTTCCCCAGTTCTGACGCATATCAAGAGTTATTCTTCCGTATCACATTCAGCTATTCTCCGGTTCTCTAGACTACGTGTTTTTATATTCTCCGGAGACCAAAGAATTAGAATTATATCACAGATTTAGATGTCGACGGACACATTTAATCTGATTGATTGATTGAGTGTTCCGGCCATATGGGAGGGGGCGCCCCTGCAGGCGCCCCAACCGCCGCAGGAACATCGCCAGCCGTCGTGGGTCCGCCAGCGCTTCCCGGATGGGGGTCGTCCCGTCCAAATATGTCCCAGCGCAGGTCAGCGCACGCAGGGCACCGGGTCAGAAGGTGGTGGAGGATCTCGTCCTCTCCATCGTCGCATTCCTGTAACGTGGCCTCCGGGTTCAGGCCGATCCTCTTTCGGTAGCTGCACAGGAGAAGGGAGTGGCCAATGCGCAGGCGCTCCACCTCCACACTCTCCTGCCGTGAAAGGCCCAGGCGGTCTTTCAGGGTGGTCCGCCCTGGGAGACCGCCACATTTAATCTCGAACACGTTTTATCTCGTACGGATTAACGTTTTGTCTCGTTGTTTTACCAGATTAACACGCGCATCGACGGGGCTCTGAGCCACCTTCGCTTTGACAGGGTGGCGCGGGTACCCCCTAAAATCTCCAGAACCAGGGTAGGTAGTGAAAAATGGTAAACGGCTTTGGGTAGCCCATACGCTTTTCCATCGAAATATTTTAACCATTTTGTCAGGTCACTTCAATCGGATGAGTTCACTTTGTTCCGACTTATGTTGTCTTAAACTTTGAGGTCAGGTCACTTGACCTGTACTGGTGACCTGACCTGAGATGACCTAACCTTAAAATTTTGACAAAAGTTGTAAAAATGATGAGAGAATGTATGTCAAGTTTTTAACCCGAGTTTATTTTTAACCCGAGTGTGTTAAGTACCTACCTAATAAATGTGTGATGGCTTAAATTCCGTGGCGGCGCCCCTGCCTAGTTTTCTTTGCCTAGTGTTAGGAGTGTATGTTTTACCATGTACTGCGTTTTTACTGTTAATATACGCGTATGGATACAAGTGCGGCGGCGCTACGCGCCGCCGTTTTTATGTTCTATCCGAAAAACCAGACGGGGGGCGGGTACCCGCCTCCCGTCAATGCGCGTGTTAACCTGCGCCCCACCGGGGGTCCGGCGCCACCTTCGCCCCACCGGGGGGCCATCGATGGCCCCCTCTAACTCCGAAAATATGGGCGTTAGCGCAAATCTGCAAAGTGCACTAGAAAGCTCGCGTGAATTCAGTAAGAAATTACTTCACATGTTTTAGTGTTCAGGTCAATGGTTTGACCTCCAGAGATCAAATTAAGTCAAGATCGGCTATTTTCACTCAAATATGCAATGCTTAAGCAAACTGGGCATAACTCTTATGTCCTTAGAGCTATTGAGGTGTGGGAAAGTATATTTGATAGGAAATTGCCAGTACTTTTTCTGCTATGGAAACGTAAAGACCTCCCGCCAGTAGTTTGACCTCCAGAGGTCACCTCGTGACCTAGTATGACCTGAGGTCACGAAAGGTCAGGAAGTGACCTTGCCGTATATTAAATGAAAGCCAATGACGAGACAAACACGATGGTGTTTGTTTCAGCGCTCTAGCTTATACAGGTCAAAGTTATTGTCAAAATACTGTTTTTGACCCCTGGTGACCTTGGATGACCTTGGGGATGTCAAAGGGCAAATATGGCCCCTGGAATCCGTGAAAGGGTGTCCAAAAACGCTTTTCTGATCAAGCTGAGCATTTTCAATCGTTTTTGTGACTTTTAGATCATAAGACATCTTTTCCCATGCTTTTTCAATGGGAGAGGTCACCTCGTGACCTGACCTCAGGGCACGAAATCGAAAAATCCCGGATATACACCTTGTAGACCCTGGAGGGGTCATAAAGTGTAGGAAGTTTCAAATCGATCGACTCCGAAATGTAGCTCTTACAGAGCTCTAAAGCTGAAGTGAGGTGACCTTGGTTGAACTCGTCTGGTGACCTGACCTTGGGTGACCCGGGGTAAAAAATTTCAGGGATGGTGGGAAAATGATGCAGTGAGAGGTAGAGCCCTCAACCACGGTGCTGCGCCTCATCGTCTTTCTGCTATCCCGGAAAAACCTTAGGGGGGCCATCGATGGCCCCCGGTGGGGCGAGGGTTAAACGATTATAATCTCGAAGAGCCACCCCTGCTTTTTATTGAGCCGGTTTCTGGTTCTTGGTTTGAACGAAAACCGGTCAGCCTTCAAGAATGGCCTTCAGCAAAGGACACAAAAGACATTTTCGAACGGCGAACAGCGTGTCCCGCTGGTCAGAAAACAGGGGAACTGGTCTCCAATAGAGGGAAATCCGACGGATTGAGAACCATTGCAGGGAGCTGGAGACAAGCCGGTTCCAGTTTGGTACGCCGGTCAGATTAGAAAAATATTTGGGGCTAATATTCCCTTTCCCTCAACTACCCGGACGGAGGGATAACCAGAAGAAATTGTCCTTAGAATATTTACTTCATCCCATAGGAGGATCCAGGAGGGCAAAGGGGGCACGTGTCCCCCCCCTCCCTCTCTGATCAACTCTCGGTGAACCCTAAAATGTTGCGTCCCATCCCCTCCCCCAGGATGCGAAAATCGGCGCACACTGATAGGATTTAGCGTCCATCTGATAGGTTTTGCCGGTCAAAGGTGGCGCCCCCCCTGGTCCGGATGGTGCCCTCCCCGGAAGTTACCCCCCCGATCGGCAATCATGGATCCGACTATGCTTCATCCATTAGTACGCATGAACAAACAAGAAGAAAATCAGAAAAATTGTTTTTACAGTAAAAACTTCCACGACCTAGATTCGAACCCGTATTACCCGTGTGAGAGTCGGGCATGGAGGCCACTATACCATCCCCGCTGTACGACACCTGCCCGATTTTAAAACTTTCCTGATTAGTTTTCTCAAGCCGAATGTTTTGGACAATTTAGTCTAATATATGTATTTTTTAAGGGTTAATAAAAATAAATTGAATACGAATACAGCATAAAAACATTTTCTACCCCCCAAAAAATCATTTATAGAACTTAAAACTTGGATTGATAGAATCAGGGCCCTCCAAAGTTAGTTGGTAGCAATCTACTGCCATGGCGCACAAATGCGACTGCTCCATAGAGCTTACGTGTTAAATTGGTCATTTTCCGACAGCTGCTGTCATCAGCCTATGGCCGTTGGAAAAAAATCTAATAAAGCTGTTAGAAAGCCTGTTCTCTGCTCTTTCCATGTTCTATTTGGCGTTTTTACGTCAGACGCACAGAACTACCTCGAAACATCAATTTTCGATAACTCTGCAAATGTGCGCCACAGATTTCTTGGCGCACACCCCATACGCCAGCGTCGGCGTAGCGCAGTGGATAGAGCAATGGTCTAGAGATCAGAAGAGTGTGTGTTCGAGACCTAGTCGCGGCACACATTTTTAACCGCTAACATTAAGTTTTGCGAATCAATTTAGTCGTTCAGAACTCGTGCAGTTTCTTACAACTATAGTTAGACAGCAAAGATAAAGTTGTCGCTTTACCCAGTGGCGGATCCAGGGGGAGGGACTTAAGCCCCCCAAAATTTAAGAGCCTCCAAAGTTAATAGATAGACGAGCGACTAACCGAGATACTAGCGGGTGAGGCTCGAGCTGCGAGCCGGTGAGGCTCGAGGTGAGCCCCCTCCCCCAAATGAATTCCTAGATCCGCCACTGAATTTACCCCTATTCCTGTCAAGGAGAGATTCTGCCCACCCATTACGTTTTTTCCAGGATATCTCCTGAACAGCTTGCGATAAGCATTTGAAACTTTCTGGCTTGTAAAACTGGGGCAGATTCCATGGAAGTTTTGAGACTAAATCTTGACCAGGGGCGGAGCTATGACCCAATATTTGGGGAGGTTCTTTTCCCAAAATGAGTATTATTGTATACGGTTCGTTCTTCCCACAACGAAGCCGTCCGTTACAACATTGAGATATGTCATAATGATACAATATTATGAATAGGATACCAGGAAATAGCTCATTTACATTTTCAGCTTGGTTAACAGAAGCAGTTACAGCAACAAAAAATCGGGATTTTTAGTATATTAAAATTTTACTTTCCAGAGTACAAGATTGCTTACAGGGCAGCCTCGAAGAATAAAGAAAACTATACGATGTTCCCAGCCAGTGGCGGATATAAGGGAGCTAGGGTGGCTCAAGCCTCCCCCGAAATTTCCGAGTGCATATAGTAAATACATAAGCGGAACCTGATCTGAGGCAAAGGCCCTATCCCCCTCCGAAATGAAGCCCTGGATCCGCCGCTGCTCTCAGCCCTATATTTTATAGCCGTGCAATGGCATAAGCGTGCTTCGGTATTGTAATTAAGGGGGTGTCACGCAGGTGCAGTTTTTCACAGTCCAATGAATGCTACAAGCATCTTCGGTATGCATTCGGTTGCAAGACGGAAAAGACAACAATTCACCCACAGACGGATTAGAGAGACAAGATTATTACGCTCACCCGGGTTTTGCACAGGCGGAAACAGGTCAAGCAAGATAAAAAGTATCAAAAGTTGAGAAACATATATTGGTGCCCATGCATGGTTCCCCAACATTGCCAATATGAATCTTGCCCCACTATTTTGCTTTCTTTCTTCCATCTCTGATGACTTTTTGCATTATACCATGTATCTCACGAAGGGGCGACATTTTCCGCCCCTAACCCTGACATTAAAACGGGCTTTCAGGAGTCTGACAGAAGCAGGGGTCATACCCGTTGCCTAAACTGGGAGCGGCAGAAAATAGGAAATGCCAATCTAGCAAAGAATAGGTGGATCCAGGGGTAGAAGCACATGCCCCCATTCAATTGATGATCGACGCCCCTTTGAAATTTCCGATGACTCTCCCTAAAAGGTCGTTCCCCGGGATGCGAGTATCAGCGCCCTGCGGTAGAATTTGGGGCCAACTTGATAGGTTTTGCCGACCAAAATTGGCGCCCGCTGATCCGGATGCCCCCACCACCCCAATCTGACACCCTAGATCCTACCATAAGAAGATGAATGGGATCAATAGTCACAACCGTTCCCACAAATGCACTGCTCGGCATCTCCAATCCATTGTTTACCCCCCGTCCCTTCCTCACATAGACATACAATGAGTCTTCCAGGTCAGCTAAAGGCCGCAAACCTCCTCCTCCAGTATGCATACGCCCCATACATCGCCAACTAAGTGAAGAAGTGGAAACACAAATTGACCCACTAACTAACCACAAACCCTCACATGAATGAATTTCTCCCCAAGCCTCCCTAATACACTGTGTACCTTTTTTATATAATGTAATTTATTATTTTTCTATTCTTCATCTGATAATCCACACATATTCAGAAATGATTGAAGGCAACAATATGTTAATTTCTCATAGTGAAATTCGAGACATTGAATTAAGACCAGCTTGCTGTATTGACATATTTTCTTAACTTCCAAATAGGTGTACTTAATAAATATTTATCAAATGCGTTTATCTCTATATTCAAACCATGTGTTTTTGCATGTAAAGCCTTTTCATCACCACCTTGCTTTGCTCTACCTGAGTATATAGCTGACTTGGTATTATTTGTGACTTATTAGGACTTTATCTACACCCATCAACTCAACAAAACAAAAAATCATAGCTGGGAAGGCACTAAAAGCTCAATTGCAAAAGCCTCCTTCATAACCACTTATGCTTTTCAGAAAAACAATTTTTTTGCAACAGTTGGGGGATGGTGACCTCATCAACCAGTTGAGAGTGTTTCTTCTATTCCCTTGGTTGCAAACAAATATATAAAAAAACACTGTTAAGTGCCCAGCACATGAGTTCTGATTATCTTCCATATTGGGCTGTACCAAGTGAGTGTTTTGAAAATATTTGAATCAGCTGGTGCTTGATGTAGTAGGGCACCATATCCTGATGTATGTGCCACTGCAGTAATGTATGTGTAAGGCTTCAATGATAAAACATACTTAATGGATGATGATATTCTTACTGTCAATATATGTGTATGAATAAATGGGTCACACCCCCCCCTGCCCCAATCACACTGCCATGTATCCTGACTGACTCCCATGCTTATTTTTCATGTGTCATCAATGTGTATAATGGATACCTGATTCTTTTAAATGTGTTCTCCATTATTGTCAAATTATGCACTGTTTGTTTCTGGCCATGGCAAAACATAGACCCAGTTTCCATGTGCAATGAGACAATCTGGATAGAGCTGAGAATCAGGATACAGGGATCACAGTTTCTGTGACACTTCGGCGTGGATATAGGTGGAACTGTAACATATAGAAGTTTTTCATCACAATTTTGTCTATATCTCTAGCAAAACATTCACATCTCCTTTCACTCCCTTCACTTTCCCTTAACCCAACTATACAATTTTATTCGAAGAATAATAGTTTTGTTTAATGAATGTTGTTTAACAGTTTTATTTGAAGTTTAATACAATTTTCTTCCATTTGATATTGCTTAATGACCAAGAAAGCTTCACCCTCTGCAGACTACTCACCTTTACCTCTGCAAAATAAGGAAAATATTTACAATCATTCTGTCATGTGCTGTCAGACCTGGCTAGATACAGATAGACGTGAAGCGGATTCAAGCTGTTTCAATTGCCCAAAGCTCTATCAGTATTTCAAATGTATCCTGCATCTTGATACAATGCAAAATCCTGATTGGCCAGTCTGAAAAGTATGGGAGCAAGCCAGACGAGTAGCACCAGCCATCCAAAATTATCACACCACCAGCCTAAAAAAATTCACATGAATCTGCCATATACCAGGGAGAAAAACACACACATTCCTCCCTACATGATGCAATGCTACCTCTCTTATTAGTTAATTAGTTAAGGACTTTTTATAAGGCCCCCTCCTGTGTCTTTATAACTATTCAGCCATTATTTTACTGGTTTTCAGTGTTACCTTCCTCGCACCAGTCTTGCAAATTCACACCAGGTTGATAAAATTTGCACCACTCACTCCCTGTCTCCAAGGGCACTCACATCGACAAGATCTCATCGAAAATGCCATACTTTGCACACTGGCTGATTGGCAATGGGAATTGACACTTGGTCATACTTTGATCTTTAGAAACAACAGTTGATAAGAACATAAGGCAGGAAAATTAAGGCCACCATAATATTGAGCTCCCAGAATCCCTCATTACCTACCCTGGAGTGTGATCACATCCTGATGTCCACCTCACATAGGCATCTTGCTTTGACCCTTTCCTCATACAGATTCAATAAATTCCCTTGTGATGCAGGATCAAAATGCACAAACCGGGGTATCCTCCGTCCGATGATTATACATGGCTTCCATTTGCATATTTGACAAACTATCACCACCATTTCAATGACTTAGACGTTGCTTAGATCCCACACAAGACAAAAAATACCCAAAACAAAAGTAAATAGTCCACCTTCAGGACATGTAAGTGCCGTAGGAAGTGAAAAAAGACCAATTGTGTGAAAGCAAGCATGCATTTCCCCCGCGCCGAGTGTAGTGTCCGTGCAGCAATAAATAAATCAAACCGAAAGCGCAGTGTTCGCCGCTATCGAGCTGAGCCCATATCCAAACTAAATTTGGAAGAATCTACTATTTCCTCCTAAAATTAGACTAGAGGACAATACACAAATATTTGTATTTAAATTTAAGAGTATATTTCCAAAATTGTTGCTCATTTATTTCTTTAAAATAAGAAATTGAAAACAAAAAATTGTTCTTGTGGTAATCTAATCACAAATTATTGAAATAGACTCATGGCGCACATACTAAACTTTGGTGTACCCGTCCTCTATTACCCTGGATAGAATAGAGGTGAAGAGCAGGTTACAGCCTATTATTAATATTGTTAGCAAATTTGAATAATTGTTGAGTGGCCTCCAAAAATTTAGCTGAAGTTAAAGAAATGATTGATAGTACCAGAATCAGGATTTTTCAAATATTAAGAAACCACAATAAAAATTTTTGCGACAATGTCCCTTTAAAAGGCCTTGGTATTAACTAGTTATATCATCAAATTTAAATATGAGATCCATTAGAACAAAATAAGTTCAGGTTTGCCTATTATTAGCATGCAAAAGAAATGAGGTAGGTTTTATCCATTCTTTTGTACCTCGTAAACTGAATTAAAACAGCTACGGCGTTTGCTTGAGCCCGTGCTTCCGTGAATGCACCTTGTGTTAAAAATATATCTAGCGTGGGACCGCTGTCGTCAGCTGATCACATTTCTGGCGGCAGCCCGGGAAATAGTCGTAGCTGGCACGTGGCTGACATCTCTCAGAGCTCTGTATTTGCGGAATTCTATTACAGCTTCATCATCCGACAAATGTCCACTCAGCTAGCAGGTTATAATAGTTAGACGTGTCAAAATGATGGCTTACTGCACTTGGATCCAAACACACAAATCTACGACGAGGAAGATAGGTGAATTTCCACCAACAATTCATCTCTTCTAAATCATATTCCTCAATCGTGATGATAAATCGAAGAAATATTCTCTTGCCCTGGCGGGCTGGTTAATGTTATTTCCATTTCCCATTTCATCACGCCCACTCTCTGAGTTCTGATCAGTTTCCGTGCCGCCTCTTCAGCGCTGCAGTTATAGCCAATCGGCTGGACGGCGATAGGGCGGCGAGGCGTCGGTGAAATGTCGCCAGCTCAGCGTTAGAATTGGCGGCGCTATCTGACAGTTGCAGTCCTCCATCCCAGCCGTCTGACATGGCCCTGTAGCCGGTTGATACCTCAGCCAGACAGGTACGACAGCACAAAGAACGTGTGGAAATGTTCCACGTTAACGGCCGCGTCTGGCCCGCGGCTGCTGACTACGCGGCAGTAAAATTGCCAGATGTCCACCAGACAGAGTCGCACCAAGGCAGACGGCCATACGAGTAGCAGCCGGCTCCGGGGGCTCGGGGAGCAGCAGCTACCGTCCAGCTGTGTGCTACAGCACAGTGCCGACGGGGGAGGACATGCCGTCATTGATCCCGCCGAGGTGTACCAGGCCTCGACGGCCTCACATCAGCGGTCGGAGCCGCCGTTTCTCTACAGCCGATAAGCATAGCCAATGCGAGCGGCAGCACCCTCATCCACATAAAGTGTGGGCTGCCGATGTGGGCAGCGGCGGGCCCACACGTCGGCTCGTTCGGCCATGAGCGGCCGGCCGGACGCCGCCGTATAGTCAGCAATCTCGGCGGGAGGCGCCGTAAACCAGTCCCGGCTCACAATCAGCCGGCCATCAGCGTCACACGCAGCCGTTTCCAGGATGAACAGCGCCAAACACGCCGTCACATCCAGACCGGGTATTTATCGGCCACACGGCGCGGTCTGCCTGTTGCTACACTGGAGGTAACTGGCGGCACGTGCGGGGCGACCTTCTCACAGACGCAACGCCGTCGAGCCTGCAGTCTCCGATCCGCGGCACGCCCCCGCTTCAATCAGCAGGATGGCACCACGTGACAGCTTAATAAAGGAGAGCCCCCGCTGACGGAGCGACCTTCGACCGCCCGGCGCGTGGCGTCAATTTGTGCTGCCAACTTTTCACGGCGCGGTCGAACTGTCTGCGCTGCCAAATCTACTGACACTAATGCCTCCGCAAAGAAGCCTGCGCAAAAACCAATTACGCATCTCGGACCCGGTCTGTCCGGCTAAGAACTCACGCACAGGGGACGGAGGGGATTACGATCGGGCACGATAGGCTGTACCAGCAGCAGTGCGCCGCTAGGGCCGGTACTGACCGCCGTTTGTCGGCCCACTGAGCCTGTCAAACGCCCTGGACGGCCGTCAGCGGGCGGCGGTGCTGGCTGTCAGTGGTTCTCAGGTGGGGAGCTAAGCCGCCCGCCGACGGCAGACGAGGTGTGCAGAGAAGGGTCACCAGGGGGCAGGCGGGAGCGTCGGAGAAGGGCGGCAGGCTGGCAGGCGGGAGTGTCAAAGAAGGGTGGCAGGCCGCCAGGCAGGAGCGTCGGAGAAGGGCGGCAGGCGGGAGCGTCGGAGAAGGGCCGCCAGGGAGGCAGACGGGAGCGTAGGAGAAGGCCCGCGAGGAGGCAGGCGGGAGCGTCGGAGAAGGCCCGCCAGGGAGGCAGAGGGAGCGTCGGAGAAGGGCGGCAGGCGACAGGCGGGAGCGTCGGAGAAGGGCCGCAGGACAGGCGGGGGCGTCGGAGAAGGGCCGCCAGGCTGACAGGCGGGAGCGTCGGAGAAGGGCCAAGGGGGCAGGCGGGAGCGTCGGAGAAGGGCGGCAGGCTGATAGGCGGGAGCGTCGGAGAAGGGCGGCAGAGCTGACAGGCGGGAACGTCGGAGAAGGGCGGTAGGCTGACAGGCGGGAGCGTCGGAGCAGAGGTCGCGTCAAAGACAGACTCGGGGGGAGGTGCAAGCGATTTATTCCTTACTAGAAGCAGGCCCTCCGAAAAGCAAATACTCAGGGATTTCAGACCACTGTTTCCTCGCCTTTACACGACCAGAACGTATGCTATTTTAGCGCAGATTGGACCGAATTTCGCTGAGGCATAGATTGTCACCCGCCGCTACCACTTCCCCGCCACTGGCGTCAACGCCTCTTTTGACATGCCATAACTCAAGGCGGAAACAGCCGCCTGTGTCGCAGTGCAACACCACCATCCTCACTCGCAAGTCATTCACGCTCATCAGTGGGTACTATACTACCGAACCTTTCCCACCATCAACTGCACAGACTTCGAACCGCACGGGTCGTGGCTCCGCCCCCCATCAGCGTGCCACATTCCCACACTCTGACCAGCTTCAATGCTCGGTCGCGCCTGCGACAGTAGCGGTCAACAGCCGCGGGACCGACACGCGCCGCCGTCGTCCGCCAGCGCGGGCGACGGCGGCGACGAACGCGGGCGCGCGCAGAACCCAGACGGAGAGAAGGTCCGCAGACAAGGGTAGCGAAATCAACCAGTCCACCAGGATACAATACAGCACTGTCCTGACTTACCAAATGGTGAACCTATCGCCACCAGCGGCGCTGACCAGATTCTGACCACGCCAGGAAGCACTGCCGCCCCAGCCGCGCCGCTGGCGGTCGGAGCAGTCTATAGCATAAAACCGCAGCGGGGGGCTATTGAGCCTCGGGCGGTTTCATTCAGATCGCTCCAAAGTGCATTAGCCACAGTCGATCGGCACAAGCGGGTGGCCGCGTGACCGAGTGGTGGAAAAAGTCCACCTGCATAGTGCCGGTCAAGCGAAAGCGCAAACCAGAGTTAGCATGCAGGTAGAATGTGTGGCATTTATTTTCCTTCCCAAAGCTAAAGTGGTGTCTATTCATTTATAATCTTCCGTCGCTTTTACACAAATTCGAACCCAGCAACCGGAGACATCGCCTTTTTGTGGCCCGGTTTCAGGCGGCGGTCTGGCAGAACCAGCAGGGAGAAGCGGGACAGGGCGCGGCCGCTGCCGAGTGCCTGCGCGTGCATAAGCGTGCCGGGCGCTCGTGACTGCCTGAATGGCGCCTCTTGGCGCGGGCAGGCACAGTCACGCCAGTCAAAGGCACATCCACTCACGCGCCGGCTAACAAAGCGAGACGCAGATATGGCTGAACCTGGTTCCTTTCACAATACAAAGTAAATAGTGATCGTAGTACGACATCGAGCTTTCGAGTTTGTTTTAATTTACCTATAATGACAGGTGTCTAGTTTCTTGTTTCGTGTTCCCGAACATTCTGATTTAAGTGACGCTTGAACCCGTTGTGTGAACTGTTTCGTTTTGCGGTTTTCCGATCCTCCGACTTGGGGACCTCGATTGGTTGGTATACGGACTAATATTGATATTTACCGATTCTGTGAAGGGCTGGCCGTATTATTTGTGTTTTTTTGATGGCCGGGAACATTTGCCGACAATTATGTAATTTAAGTAGTATTGATGGTAAGACATACTTTCTGTCTTTCAGTCGGTTTTCTGATCCTCCGCACTTTAGGCAGACAGAGGATCAAACGAGAGCAAAGCACATCTTGAGATAAGGGTGCGACTTTAAAGTTTATATGGAGTTCGAGCTGACATCAACGGGAGGGAGGATCTTTGCCTGTATGTGTGTCTCCAAAACGGTTGATTTAGATCAAACGGGCGGTTCATACGAGCCCAGGATATAGAATCAATGTAAGCAGCCCAGCTCAGTTGACGCCCTCGCCTCTCCACCGTGGGCCAGTTCGGTTCCCGGCAGGGTTCTGAGCACGGCCCCATTTGACCCCAGCACCCTTCCAACGGGATGAGATATGGCCGCCATATAACCTCTGCGGTTGGTGGGTCGAAAAACCTCCAGTCGACGCCAATATCACCACCGGTGACTACAACTACCCCAAGAAGAGGTAGGTAAAAGCGTCTGAGAGCAGACGGTCCAATAAACAAGGCACCCTGACAGTCTACTCCAACGACCGTTCCCCGAGTAGGATGCATTTCAATGCACAAGAAAGAACATCAGCGTACAAAGCAGTCTCAATAAATAAGGCACATAATGCAAAATGGGCTGACGTCACGTTCCCATCTAACGTATGCATATCACGTCCCAGGTCTAGCTCCGAGCCCCCATAACTCCATGCACACAATGGCGACATGCCATCAGCACGACTCACGCTTCGAGCAGCGCATGCCTCACCCTCTGCCGGACCTGGTGGGCGGCGAAGCGGCGCCGAGGCGCAGCCCGAGCTCGTGACACCCGCGAGACGGTGCGTCACGCCCGGCGCGCTAACGGCCAACGTCACAACAGCGCGTCCTGTAACGCGTCCGTTACTGGCGCCGCCGCCTCAGCCATCATAATATCGCACACTCGATCTCACCCGGTCGGAGAGAGCGCTTTGATCAGAGAGCTGCTGCGCTGTGAAAGGCGGGCGGACGGCGATAGGCCGGCAGATGCAAGGCTGGCCGCCATGACGGATATGACAGATCAGAGGGAGACTGCGCCCCGGCTGGATCCGTCACGATTACGGTTTGGGTTACGACTTCAATGCGCATACTGGAACGGGGTCAGTGCGGCTGGAAATATCCGTGTGTGTATTGGGGGTTTTAGGGCGCTTTCAGACGCTTGGTCATTTCGCGCCCTGCTGGAAATATCCCGGCGGATCAATTTGAGAGGATAACGCAGGTTCGTAGCAACGTCAATCTTCTCCAGAAAACATACTGCACCAGTTGCAGCAACCAAGCAAGGTGTACCGAATATGTTTTAGCTTTCTCCTCTAACGCGTACTTGCTCCAACCGGAGATTGCAGTATGCATATGAGATCTACCATTGCCGGCAGCCATACCTCCGCTGCGCACACGCGAGTCTCCGCCGGACATCTGTCCTTCTGGAGATGCCAGTCTCAGGAGAGCCCACCCGGGCCGGTCAGCTGGAACCCCGGCCGAGAATCGGCACCTCTGCGCCCAGTTCTGGCGACGCTGCATTCCGACTCATGGCACCGCCGCCGACACCAGACGGTAATGGGGCAGCCAATTACCGGATACGCGATAACATTAACATGACACGACGCCAACTGCGCACGGCTTGCATGGCTGAACACGAACGCCGCTCCGAAACGGCCGGCGGCCCGACCCCCGGCACACAGTCAACAAAGCAGCGGCCAAGTAATTAACTATACCTGAACTGCGGGCACCGGGCACATCGAGCAGAACCAGTGAACTACCGGTCCAAGCCCACCATGTCAGAAGTCGCACAGCTGCTCATACATAGGCTGGCCATCCGCGGCTCGTCCTAAAGCAGCCCCCTGCGGTCACGTGGTGGCTTCCCACGACCTCGTGGCTCACCGCGACGGCCCAGGCCAGCGTGCGCGACCCCCGCCCGCACCACCCCCAACGCTGCCGCTCCGGTACAAAAATACACATACGCACCACCCGCCGGCACAAAAACCGGGAATGCACAATCATGAATGTGAAAGAAGCGCGCCAGCAAAAAAGTTTAATTAATAGCCATTAATTGTGTGTTCCCCGGAGGTGGGCGGGCGGCCACATAATTCTCAGCAAAAGCAGTACAAAAATCGCGGAAGAAAACGTGGAACACTGATCTGTACAAGCGATAAGACCGGCGTATTAGCATATCAGTCCGCCCCGACCCACCCGCCGTATAATCACGCCTAATGCATAGGCATGCTAGGGGACCAGACTGTCCCCGAAGCAGACCATTTGATATGCCGTTTCATGAAAGCATACAATGGAATTAACGTGAGCTATTCGTGTAGCCACACCGGGGAGGCATTGGAGATAATGCTCTCTTTTCCTGAGGTGGGCAAGTTTCGCAGTCGCACTTGGAGAAGCAATGGCGCAACAGCCACATTCTAGAAGAACACACTTTTGCATCCAAAAGATAAGCAATCTTTTCTGGCTTATAAAGCTAGAACTCTCTCGAAACCATTCACTGATCATCATTTTGCGTCAACAGCAATTTTTAGTGAGAGAAGTCATTAGCGTCGCCACCTTCACAAAAGTGAAGGACCTGCGAATCCTGAAACTCCTCGCTGACAAGAAATTTCCGCTCTAGAAACAAAAACTCGCCAGATTCGGGCTCCTTGTTACACGACCCACATACTGGCTACGAAGCTTTTCTATTTATGTTTCCAACTTCGATGGAATTGGAAAGTTATCAGACAAAAACGGACACCATTTTCCAGCATGTGTGGTAAAATTAACGCCGACTGCTAAGAAGCACAAAAGCAAGCTTACTTTTCTTGTGATCTACTTAAACCAACAGTCCAACGGTATATTAAAATGGTATGCAAACGAGAAGGCAGGATTCTCTCTGATACACTCATATATACGGAAAGTGGTCAAGCCCAAAGCGCCATGGGCCACTTTGTAACATCGGTCTCTCCTCCAATCGGAGTATTTACCGAGCAACCGGGCTTCTGTCTTCTATCCTGAAATCACAAAATGGACGGCATTCCCACTCTTGACAACTGGTCCGCAAAATCACATCCCGGTGTTCCCCTTCCTCATTCGTAGCACACCTAAGGCGGCTACTGAAGCGCGACTGTTTGGCCGCGGGGTCCGGGCCCGGTGGATTTGGCGCCAATATTGCGCGCTAAAACAACACGGGCGCGCCAGCTGATTGGGTCCGCCGGCGGCGGGCCGGCCGGCGCGGCGTTCACCGCAGCCCCAGGAGAAACTCATGGACGCCCGCTATTGCATTCCGCTTCAGTGGCCACCAGCGCTTCACAAACAGCGGGCTGATGCCGCCCAACCAGGCGAAACTCGCCGGCAGTAAAGAAATATTATCACAGAATGGGCTCAATGACCAGCAACAGCATTTAAGCCCATGTCAGGATGTAAACGTACTAGCTCTGGCCCGCGTTTGGGAGGATAACACGATAATACAACTTTGCTATCCTTGGCGTATGCACAAAATAAATGATTAGGTTATGGGAGCTCGCACTAAGCGTCGAGGACACGGTTCAGACGTTTGACACACGAAATTTAATGTATTAATGAGTTTTAAGAATCCCTATACCCGTGATCGTGCCAGTCAAATTTATAAATATAGAAAACATAAAACCACGCCAGAAATGTCATAACATGAGCTTCCAGGCCTCGCGAAGCCTGGATTCACAGGTTACCGCTAAAAATGGCAATAATCACATTACTTCATACGCGTTTTTATTTCCCACTGTTTTATAAGCTGTTCACGGGTTAATGAACCCGCTGCCTACCACCCGTCATTGCTCGGCAGTAAGAGGCGGCGGGGAGGGGGCGGCGCTGCGGGCAGCCCGGGCGTGCGTGCTGTGAGTGCGTGCGTATTGAGCGCGCCGGTCTGGACGGACGGCGTACATTGATTTCCAGCCAGGCTGTCGCCGCCGCCAGCAGGGGTGTCGTCGTCACCGCATGCCGAAAATCGCGGCGCGACTGACACATACGCGACACGCACGCACACGAGCAAGGTGGGCCATATACACGGCCGTTACGAAGGTAAAAGACGCGGGCGAGAGGCCAGTTACAGCCGGGTCAAGATTTGATTTTTAATTTCCCTTGACAAGAATGCCTTGTATTTCAGGCTTCGGGCCTAGTGTGACAGCAATGACACCATCTGGCCCAGCCAGGCACGCAAAGGAGGAGCCTTAAGCTCGCAGACAATTTACAAGGAAAGACCACGGCGGCGATGAAGCAGAATTGTATAGTCCGCACAGAGATGCTGGGGAATTATTTCAAAATTTGGTATTGAGGTTTGGTGTATTATTACCGCGTTACACTTAGAATTCTATGCATAAATCAATCAGTTACAATATTCAATCGGAGATTCGAGGACCCAACTCAAATAATAAAAATCAGAAATTGATATTTATGCTCTACCGCCAGCTCCTGTGTTAGCCAGGGCTGCGGAGCCTACCTACGACATAGAACCGACTCCGGGTGAAAATATCCAGAAAATAATATTTCTAAAGCTGAGCTCAAGCTGAAAAAGCTGATTCCTTCGAACAACTCCAATGTTGATGTGTTTAGCTCGATGTTTTCGCGCAGAAATTTTTGCTCGGAGTCGATGTCATCTCCATCAGGGAGACCACTCGGAGTCCGGGCTTAGTTTTGGATATTCATTCCACCGCCAGAAAAATATTACAGACCCTTCTCTTGGCTCACAAGTTTTCTTCGTAAAGAACGGAGGCCTATAGAGTAAAAAAAAAACACCGGGAGTGTCTTACAGGTCGAATTATCATCCGGGTTGGGTCCCGTAGCCGACAGCCAACTCCGCAGCCCTTGGTGTCAGCTGCTAACAAAACAGTTTGCTCAATAGTTGGGGACTTTGGGTTCAACAGACTTTTCAGAGTCATCGATACACTATTTAAGCTGAAAGTGAAAAGTTCCCAAACCATTAAAAAACACATTTAAAATATGAAATATCAATTTACAGAAACTTAAACCAAATAAGACGAGACACGTCTACCATACACTTTCCCGCGGTTCAGATGCATCTCAAGACAGCGCAGGCCAGCGCAGGGGCTGGAATATTATACACCCGGCCGACTCAGCACCGGCCTTCAGCGGTCGCCTGTTCCATTTCCATTTGATTCGCTTATCGGCCAGGCTGACTGTTAATGAGACAACACGTCACGGCCTACACGAAAACACAGCGCGCCGGCCGGCAGCGCCAATGTCCACATTCTGCGCCAAGGCGTTTGTTTGTCCGACAGTGCTCCACCGTTTTCGACGTAATCTTAGCCGGCGATCTTTATTGCTCGGTCTCAGAAGAAAGCACCGCGCGCGAAGAATACAAACTACGGCGCGATAGGGACAGACCGACGATCAAATACTTAGGTCCACAAAAAAGATTTCGTTTCCATCTTGCAGAAATTGAACATTTTCTGTGTTTAAAATCATGAGACGGACGACATAGCAGGATAAACCAAATTATTGGGAGACATACGCATATCAAGGGAGCAGGTAGCAGGCGTCCCCTCCCCGTGCCCTCAAACTCAAAGTACTGGCAGGCACAGGATGCGATTGGGCGCCCCTCTGGTAGATGACAGCTTGAGAATTAGCGCCCCTGACCCAAGCGCCCCCCCCACGCCCCAATGGCGCCCCTCTGACCGAGGTGCCCCCTCCCATCGGCAATCCTGGATACGCCCAAGTTGGGAGGGACCTGCAGTGCAGTGATATTAGGCTGTCAAAAAAATAAAAACAAATGTGATGCAGGAGATTAAGTCAACTGCTCCGCCAAATATTAACGCAAACTGCAGTACCAAGGCAGCATTCAGTTTTCGTGGTAAGTTACAGTTTCACCTTTCAGGAGGATCAATGACATGTATCCAGTTATATCATCGATCAGTACAAAACGTGACAGAATCTTAAAAGGAGATACGCGAAAAAATTTTTATTGGCTAGATCAAAAGGTCACGAAAAGTTGTTTCAGAGGTCCTATTCTCATTTTTGCGAATTCGGCCAGCAAATGCCTCAAAATTGCTCTCAAAGTCAACATTTCTAGACGACTTTACCGGTAGACCTCTTATCGATGTAAATGACGTACCCCGGCTAAGGCTATCAAATTCTCTAAAAACGGTTATTTTTCCTAAGCAGTGACTTGAAGTTAGAAACTATTAAATAAAAGCTATTTTAAAAGCTACAGCCAAAATAATATTAAAACAAAAATATAGGACTTTTAAGAAATCACAAATTGAGCAATCAGAATGCACAGCCACCTCAAAGGGGGTCATGTGACCTTTCTGACGCAAAAGTTTTGTCATCCTGGGGCTGAAGCAGAAAACGACTCAAGACTCGAGGTACGAAATAGCTGAAGACTTGAGTAATTATGTTTTTTTCGTTTTTAGGGCAAACTAATTCATGTTATATGTTTTAAAGGCTTTGTAAAATTAATTCAAATACAAATACAGGAAAACAGACATTTTTATTACAAAAACAACAATACTTTTCAACTTTAAATAGTTTTCGAAAAGTAAGTGATGGGTGAAGGTTTCGGCATTTTATCGGAACTATTAACCTATTTCGATAATAAGTGAGTGGCCTCCCAAAATTTTTGCCGAAGATACAAAAATAATTGTCAGTTTCGTAATCAGGATTTTTCAAATAGCAGGAAACCAAATAATAACTTTTTCGCGTATCTCCCTTTAAGAATAATGGATCCTCGGTATGGGTCAGTTTACTCATGATACGAAATATGAACGAATCACTCCACCAATAGATGTGTATGTTTTGTGTAAGAACACAACATGGCCACGATCAACATGACACAATCATAGTGATCACTAACCGTTTGGAGACGCTTGACAACTTCATGTCCGGTCCGGAGAGCCTGGACCAAGGTCCTGGTGGCCACGAAGGAACGCTTCAGCTGCTGGGTCAGCTTGGCGGGCACGTCTCGGAACGGCATCAAGCCTTCCATGTGGGTCGCCGCGCACTGCAAGTACCTGACGAAAGTCACAGAGGTCAGCTGAATGTCATCCTGTGGACACGGTAAGCCACGGCACTGACGGGCGCGGTCAAATCAAAGTCAAACAGAAATCAGACACGACGTCTCATGAGGTTTCTGAAACGGACGTCAAGTTCCGTACAGGCAAAGAAAGCGGCTCGAAGTTTTCTGCCGCCTCAAGTGATACTCGGACGTCCCTTGAGACGCAGCAAACTTGGCTAACTCTAAGAGCGACGGCCGCCGTCTGAAGTGAAACATAGTTGGGAATAGCCACATGGCAACGGCACGAGACAAGCCCGGGGTCAAGTAGCTTTTTCTACTGGAATGAAGAATCAATGTTACAACACAACATTTTCTTTTTCAATCGGTTGATGGCGGAGTTTATGGTGAACATAATTATTAATTTAATGCCTAATGTCCATGCAGTGGCGGCGCTGCCATAGAGGCACATTAGGCACTGATGCCTAGCCACTTTTAAATGTCGAAGTTGGTATGTATTTTATGTGGAATAAATATAATTTGACTCGTTGTTTAAGTTACAGAGAATATTCCTTTTTCGGATCACTGGGTCAAAGAGCCGATAATTTGCATCTCTGAGAATCCAAGTTCGCAGCTCTTACCGTCAACAAATGTGATATTAGGCACTTCGCGATTTCGCTGAATCTGCCTTACACCGTGGCCAACCTAACGTGTGCTTTTTGATTGACATCTGTAATGCCTTATTCATTCGGACGCGAGTACTGGCTTGTTAAATCAGCAACCCAGGCTTGCCTTAGGAGCTAGCACGTGCGATGCCGCGTCTTAGGACCTTGATTCTAGCGGATTCGGTTGTTGACATTCTTGTATACGCGGATGTCTAGCCCACTCTAGCGCGGGACAGTTGTTTGGCAATTATTAGCGAGATATTTAATTTGTGAAACCCTTATGAAGAATGGGAGTTATGACACAATATCCGGCGGATGAAATTTAAAAAAACCGTTCACAAATCGATCGTACAGCGAGAAATTGGACGTCATAAACAATGACGTGCCGAAGCTGTCCTTGAAATGGGAAGCTCTCGTGAGTACCTTGCCCTTCCCGGCTTACTTACCTACCTACCTATCCTTCTTGAATTTTGCCTTGTACCTTCATATACTGCCGCATAACAATTTCCATAATCCACCGACATACGTGTTTTCTTCAATTTTTATTATATTAAACATTTAAACATAAATATTATTTTTGCTCATTGACTTGAGCTTGCCCCTTCTCCAGCCGGCCTGCTGGAATTGCCCCTGTCTAATTTCAGGTAAAAAGCCTGGGCGACGTCCTTTCCCCTAGGCCAATCGTGCCTAGGCTGTCATAATGTTCAAGCGCCGTCACTGTGTTCATGTTAGTTTAGGGGTGAAAAAAGAAGATACTTTCTAAGCAATATATTTCGAGCTCGGCTCTTTATCAAACACGAAACTAAAATTATAGATTCGTGTTTGATAACGATATCTGCTTTTTTATTTGACATCTTCTTTTTCGGCTCTAAACTAACATGAACATTAGGTTGTATCCTACCATTATAACACAAGATTCGTATTCAAAAGGTTAGCCCATTCAGGGAACTTTGTCCCCAGGGTGACGTCACACAGCGGTATGGCAGCAATATGGCTCCAGCGACTAAGACATCCCCTTTATGGAGGTTACCGAGCTATCTTCAGACGCACATATTTTTAATTAATTACAATTAATTCCAGTGGCGGATCTAGCCGGTTGGTTTGGGAGGGGCAAACCAAAGTCGAAGAGCAAAAAAAAAAAGAAAAAAACGTCACGCAGTGCAGAATTGCGCTACAATATGCTTTTTCGGTAAGATTTTGGAAACTCGACACGAAAAGAAAAAAACGCCACGGGGTGAAAAATATGGGCTCAAGATACTTTTTTCCTATCCAATCCCCAATAATTACACTGAGCTTCACTAATACTGTTTGAAGTTGAGAGTTGAAGCACCAAAATCTTGCTTACAAGCTAAAAAGGAGTCGGGGGAAAAAGGAGGTCGATCGCTTTGGGGGGCAAAAACATAGTTTTGCCCCGAGCTTTTCCGTTTGGGGGGCAATTGCCTTTTTGCCCCCCCCTGGATCCGCCATTGATTAATTCGTCTTAAGAGGACACCTCAGAATTAAATGATATTTTTGAAAATTAAAATTCTCTAGAATTACATAAAATAACAAATTATGATAAAACTAATTTTGAATCTCTCTTGAGGCGTACTGTACCTGTCAGAGACGTGTCACGTTTATCAATTTTAATATGGGAGCTTATGGATAAAGGAAAATTTCATCGCCAGCGTGAGGCAATAGTAAAGGCACTTCCGGAGTGGTGGTTTGGGGCTAGTTATAACACACCAAGTTAAATTTTCCTTAACCATTTCCTTTCAACACATTCATTCATTTATCGCTAATCAAAACACGTCAAAATATTACACCCCACGCAACTGCCAAGTCCTACATATCAATGGCCATGTAGGTATGACCCGGATCTAAAGGCTGGATGAGGAGTAAAATACGAGAATGAAAAGCCGCCGTCCAAGCTAATAAAGCTATATGTAAGAGCCAGCTGGACAGACCCACAAATGGTAATCTCTCGATGCTGCGGCACTCATCCTGCCTTTATGGACATCAGCGTGCGATATACGACACACTCATTCATGTACAAGCAACACAGCCGGCAATCTCGGTGACACTTAACGACACCTTCATACAGGCGCCATCTCAGCAAGCGGCCGCCGACGTCGTTAACCAAACGCCTTCCTGAACCACATCAGCCATCTGCTGGTAATTGGCTTAGGACCTGGCTGATGCGATATGTACTTAGGCCGGCCATTTACGTGGTTTACATGGAGGCCCGGCGGCCTGGCCTGCACGGTTATGTGGGCGGCTCTTCTGCATGGTGCAGTGCGTCCCCGCCGGCCGCCGCGGCCGGCTATGCATATAGACCGGTGCATTGCGTCGGAGCGCGGGCGGCGGAGGCGGCGGCAGTCTCACACCCGGCCGCGTCACCCGGCCCACTCTCACGGCAGCCACCGGCGCGCCCTGTGTGGTCTGCAACACAGCCAGGCGACGGCGCGCGCCCGCCGGCGCACCCGTCACATGCATAATAGCATAATCACCGGCGGTCGCACGTACCGGGCGCCGGCGAGGCCACGGCCCGGCGTCGGCCTCACACTCCGACGCACGGCCTAAACACAGACCGACGCCGTAATTTGTGGCGGCGCGTCAACCCAATTTACAGCCGCCGCCAATACGGGTCCGTAAAAATTCCCACTCGGCGGAACGGAGCGCTGGCAGGGCGGTGCGTCCTGGACCGGCGAACACAGCGGGCGAGACCTGCGCTGTCTCGTATATCATTCACGCGTTTTATATCGATTTTTCCGGCCGGCGGCCGATGGCCTGCCGTTGTATTGATTGGAGCGGCAGCGGGCAACCCGCCGGCGGGCACAGGGGAAGCATGAAAGGCTGGAAAATGCGCCGGCCACTGCCGTAATTGAGAAGCCGGCGGCCTGGCAAGGAAACATTATAAAGCAGTCTCGTCCCGCTTCAGGTTATGACTAAAATTGAAGGGTGCTCAGCGAGGGGCGGAGCCACTTCTCTGAAGAACGTCAGAGAAACGACAGAGGCAGGCCTCTAGAGACTGCCTACAAGCCTCGACGAGAGCCATTTACTTTCATAAACAAACACGGAGCCAAGATGGAGCTGTCTCGTAGACATCAGTCCGGGACATGCTTGCGAGAAAGGCTGCATTAACAGCGCACTGGAATAAACGCTCCCACCACACTGGTGTACTAAAAAACAAACCCTGCAATTGCAATTACCACTCATCCAGCCAGTGGGTGCTCCAGTTCTGACTATCACTGAATCATGCTGGACCCTTGATTAACGTAATCACGCCCAGGCATGAAAGGGCGCCTGACTTCGAGCTGATTAGTATCGCTAGTGCAATCAAAGTTTATGAACTACGCCTAGACACGCAAAAAGTGGCCCCAGTGATAACCGAATAATGCCATACATTTACTTATCGAACTGCTGATCATGCCGGGCAAGCTAATGGCCAAAAATACTGGACGAGAATTTATTAACTTATTAAATATTGCGTTGTGATATTACGTTGCCTCTGATGTCCGTTCCAACGTTAAGTTCATCGACGGCATAAGTGAACCACACCTCCTCAATGAAACTGGTCATTACACCTGCAAATTTTCAGCGGTGTACTCTACACATTTAAGCCGTGCAGCTTGTCCTCAAATTGCACGGTCCGGGGTACTGCCACAGTCCCTGGCGGACACGAAGGAGGGGATAGGGGGACTCGAGCCTCCCTCTAAATTTCTGAGTGCCCATAAAAGTCACACAGAACGATGTTTTTTTCGGTGAAGGTGAGACATGGTTAAGCCCCCCCCAAATGCAAGTCTGGATCTGCCAATGGCTACAGTCGATGGATATCTCGGCAACCAAAAAGTCACGGGCTGCAGTGGTGAGTAGTTATGGGCGGCACCTAACAAAAGAAGGCAGACAGGTACAACCCGTCCAATCACAGAACTCGGAGGAAAAGTAGACCATATCAGCTGTATCGCAGGACGCGTCACCCCTTCAGCAGGCGCCGCACAGGTCACAGGTCCAGCCGGCGGAGGTCGAAGGCGGGCGGCACCGCCTGGGGCAGCGCTAACGCGGCGTGAGCCGGCCCAATTACCTGGGACCACCGGCAAGGCAGCTCCACCGGGGCAGACGCAGTCCCGGCCACCCCCGGCTCCCCCGGCCAACAGCTTCACCAGGTGCGGGTACAGGGCGGTTATCTGGGCTCTGACCACAGCTCAAATCGACTTAGCTGCCAGCGTGCTAAGATACAATCCCAGAGCCGCCAACTATTCACCCAGATGTGTTTGTTCCGTGTTTTTTAATTGCTGTTCTTGTTCATTTCGCTTCCATTTCAGAATATCGCGCGCCAAGTCCTGTTGTGGAAGCTGCTGCAGGCGGCCGCGCGAGCCGTCAGATCCAGCCATTTATTTTGAGACGCGAACTCATATTTTATAGCGCGCCCGATAATGGTGGCTGGGTCGGCCCGCTAATGCCTCTATTAAAGCGGCAGTACGGGCGCTATGGCCGGCACCGGGAGCGCAGACGGCAGCTGACGCCTCGTCGGAAATATCCAGCCCAGACTGCTGCCGGCTGTCCAATAATGAGCGAGGAGGTCCTCCGCGAGGTGACCCTGTGCGGAGGCATGCACGAGTTCGAAGGTCGGCCCGGTTACAGGCCGGCGCTCCGGCCGCGCCAGATTGAAGCGCCGAAATGTGAACAGACAAACGGTGCCGCGGGGGCGTTTACGTGAGAGAAGAGAAACAGAGGATAATGCGAACTGGGACCGCCACCAGCCACAGGCCTTGTTTCTATGCAAAGCAGATACGACGAAAGCAGAACAAGAGCCAGTAACAAAAGGCGAGGCGGTATCTCCTGGCTAGACAGTCGTCTGGTGGCCGGCCCGTCAGCGCGCTCCTTTTTGGTAGCCACGTGGGCCGGCCGCGGTTTTTGGTGGGACCTCTCCCGCTGACAGCGCCGGCCGTTTTTGTGGCGTTAGATGCGACCCACGGAGTCTCGTCTCTATTCTAGAATACCCATTCATCGTACGGGCCCACCGCCGAGCGGCGCCAATGACTTCAGCCTTTTACATATGCACCTGCCTCAATGAAGATATCGCACACAAAAAACATTCCAGCGCTCTTCTCGTCCGCCATGGAATGAGCCCCGAATCGCGTGTGCAGCGGACACGGAGGATTATTGGAAGCCTCTATCGGGTTCGCTCACAGTAAACAACACCTGATACTCCACATTGTGATGAGGACACTCACTAGCCATTGAGGACACTCATTGCCCCTGCCGGCTAACAAAATTTGGTGCAAATTTCGTTGCGATAGTATGCCGTTTAGAGGTCGCAACAAAATAAAACCTTGTTCACCCCATTCCGCATGGAAACCAGGAAAATAGTTGATTTGTTACCTCTGAGCGAATTTCCCTAAATCCCCAGATCCGGCTCTGACAAGTGGGGAAGTCCTCCTGTTGTACTATCGACGGTGACGGTAGAAAGTCCGAATTTATGGGGGGAGGGGGGCACCATAGACTTTTCAACTCATTTCTTTCTAGCCACGCCATAGAGTTAGTGTTAAAATTATTATTTAAAGAGGGGGCACCGTGCCCTTATGCCCCCCAGTTCCACCGCCAGCGACTGCCGACCACTTCCACCGAAGGAACTATTCAGAAAATGACAACGACTTCAACCGGCGGCTACCAGTCCGCGGATACCCTTCCACAAGGACGAACCTACACACCAGTGGAGACAAGACCAGTGAATTATCTTCAAGACCTTGCCGCTTCCGAACATTTACCTGGAACTGCACGTCCATAGACTCGTCTATACCGGCAGCCAACTGCATGGATACAGCCAACCTCGGCGTCCCAAACCGAGTGATCTCCAGGCGTCTTCACGGAAATAGACTCAAGATTGAAACGGATCCGAGAGCCCGGCGACAGGGCGCGCCCGAGACTTCTCCAAATCCCTTCTGAACATGCATCCGGCAGCATGAGATGAAGAATCTTATGCTCTGTCGGTGCAGCGAGCAGGCAGCCTTATAATCAGCGGTGCGGCCGAACAGCGGGTTGAGCTGGATTAGAGGTGCGCTGACAACTCAAGTCACGAGGAGAAGCTGTAGTTCCTGTCTCAGACAGTCTACCGGCATCGGGAATAAAGTGGTCAAGCAGTCAGAAGCGAAAGAGAGGACGCAAAACTATTAAGGGCAAGTAACCAAAACAATATGTCACCAAAACAAGCACAGAGGAACCATATCTTGCGCGATTTCTTGTCCTAATTATGAAGAATGGTCATACTGGAAAGCAGAATAGCTCCCAAATCCGGTAATTTCCGTTCTTAGAAGAAGCAAAAGAAAAATGCCACCCCGGCAACTCAGATGGTAGAGCGTTGCGCTCCGGCCCGCTGCTCAGAAGCATGCAGTGGCAGTGCGTGTGCAAGCTTGGGATCGGTTCCCCAGAGACGCTCCGGCGCTCAATTGTTTACCCAGCGTAGGTCAGCTACCAACTCACTGGTGAGAGGGCGACCTGAGCAGGTCGGCCGTAAGTTTAAACTGGGGCAAAAAACGCGCCCAGTAATTTTTTGGTTTTCCTACGATTAAACTTAACTGCATAATTGCTTTCCGATTTTCAATGTTATTATTCCCCCAAAAAGTGGTTAAATACCGGGGCCTCTAAATTTATTTCAATCTTCTTGAAAATGGACGCAACCTTCATTTCAATATGCGGCATCAGGGTATCAAACAAGCAAACCCAGAAAAACACCCGACCCAGCAAAAGTCACTCATATGAGTTTGGGACACCCTATGTGGATTACTCTATTTCTATTAGACTTGATGTTCATCCAACATATTTGATCCTACAGTGCACTCATTGCCATAAGACCGACCGGACCACAAACGACAGTTCCCCCCTTTTACTTACTGTTCGTCGAAGGTGTGCTGGGAGTTGAGGACGGTGAACATCCTCTTGTACAGCACCGTGAAGAAGTTGTTCATCACATCCGTGAGGTCCCTGGCGCCGGTGTTGTAGTAAGACTCCAGCTCCTCGAAGAGGTCCGTGAAGACGTCGGCGTTCTGCTCGTAGAGGACGCCGTACGTCCTCTTGAACATCTCGTCCAGAGATATCCGCGATTCGTTTATCAGCCGGCGGAAGAATACTGGGGAGAGAACAGAGCTGCGTCAGCTAAGGGAAAGTAAAAGGTCACGGCTGGAAGACGGTAAATACAAAACAAACGTCATTCACAAATGTAGCACGCCAGATTATATGTTCGATACACTTTGGGATTAACAAGGAGACAGGTGAGACATTAACACGCGAGAATATACAACACATCAGAGAGTTATTCGAAGTTTTTATTTATGTGATGCAGAGTTGTGCGTTTGATTTTCTTGAGTCGACTCAACTCAACTCAAGTGCTGGAGCAGTTGACTCACTCCGACTCAACTCATGTCAGAGTTCAGTGAGTCGACTCAACTCTGACTCACGGCTAAATTCATCCGACTCAACTCTGACTCAACTCGACTCAACTCAACTCAAACTTCGACTCATTTGCAAAATGAAATAAATACATGATAAATATATAAATATAAAAATAAGAAATAAATCAATACACCAGCAAAATCAAGCTGTTCAGAAGTCTGACCTGAAACAGAAGATTAATGAAAGCAAAATTAATTAATTGGCATTCAAACATTGGTTAACAATTATGGCAACCATGAATAACTTTTAATTCTTCCAGACTGTCACTGCCCAAAAGTTACCCATGCTGCAATTACTTCTAAAGGAGCATTGCATATAAAACTAGGTAAATGGAATGGAAAGGACCCTAAAGCGCTAAAGTCACACCAACACAGGCGGAAAATTGAGCCTCCATACTGTCAAAAATTCAAGCTAAAGAACATGATATAAACTGTATGTTGATTTGTAGGGATGGTATAGGTATTGCTTTTTCTGTTAAAGAATGAGGCAGGTAATTTTTATAAATTAAAATTAATATCCCAGAGTTGTATCAAAATTTAAGCAATAATTACCTAGTTGCAATTGCTAATTATAAGAATTACAGCAAACCCCAGGAAAAGTATACCATATATGACAAAGGACAATAGCAATGAAAATTCTATCAACGTCGATGTGTTGGATTTAAATATATTCATATTTTAAACCCAATCAATTTTCAGCTTCAGTCAGAACCTCTAATAAAATACATACCTATCACTCTTCAAGCAAATTGGAGAACGATTTCATAGAAATTGCTAATGCATTATAGCTATCAAATAAAGACAGATGTCAAGTAATGGTCTCTGATCAGACAAAAACAGTAGCAGGAAATTATTCCTCTGATTCTTGAAATAAAGACATCTCAACATTTTTGCCGAATCAAGGTCCATCTTTAATGCTAATAGCAGTATTTGTATTGATAGGTAAATGAAAGGGTGGCGGCAGACGACGCATTTAGGACAGAGAATAAATGTCAGAAGAATAAATGTAGCATGTAGGCATATAAATATTTGCTTACTTCATGAACTATCGTGATATTTCACTTTTGCCTTGAGGCTAGTTAGCTTGAACCCATACTCGGCTGAATTTGTTTTTCAAAGACGCAATGGCGCCACACTATTTCAGAAAACCACCACTCTGACGACAACAATCAGCGACGACGACGCGTGTTGTTGGAGTGTAGTAATTAATGGAGTGGAGTAAAGTAATTAATATTACATATTGAAGATGAGAAGTTTTTGAGAGCTTTGAAATGTATTTTGTAGTGCGTTCCACCACTTCAAGCCAGTGATAGGAACCTGTTTAACTTTTTGAGTGTATGTATTATTCGTGCCTAGGGATTCCTTGAGACCGGATGGGCCTTTAAAATAAGCAATTGAACCATATAATTATTGGTTTATTGAAACAAATTGAAACTTTGTTTAAACAATTGAAACACTGGGGAAATTGTTTAAAGAGGTTAAGAGGTTTGCAAAGGTAGGCAAAGTCAGACACTTACTTGACAACATGTTTACCTGTTGAGCCAACTTTTTCGTCAACTCATTTGACTCGCTGTCTTCCAACTCAACTCAACTCAACTCATTGATGTGTTGTGACCAACTCAACTCAACTCAACTCACTTGTTATTTTTCGACTCAACTCAACTCAACTCAGAGTCGAATGAGTCGGAATTTGAGTTAAACTCCGACTCTGACTCTAGTCGCACAACTCTGATGTGATGGCGCCAAGCCTGGCTCCACATACCTACAAATCACCATCCAGCCCCAGCTAAAAAAAATGTGAGTCATCAGAACTGGAGCTGAGCTCCACCGAGCACGTCACCGCCCTCACAGGTCAAGACCTTGGAAAATGATGGAGGAAGCGGGAGTGGCACCGTTGCCGCCGTGCTGATACATCTCTGAACTCACGACGGATCATGAAACGCAAATGCAAATACTATCCGTCACTATTCTGAACAGCAATGCACACCCACTGCAGATCGCAACGCAGAGCTTATCTGTACACATTTGCGAAGATTGGCAAGCTTAGATAAGAAACCAAGACTGATAGGTAAAGAGTAAAGTAAAGTTAAATATATCGGGTGAAGATGAAAGGGACCCCAGTGGCGGATCCCGGGGGCCAAGGTCAAGGTAAGGCCAAGGTCAAGGTCAAGGTAGCCCCCCAATATTTTCGAATGTCTATAGTAGCCACATATATGTTTCTCGGACTGATGGCGGGGGGAGAGGGGGGGCTTAGCCGCCAGCCATCATACCCTAAATGGAGTCCTGGATTCGTAACTGCAGCCAACCCACATCGACTATCACACAATGTAACGCGAGCACACGTTCCATCAGTGAACGCATTGGCGAGGCAACTGTGCAGCAAATTCGTAGGGCCAAATAAATGTCAGCCTGTTATTGACCAGAATCTAAGCCCACCCCCTCCATAAAATATTAACACAAGAGGCATACATCCCGTACTTCCGTTGTGCTATTTCTGCTTTGAGGCACAATCGTCTCTGGATCTCCATTAAGAACAATGGAGACACAATATGTTGGGCGATTTCCGCAACCGTTCCTTCCCGTATACGGGAAAAATTTGGCAGCAACGTTAGATAAACTATTTCACGTTGTAATCAAGACAAATCCTGGGGATAACACCACCAGAACAGAATAAGCCTCCCTAAAAAACCAGACATAGCGGCATTATACTTGAAATGCTTTGTTCCGCATTAGCGTTGGACAAAGACGACAACGTTTATAATTGTCAGCCTTATCTGAACAAGGGCAGCGACAACGGAATTGACTGCAGTCTGGCAGACTGAAGCCAGCCGTGTCCCAGCATCGGCTGCAGCACGCGTAAAGATAGGAAAAATAAACGGGAACGTCCAATTACGCAGACGCCAATTACTGTGTGCGTTGTCCTCCATAGGCAGCAAAAAAGGCCAAGCTCATCATCACTCCTGAAATAGAATTTGCGCACATTGCACGCACAAGACAGTCAAGAGACCAGAAAACGAGTGGAGAGTTTTGTCACGTGACGTGACTGGTCAGGCACCACACTGCGCACAGCTGGGGCAGTTTTCACCAGCCAGGCGCCGCCCAAACGCCCCACGACTCAGTCACCCGCCCTAGTTTGTCATTTCAGAAACGAGGCGCACATGCTGCCGACATGAGGTCATCAAGCCAGGCACAGCTGGACGGGTCATGACGGCACGATGAGGCTCGTCCCTCTGTATTAGTTTAACACATTCTGGCACACTCATCGCCGTCGAATCACCAGCTGATTCCACATCAACTCTGGAGCGAATGCCCCCAATACATGTCCGTTGTGACAAGTTGGTTTACTCGACGTAACAGCTCTCCAGAATGGGTAATGATACGGCCCCGTCACCTTAAGAACGCGCCGGCCACGCCAGCACCACCCCATTGCCGTACAAGGCCGGCGGAGCCAGTCTACTGCAACAATAAATCAGGGCCGCATTATAATTTGGCCGTGCATGACAATGATGCACGAGGCAGGCCGGCGCCTGTTCCGTGGAAGACCCGGCGGCGTTCTGGCGGAGGCGGCCGCGAGATTCACACCCCGCCGCTAGGGATGACGCCATTATTCCTGCCCAAGTGGCCGCTGCTGCTTTTGCTAGCACTTACGGCAACTAAACGCTGCTTAAACGCCGGTAAAGGCTGCCTCCGGCTACGGCATAATTGCGCCGTAAATGAAAACATTTTAAGATGCTACTGCCATCAGACAAAGCGAGCGGGATGTATAGGCGAACGCCAGGTAAAGAGCGGCCGCTGACGGCAGCGAGGTGTCGGGCTGGTCCGGGAGGGCAACGACGGGGCTGAGCCGGGGAGGGCAACGACGGCAGGAGCATCACTGCAGTCCGATGCAGAGCGTAATTAACATTCCGAGAGGTTACACTCCCGGACGGCGGCAGGGGAAAGGCGACATGCTGATGTGGGAGTTGTGACGGCCCACATGTCTACCGTGACGCGACTCCCCGGTGACGGGCCGATCACGTCACAGCGCGCGCGGTGTGACGGCACACATCACACAAAACGGCCGGGATGACACGGCTGACTCAGAGCGCTGCGCTGCTTCAGAAACAGAGGGCACATGAGAGCGTGCAACCAGGCCGCAGTTTAGCCTGCACATGCTCCCGGGCTGGCACAGATGGCGAATGGACGCCCGATGACAGCCCGAACAAAGGGAGGTTACCAACGGCACCACCAGGGGGGAAAAGGGGCGTGGTCAGTGTACCGGGGCTATTTTGTGATTAGACCCTGTTGGGGAATTACTATATCTGACAGCTGTCAATGAAGGTTTCAAGAGTTGATTTGTAATTCAAAATCAAAGCACACAAGCTTTCATCTTTGGTGCAAACAAGTCTAAAGGCCGTGTATAACAAATGTGTTCTTTACACAGAAGGACTGCGTACAACAAATCCCCAAAACTAAAAACATAAATGCAAAGAAGCAGCGGACCTCAGCTCTCTCAGCTGCAGCCGCTCGCGTCAAATCGTCTGCGGTGTGAGCACACAACAACGCAAAGGTCGGATCCCAGAGCTTACGTCAGCTACACAACACCAACTTACGACTAACAAGCCTGCCATCAAAGCTCGGACATTTCGCAATGCCGTCCAGCCCAGGCCGTCAAAGCCGAGACGGCCGGGCGACAGATCGCGGCAGAAGTGACAGAGTGGCTGGCGGCCCCGGCCGGGAGCCGCTCAACTCTGCGCAAACAAAGGCCAGCCGCTGTCAGCCGCGCCCCACGCGTCCGGCGGCGGCGGCGGCGGCGCTCTGCAGCGGCGCAGACGGGGCAGGGGCGGTCACGGCGGCCGGCCGGCCCTGTCGCCGCCCCTGTGGGAGTGTCTAGGTCACGCGTGCCTCCTGTGAGGGAGTGTCCCATCCGGTCACCGCAGTCGCGCGGTGCTCCTGCCGGATACTGCTGACAGGGATGGAGCGCCAACAAGTGTCTGGGCTGGTGTTTTTTGTGTTCTCAGCTGGTGTTTTCGGTCTGCCTGGTCGGAGGGTTTGGTGAGGGACAGGACAGCTATGAGACAGGACATGTATATGATTTGTGAAGACAGTCTGTCTGACTGGAAGGAAGGCAGCGACAGACAGTATGTTTTCTGGGTCTTTTATCAAGGAGAATGTACTATAAAAGCTTATATAAAAACGCGACTGTTAGAATGCATGCAAACCTTAAGATTGGTCATCTCACTGTGACAGCACCACAGTGCGGCCATTGAAGGCTACCAAACCATTGCAAAGCTGGCTTTGGCTCTCGGCGTATCGCTCCTCGTTTTTCACGTCAGTTTCCGGCCGAGAGCGAATCGATTTCCGAGGGCAGCCGTGCGAGACGATCTGTTGTCGGCAGCTCCAGACTTTTTGTCGGAGCATTCCTTACAGTTAAGAGTCTGCAATTTCTAATCTGGCCGCTGAAACTTTGTTTGAAGGCGGGTTTCCGGTTGTGGCGTCCCGGTCGTGGGATGGTCCAATGCCAAACCTTGCTTCCGACATAGTATCCTTCACCCCTATCGCCCAGTTCCCTAGTGGCCTGTTCCACGTGCCGCCCTCTCCCTCCCGGGCCATCTGCCACCGCCGCGCCGCCACGCGCCTCCACCCCTTCCCTCTCCGGTGGCGTGACACCGCGTGACACCCAGCCTATTGGGAATGATCGAAGCCTCCACCATCCACGCCTGTCCTGAATTTCGCTCTGTTAGCTAAAAGCAAGACATGCAGGAGAACATTCTTGATTTTAGATACAAGATATTCGTCTCTCAGATCCTTGGGCCAGCACTCCGGACCGCGTCCCCGCCGTTTGGTGCGTCTATCCGGCATGCCCTGGCGGTGACGCGGTGGCGTGCCCAGAAAGCTTCTGCGGGGCCGGGAGCAGGCCAGCTTCTTACACCGGCAGGCTCGGGCATTAGCCTGATCTGCACAATTATGAGATTACAGTGTAGCCGGCGTGAGCTATTAGGCGGCCGCGTTGAGCTAATAGCAGATGCCTCAGAGCGGCGCCAGCGCCGGGCTGCAAAAGTGGTGTCAAAAAACACGCGGGGACGCCGCATGATATCATCTCTCCGAACTTCCATCCAAGCCGAGCTCAGCTCAGCCGATGTGTCTCCAGCTGTACAACTCAAGACCACAAAGAACCTGTAATAACGGCCCAGAACTCCAACCGACTGACATGATCTGATATCGCAGAGGGAAGTAGATCAGGGTCGTGGCGTCAATAGAACTCTCCCTGCAGCGGGCGTCTGCTGCGCCGGCACGGCAGGAACGCGGCGTGGCGCACACACAGAGGGCACGCCCGGCCGCCGCGCTATCAATTAGCCCGCGCCACCCGATCCCCAATTACGTTTTTTACGCCGCCGCATGACGCCGCGGCGGTGGGGTTGAGCGCTGATTCGGCGCCGGGGAGGTCTGGGGCGGACGGTCGCGGCGGGCGGGCTCGATTACGCCGAGAGTAAGGTCCATCTGCTCCTCCACTCTGTCTACACACGCCTCTGTCCGCCGCTGTCAGCCGGCCGAGCCGATAATAATGTCTTGCGTGCTCGTCAACGGCTGAAAGCATGCCACAGCCGGCTGCGAGTGAGACTATTCAGCAGCTGATGGGCTGTGAGATGCGCGGCCGGCGTCCTCCGTCCTCATTGATCAGCGGAGGATCCCCGCCGGCTCCCAACCTCATCACGATCGCCCACAACAAAGCCGAGCCGCACCAATCACCCCATAGACAGCCAATAGACCGCGGGAGAGGCCAGCCAGGGATTAGAGTCGAGCCCGGCTGGTGTTGTGAGATAGGCTGTGCGGCGACCAACCGATGAATATCAGTCACCGGCGATACACCCCGGCCATATTGAAGAGAGTGCTAATGACTCAATCGGTCACAAAGCACAAAGAGGTTTGATTTCTACCAAGGGTGTGAGTGATTTCGGGTTTAAAAAGCCCTGAGAGCGGGGTCACACGACGTCGCCAACTCTCACCTCGTTGGAATGTGACATTTTTTCGACCCCGCGCCGGCTGTAACACAAAACGCCTTATCACGCAGTCAGACCGAGGTCGGGACCGAGTCTAAACCATTCGGCACTGTCGCCGCAGGCCGCGGTCCGGGCTCCCACTTCCGCCGAGATCGACAGGCGACGCCGGCCTCAGCCGACACCGGCGCACGTGAAGGAATCCCGGCAGGTAACTGACACACGCAGCCGGGGCGCAGCCCGGCAGAAAAACCCACAACCACCGCAGCGCGACAGTATGGCTGCCACCGGCAGGCACGCGCGGCGCCGCGCCCGGCCGCCGGCCTGGGTGTTTGTGGTGAGGGCGTGCCTGGTGCCGCTGGCGGAAACCAGGACCGATTAAGTCGTGGTGTGGTTTAAACAGGTCACCCGCGGTGTTTATGCCATTGATATGGGGTTTTACTCAGCTCTCTTGCACTTGAAACTTGAGCTTCTTAAACAGGCTGTTCTGAATCATTCGGAGGTGCTGGATTCTGGCCGTAAGGTTTTTTCCCTTGACCATCCTGCCCTTGCAAGCTTTTCGGGTCTGAGTCAATAAAAATATTCCACATTGTTTCCTACACCAGATGGCACCTTACTAACTTTTCAAACCTCAGGAGAGAGCAAAAACTCCCATACAAAAAATTAGGACCCTGCATGGCCACATCTGATCCAAATGTCCTTCCACACACAAATGTCTTGATCCTCTTCACCAACGACAGAATCCGGCACATTTTTTACACGTTCGGAAATGCAGTTTACAATTCTGGCGAATGCCGTTTATCGCACTTGCTGGCAGCCAGTTTTTTTCTGTTCCCTGCCAGGGTAGGGAAGGACCGGGTCAGCGCTCGTCGGCCGGCGGCTTGTTCGAACAAGGTTTCTGTCTGGTCCGGTTGGTCTTGGCACCGCCGGGTCTGCCCGCCGCCTACCCCTTCTCCCTCAGCTGCGTCAACAAACACTAGGCACAGCGCGGCGCCCCCGGGGGATCTCAGCACCACTAACACCGACGACGACGACGACCCGGCCCCTCCGCGATGGCACCACGAGACTACCTACACAAACGCTGGTCTTCAGGAACAGAGACCAAGCTAGTCACAAATGAAGCAACAGGAACAAAGACCAAGTCCGTTACAAGTGAATCAATAGGAACAGAGACCAAGCTCGTCACAAATGAAACAATACCATTAAATGAATGAGTTTGAAGATATAATTATCGATATTACCCCGTGAAAAAAACACGCGTTGGGACGGGAACTACGCAAAAACTACGCAACGGGACGGGCATACCCATCACGACAAAAACAGCGAACGGTGCAGTGCGTTATGAACAATCTATCGCACCGGAAGCACCTCGAAGCACACTAGCGTGTGAGACTCAATATAAATCCGTCAAGGCCAATCCATCAATATCAATCCGTCAAAATTAATCCGTCAGAACCAATCCATCAACATCAATCCGTCAATATAAATCCGTCAGTACCAATCGGCTGTCGTCCACCGGTCAGCAGATAGCCGCAGGTGCGGAGAGGCGAGATGAGAGGAGTCTCCTGGGAAGGCCAGATTCCGGCACCAGGAGGTTCCCACGCGTCCCGACTTCTCTATCACCATCCAGCCGACCCCACCCGGAGCTGCGGCTCGCCGGCAGCGTTAGTCACGGCGCCGGCGCTCGTGGCCGAAGGTCGTGAACTCGCCCCCGACGCGAGAAGCAACAGTCCGCCGAGCAGACGGTGCCGCTGTCTTATCGATTCTGAACCATGTCGCTCACACTACCGGCAGCTTCGCCTGTGGTTAGTGTTTTTCTCAGAGGACGAGTTTGGCGGCGGTGGGCTGGCTGCTCAGCGTTTGCCACCTCGGCGGAAGGTGGGCAGAGCGCAGGTATTTACAGCCGGTGTGGTTTACGGGCCCGCTATCGCCGGCTTTTGTGTGCGGACTCGCAGCTCGCCTATCCACCGCTTTGTTTGACGACGACGGCCGGCAATTAAGTGTGGCTCCACGCCCTTCCCACAGTCGGTGAGTGACGCGCTGCAGTCGGCCACTCCATATTCGGTCGGGCCCGGGCACCCGCATTCTCCAGACGGGAGAGAGAGAGGGGGAGAGCGGAGGCGTGGCGGTCCGCAGCAAGCCGACAGGTTTCCTCTATGGCCCTCTACCTGACAAACGCGAACTACCGTTTATCTAATAGGGTATTGTCATTGTCGACAAGGCACTATTTACCCAACCTAGACTGGAGACGGGCAAGTATCATTTCAGGGTAGTTATGTTTTACAGAGCTAACCTTAGTGTCATATTTCTATTTGCAAAAATTCAATTGATGCAAATTTTCCTTCAAATTACGGACCGTTTTTATTTCTAAACTTGGGCCACGTTAGGCCATTGTGTCATTGAAGTAAGGAAATACGTGTACAGCTGTGGGTATAGCCTATATGCTTTTTGTTTTATCCTTCGACCAAGACAGTAATTGCTACGAAGCAAATTCTGAAAAGAAACGAAATCTTCAAGCCCTATTAGCGTTATTAAATCAGAGATTCGCGACCTGCGGGTTGGTCTGCTCTGTATCCAGCCGCCCCGTTCAATATGAACACAGCTGGCGGCCAGTCGAGGCTGCCAGGACCGGCACAGGCAGTACAGGACAAGCAGAAAACCCACGACGGCGAACACAACTGGCCAAAAACCTCCGTACCTGCCTTAACCTACTACGAGTAAGACGCTACACTTCATACGACTTTCCCAGTGCGGGAAGCATCGACGGACATAGTGATGCTCAGAGGCCCCCTTCATTCATCACAGCGCAAGCGTGGCAACCAGTCTCTCGACGGTTGAGCACGTCCACGAATCGACATACTACCAGCACACAAAAAGAGTGCAGTGTCACCCCATCAAAGAGGTATGCAGAGCTGAGTCACGATGCGCCCGGGCTGTCGGCGATGCAACGACGCTGCCTCAGCAACCACAGCACTCCACTCTCACTGATCCTCGAGAGCGAACAGCGGGGCGAACAACCACGGACATACGCTCATGTGGCCTACTCCCTACCGATACACAACATTAGTCAAGTTCTCGAGCTGGGAAGTATCGCAATGAACCTCACTACTACCCTGTTTTTTTCGTTGATCGTGCATTCAAAGCATGGAAACCATATCTACAGAATGCGGCGTCTGCACAGAATATCCTCGCGGCTTGGCCACCCCAACAGTGAAGTTCGCCTTGAGGTGTGTTCTGCAGACCGGGCGTTCTGCCCGCCCGTACGAGTCGGGACTTGCAGCACCGGGCCATCATCAAAGCTTCATAACACGGCCACCTCCCGCCGCGCCGCCCCGGCTGGACGGCCGGTCAGTCTGTCAGGTGAGACAGATTGCCGACCTGTGAAATCTCCGCCCCCCAGCCAGGGTTGATGAGGCACTCAGGCATCCAGCCACGGGCCGGGCCACGCTCGCATGGCCCCTCCCACCGTCCACTCGACAACACCCGCTCTCACAGCCGCATCAGCAACCTCGAAACACAAAAAACCTGACGCAGACGTCGGCGTTGATTGCAGGCAGCTGATCAGTCCCGTCTGGCGTCCCTCCCCCCGTCTCGATTGGCCGGATTTACCCACGCAGGTCGCCACCATCGACCGTGCTCATCAGGCGGGGGGCGCGCTGATCACCGCGGCCTGACCCTCCCAGATCAGGGGGATCGTCAGCAGTCGCCGCCTACCCTCCCCCTTCAGCAGGAAGCAGGACCGAGATGGTCGGGTCAGCCCGAAGGGCCGACAGACCCACCAGCCACGCCTCCACGCAGCAACGCCGGGAACAGCCACCGGACCTGGAGCAGGCTCAGGCGCCAGCCCAGGGTTTCCTCCTCCTCTTTCTTGGCGCTGCCTCTCCTCTCCAGGGAGAGGAGACAGCGCTATGCACAGGTACAGTGCGAGGCCAGAAACAGTTGAGCTCAACCGGGAAATTCAACATGGATCTCCAAAGAAATACCACGACCCGCAATGACCTCAGACCAAATTAGCTGCGGCACTACGGCATCGGCAGGTAGCCGGGTCCTCCCGGCGCCCCTGCCTCAGGTGAAGCGGTAGCGCGGGCCGCAGGACGGAGGGCCTGATTGAAATTGACAGGCGTCACCCGGGACGGGGGTCTCCCCGGTGATCAGCGGACACGGGACCACCCGGGGCGACGGCATCGCCACCGGCCGCACCGGCCCCAGACGATGTAATCTGTGGACCCCACACTCCGCGGTCGTCCCGTAATGACAATTACATGAGTCTTTAAATACCGAAACGTGCGGCTGGTTAGTTGTGCTCACGGTTAGGTACACATGCTATATTCTCAATTCATTTCCTCTGACACGTGCATTTAGTCCCGTACGATTTCTTTTCTGAATGAATACTTCCTAAAGCTATCAGGATGACATTCCTGGCATTACGTCATTGTTGCGTTCATCGCCCTCAGCACTGATCGGGAAACGTCTCTGTGGAGCAATCCTCCCACAGCCCAGCCCACAGCACCGTCGCCAAGCCGCAGACTCCGCAACACCACCCGATTGTTCCCTCTGCAGCGCGCGCTCCTAAGCGTCAGCCGCGCCCGCGCGGCTGTCGTGACGCGTCAGCCCTGCCGTGTCAGCCGTCAGCCGCAGGAGGCGGCGACAAAAACCCGCCGCACTGCCGGCCAAAGCAAACGGCGCGGCCGCGGGGTCACGGCGCAGCTGCCGTCGTGCTGGAACACGCCGGAGCCTGCGCCTGGGTGGGCTTCGGGCGATGACAACGTAACATGCCGGGGACGGGCTGCGGAATGCTGCCCCCCTCCCCTCCCGCGGCGGGTTGAGACGGCGGTGGACTCGCACAAAAAGTGCCGCCGATGCTCGAGTGGCTCCAGGTGGGTATTATCGTCAAACGCGGCCGACAGATTGTGTAGGTTGAGAAGCGATATTTGGTGAAAAGAAGAATCTCTTCTGTATCTCAATATCTTGGATAGAACCTAAGCTTGCTGTTACTTCTTTTGGGAAAATCCTATATAAAGTCAATCATGAGAGTGATTTTTTGCTCTCTTCGCAAGAAAACCAAAGCGTCCGACACAACAGAACGAGACTGATAAGAATCCTCAACATGTGTAGGATGTCCAAGTCTTCTTATAGCCCCACTTCCTTAATCCCACCTTTGCATGACAGAAACCATCAAACTTAATCCAACCGGCATATTATGCCATTAGACCACCATTTCGCCTAATGGAAGGGTTTAGCGCATCCTAAGCTCCTCGCCGCAACAGATAGCGCCCACCACATATGACTGATACTCAGAGGGATTCGGCTCGTCTCCGCAAGAAATCCGGACATCGTTAACGGGGAGCGAGCTGGTAAAAACGCCATTACTGCGACTTCTGCGGCAGCAACTACGAAATAGCACACACGCTGAGGAGTCTATCGCACCGACTGCCAGCGTGCATAGAAAACACCTCGCCCATCTACCGCCCGAACACGACCGCACACAAAAACACAGATGACAAAACCTCAAATGAGTGTCCATAGCGCCCCGACCATGATCTACCGAGGCCACCTGGACAAAAACGGCGAAGCACTTATCGACAGTTACGACACAAAGGCAGGGCCGTCGTCTGATTATTGGCGGAGATAGTGCTGGGGACACGGGGAGGCCATAAAGCATCAGTGCGGCAGCGTCTCCGGCCTCGGCTCCCACAACGTCAGCGGCGCATGCCGATCCAGATAGCGGGCCGGGGGACATTCCCCGGCCGACGTAATCTCAGAGACACGTAAAACATCACGGATCGGACGATAGGCTGGAGCGCACATCATCGACGGACGTCGCAGACGACATTCTACACGTCAAGCCTATCGCATTCTTATTGTGCAAGAAGTTGTAAGTCAATCAATTTCCAAGGATGAAGACAGAGTCGGGGTTATGTAATCCAATTAGCTTGATTATTAAGAGGTAATCATACGAGCGTAGGCGTAGCAACAGGCAAAAACGGGAGGGAACCAGTCAATTTTCAGCCTCCTGCTGACAAGAAGCTTTTTCTCCTAGAACCAAAAACTTATCGGCCTTGGGCTCTTTGTTACATACTGCACTTGCCGGGCACGCAACTTTCACAAGTTTTTCCAATAATCTTTTTAAAATTAGAAACGTTTCTAGAAAAGAAAACGAGAGGGTCAGGAAAATTTAATCTCCATCTCTATTCCACCGCCCATGATCACGACCACCAAAGTAAGAATAGGAACGCAACAAAAAATATTAATATTCTCGTCGGAATTCATGCCCTCAAGTCAGCATTTTAACAAGTGTGATGTCTTTTAAAGCCATTGATTCTTAGGAGAATCCACGCTCCTCTGTCCTGAATTTTCCGTAACACTCCCCATCAAGATTAACCACCGCTGAAACGGCAGGATCACACGATGTTTTCAGAGATAACAAAGAGTAAAGAGGCGACGGAGAAGAGCCCGGCTGTGTTTATACATGTAATCGCCAGCATCAGTCGTCTGAGATCAGCACCTCCACTTATCCCCATGTCCGCCAGGGCGGCGGCGCTATGCCAAGAACGTGCGGAATCTGATGGCCATCTCCCGACCCTACTAAACGTCCCTCGTGTCTGGAGCCTACCGTTCTGCCCATCCGTTACAATGCACATGCAAACAGGCCAGCCACGCTGGCAAGATTTACACCGTCGTTAAATTGGCAATAACTGCCGACAGGCCTTAGGTTCCCGGGCGTCGGCTAATGTATAGATAGCCCTGTCTGCATCAATTATATCGTGACCAATTTCAGCGGGATGAATATCGCTAGGCCCATCATCATGTCACGAAAACGGCCATCCAGCAACGTGATAACGACAAACTCTCATGGGGCCGGCAAATTTACAATTGAGCTCCATCCTTTCAGAGGCATGGCGCATACCAGAGTTGCGAAAGGGCCAGGGCAGCTGGTGTTTAGGGGCGAGCCGACTGCAAAGGTCATTTTGCCAGGGCAGCTGAGAAAGTACTAACGCGAATGTGCTGCTTTTAGCATTCAGGTGCATGAACACGAAGATGCATGAAATTTTACCATTATTACACTGTGCAGAACAGAGGAGTAGGGTGTGAACCATGGCCCCGCATTTACGAAGAAAGCTTGAGGCATCGCCGCGGACATTTTGCCGGGAGAGACGGATGAGGGTTGCACGTGGCCCGACCAGACAAATGGCAAGGGAAGATGGGGCGCTAAAACCTTAATAATTAGTTGGAGAAGCTCATGGAATCGCTAGTCCTGCACCCCGCCTGGGAACCTGATATCGACGTATATGGACCTCAATATTGCAATGCCGGTTGGGGGCTCGGCGGCTGTGGAGCGCTCTCATCCTGGCCCCACCATTCCAGATTGCCCAAAAGTCGAAAATAAAGAAAATATAGAATACATATGTACATTATATATAAAATAAACACCCAAGAATAAATGAATTCGAAAAATTGCCTACCATTCAAAAATACACAGGTGTGGTTCCAGCCTCCCTCAATGGGATACAGGCTGATGGCGAGGCGAGTCCTAAGTTGGGGAGAAGGGTCCTTGGTTCACCAACTGTAAAGATGCGTCTACCCCCTCCGACCGCCTGTTATTGACACCCACTTTACCAGCGGCATCCAAGTGCGACACAGATCATCCGCGTGGATGTGACGTGTAAATAAATGGCCTCCGCAGTTGAATTCTCGACAGTAAAGTTACCCCATAAGCACACGGAAATACCATGTGTTTGCGAATGTATCAACTCAGTTACGCCAGTAACAGTCATTCAAGGATAGCCGAAGCGGTGTTTACGGTTGTGTTTAGACAGGGTTCCAACATCTGGTGGTCACACGGCCATACCATTTTAAACACTTCAAGTGTTCCTGTCACCGCTGTTCTCGTGTAAGACGTCAGAAGTCAACGAAAAGGCCCGCACTTTATCCGTCTGACAGAGAAAAACAAAGCTAACCCAGGATTGTTTTGCCACAAAAACTTAAGACATAACACCTTGGAGAACAGACACAGAATGAAGATCGCAAACGAATAATATCAAGCACAAGCCAATGTTTGCCCATTTTGGTTTTCCAGCGTTTTTGTCTTATTTTCTTTTCCTTCCATGAAGCAGAGAACCCGGATGCCCTCATTCTGTTTATCCCATAGCCGGGCTCCGGAAAAAATGAAACGTCAGCTCCGCTATTAGGACAAAACAACCATAAAAATATTCACATTGCAAAACTGTCATCTGTGAATTTCGGGGAGAGACAGATGGGGGGCGGTGAGGGCGCTTTCAGCGACTTGGCTATATCAACCCATCCGTGTACTATCCTTCACAATAACAATGCAGCCCGTACCCACACATCGGCATCACCGGCCCGCCCACGCTCTTCTTTGCCAACAAAAAGCCATCAGCTGATTCATGTGTCAGGTCGTTAAGCAGGAATAATGCTGCCGGGGCTGAACATGCCGGCAGTCGGCGCGGCCGGCTCGGGCCGTGACTCAGCCTCCGAGCCGTCCAGCACGCGCGGTACGGTACCGACGCGGCACCGTGGCTGTACACCGCTCTGCAGCGAGGAGGGCAGCACAGGGATCAGAGCAGGACCGTGCACCGCTCGAGCTCACTGAGGATTTCTAGATAGGCTCCGGTGCTGGGCCCTCCCTGAGACAATAGGCCATGCCCGTATCCCTTGAAAACAACTAAAAGTACGCATAAGCGCGCAACAGTCCGGGTCTCACAAACTCCGGCTTGCAGGCGGTTCGAAATAGCGTCATTGCACTGTCACTGTGCCTGCAACCGAAAACCACCAATTAGAGCAGATGATCAGTGCAACGGTCTATTCCAGGGTAGGACGGAAACTAAAACTCCAGCTTTGACAAAAGACCAGAAACAAACAGAGCCAACGCGAGCAGTCACACGTGCGGGACCGCTCAGCGAAAGTTCTGTTATATAGCCTTATCTTATTCATTCACGATAGTTTTAGTGTCCGCGTAATTTACAAGACATAACATTGGTTTCGGCAAACATGACGAGTAGGGTTGGGGTGTACGCGCTCTATCGAAAACGGCGGCAGAGTAGGGTTGGGGTGTGCGCGCTCTATCGCGGAGGGGCAGACGGCCGGGTGCGTGACAGAGGGCTAATAAGGCAGCGGTCCCTGTGGACCAGCCCTAGGGCAGCCCCGCTCTGGTTATTTCCAATAACAGACGGCAGCAAGCCCCCGGGGCCGGCAGCCGGGGATGTATCGGGCAGGGGGATGGATCCGAGACCTTCCATCTCACGGCGGACATGCGACGGATGATTGATCAGAAACGGGAATGACCATCGCAAAAACTAGAGCCACAGCACACCCGACCAGACTGTAGGGTTCGATTCCGTGATACATTTACCATACAGAATGCAGTTTAATAATCCAAGGTGGTTTTGATGACAGAACAGTGGCGCAACTTTTTTATATTTTCCACCTTTTCTGAAAGATAGATGCAATTCGAGAAAAGTTCTGATCGGGGGCATGACACTAGGCTTGACATATTAAAAATCTCAGTCGCCATCTGCCGGTAACAATGTACCGGGCGAGCCCTTAATATTATGATATCTGTATCCGCTATTAACGCGTGCCTACTTTTAATATCCAAAATTGACTTGAGACTGAATTCGACAAGAAGTTTCTCCAGCCAATCTTCACAACCAGTATTATAACCCCAGCACTGGAGAGGGGTCTGGCACTAACGCGCATTGAAGGGGGCGGGGCGCTTGAGCGAAGCGCTCATGAGTCTTGCTGACAATCGACGCGCTCGTGGATTCTCTCAAATGTAGCCAGATGGCGTTTTTCGGCTGCGAGCGGTTCTCCAGCAAACTTGGAAAATAGGTGCGAGACGTCTGAGCCCACCTCCTCTTCAGTGTGCCTAAAAACGCACTTAATAAACAAGTTACACAAGCTAAAAAACCTGAGGTTTCCACGAAACCATGGAGCGATGCATTTAAAGCTTTCTCAACTCAATCGAATTCTTCAAACAGGACGGTGCAGCTTCAAGTGCAAACAATCAAAACAAGGAGGCTGCTGCTCATCGCTTAACAGAACAATTTGGAATTAAATAACGTCCTTCCTGACTAATTCAGCGTTCTAACACGGTCCTAGCAGTCTGTCTCACGCCCCATCTTTTCTCCCGTTGCGATTAAGTTGCGTGTAAAACATATTCTTCCTTTCATTCGCGTTTGTAATGCACCACACTAAACAGGACCATAGGAGAGTTTACAGCTGGTCAATCGAATTCCAAACTGAATGAGATGATTCTCGTTAAGGAGCGATCATAGAAACAAGATTAAGACGATTTGGCTGAGCTTATAAGAGAAAACAGGACGGCTGTGCTTAACTAGAAGCAGACTTTCAATCAGCGATGAGCTCGCTTGAAGCGAGTCACAGCTGATGGTCGAGAGTGGAAGTGACAAGGACGATCAGAACCGAGGAATTATAGCTGACATTAGAGCACAGCACCGGTTTAAAGTACACCGCCAGACTGCCCCCGGGCACATCAGGCGCAGCACCGCACCCCCACACCGGACAGGTTATCAATCGCAGCCGATAAAAACCGCCACAAAAAAGGCGACGCGGGTAAAATAAGCTGGTCTGGTGCCTGCGGAAAGGACCGACAGGAAGTGACTGGACAAAAGCGGCGTGAACGGAGCGCCGACCCGTAATGGCCGGCCGCCGGGGCGGGGTGAATGGTCCGGCGACTGGAGCTGGAGCGGCCGGGCCGGTGATCGCTCAGAGAGCGCGCCTCCCCCTCCGGAGGAGAGACTGTGCCGTCTCACGTGTGTATTATAAATAGGGCGCTTCGCTGGCTGGTATTATGAGCTAAAATAAGCATAATCTGAGAGATCAGCTTGATGCAGTCATAACCTGAATAGCAGAACTATCATCTGGTAGAAATATACATAAACTATAAAAATCCGCTGCCGGCCGGGATCGATCCCGGGATCTTTGACTCACCGTCGAAGCTGGAGCCCTGCGAGCCGAGGTCGTCAGCCACCTGCTGGACGGTGCGACTGACGGCCGTGTCCAGCTTGTCGCGCGCCAGTCCGCTCAGCTGCAGCTCCATGCTCTCTGTACAGCAGGTGCGCGCCGACGAGCAGACTTGTAGGTGGTCTCCTGAAACGGAGGTGCGGTGGTCAGAGCGAGGGATAGAGCGGTCGTCACGGCGGAGATCTGAACAAGGGATGCTGTAAACACTGTAGAGAGAAGTTCAACTGGCTGCTTCATCTTGTGAAGCCAGAGAACAATAAATCACACAATATATCTGCATGAGGTAATTACAATTTCACCTAGACAACATAAATTATCGCTGGTACAGGCCCGACCGTCCAGTGAACAGATGCGTTTCGTTCTTTCCCAACTCTTCCTAATTTTGCCTCTTTTAATGGATGGCTGTAGCGTGAAAAATGAACAAGAATAGATCCATGAGATGTCCGGCACTGGCGAAAGCAGCGCCTCGGACAGAATTTCCAACCAGACTTTCGCCATTAGTCACGGCGCCACAAAAATTACTGGGTTAAGACAAACTGTACAAAATGGGCGCCAGAAATCATTTCGAGGTTGTCCGCCAGAAAAGCGTTGGAAGACTTACACAGACTAGCTCACGTGTAGTGGCAGACGGCTACAACTTGTTGTGCCGGAGACGAGCTCATGAGCAACTCAGACTATCACATGGAGAAAAATGGGTTTGACATCCGTCTACTGAATCATCTACTCAACTAAGAGCAGCGTAACCAATTTCCTCTCAGGCTGCCGCGGCCCACCTGTCCTCTAACACGTCGGCTGAAGAGCGGCGGCCGAGATTCTGACGCGAGTGAGAGAGGAGGTGGGAGCCGACGCCCGCGACGTCTTTATGGCCGGCGAGGCTGCGGCAGGCAGATATACGGACCGGGCCGCACAGCTCCGCCAGATATATGACTCTCGGTTAATACTTAACCACCCCGCTGTCTGGCGCGGTGGAGGGTGACCGTGAATTAGAGATTGAGAGAGACCACCGGCCACTACCGACGGGCACGGCCACTGCGTGGGGAAAACGTGGAAATGTCGTGTTGGTAAATACTGCTTCAGTGTCTAGAGATCTCTAGAGAACCAGCCGCTGTTTAGGGGTAAACCCAGCGCTTTCTACACACTACACACCGGTAAGCACCTTCAACCACGGGCCAACATGCCCATTACACAGTCTGATGTCATTGAAGACCACTTGTCACAGCGGGAAGTCCTTGTAGGAAGCAGAGGTTCAAACACGTAAAAACAGCTTATTACTCATGAACTACAGATCAAAGAGCAAGTTAAATCAAAGCACCTGGACTTATGAGGGGTTTGAAGTTCGGCCCGTGAGACCCGTGAGTGGATAATTTCATCCAATAATCGAGATAAGCTTCACGCCCGTCTAGTGTAGTGTATTAACAATCATTCCGAGGAGTGGCTTGATCCACCATTCTAGCTCCATGGAATAACAGATACCAGCACTAAAAAATACAACAAAATTCCACGATAAAGGCTCTATCTCCCAATCATACACCTAATCAGTTAAGGGCTGAGTCAAGCAGCATTGACTCACACATACAGGCCGGGCCATTCCCTCGAAATCCCAGCCAGGCCGGCGACAGCTCACAGCTGCCGCTCCGATGGGTCGATGGTCGGAAGTCGCACCCGACCAGAACCAGAACGCCCCGGCCGATGACCACGCTCGTGGCGCACTACACTGCGAGCCGGCCGGAGCCGACGGCAGTGACGGGCGCGGTGTCCACACGCACGACCGCCCCAGGGCATTGGCCCCGGGGCGCCAGACACCGGAAACACTCTCCAACAGCAGGCGGAACTCGGCTCGGAAGTCGGCTGGCATCTGAAGTGGTTTGGCGCGCCGGCAAAACAGTGGCTTCACGTCGCGTGTTGGCACAGTTGACAAAGCTGGTCGCCCGTCGCTATGGTCTATCGACTGCGTGCCGCAAATCACTCGGACCGGGAGCGAACGCTAACCACTGCCAAACCAACCAGAGCGCCGCCAACCCCAACAACTGGAAATGCTAATCATAAGACGCCTGAAAACCACCGACAATCAATATTCCATCGACGTCGTCGAGCTTTGCCAACGCCAACGACCACTTCTTCAATCATGCTCCGAATGTTTGAATGATGAGGACGGTGATTTGCGGCTTTCGGCCGCATCACTCACCGCCTCGAGGCCCAACAGGAAAAACAAATCAGCATTCAATCTGCCTCAGCGATGACAGTCCCGCGGGCCCTCCACCGGCCCCGCAACACAGAGCTGCAGCGTATGACTGCAGTGGGCCACTGCTCGGCTGCAGCTGCAGCTGACGACAACAGCTGGCGACAACAATGACAAACAGATGACGCGAGGACGACCGGGGCCGAGCGTCGGGACCTCGCCCAGCCGGCAGGGTCCTAAGGAAGGCCGCTGGAACACCACCGGATTCGGGAGATTGCTCAGTCTGGGTGACGGCGTTATTTCAATGGCGTATCTGTTCTTATTAAACCTCACACTTATCATAATAATGACCGCACTTATCATAATAATGACCCAGACTTATGCTGTGTTTGACTTAGCAGACATGTTTGTGCTTGATTATATGCAAGTTGTATTCAACTCCACGCAAAAAAAACAGGGAAGTAACATTCTCCCTATTCTAGCACAGCTCTCTCTCTCTCTCTCTCCCTGCTCGCCAGCGAAATGAGTACGAATTTTTCGCCGTAGCTGAGTCTCGTCCGTTTGAAATCCCACCACCTCCGGCGCGGCAGCTGTCGTCACCTTGGCAGTTGGACGGACTCGGCAGTCAGGCCCAACCTCCCGGTAACCGGAAGCTCAGGGGTCCGATCTCCCCCGTCGCAGCCGACGCCGCTACCGGGGCCGCCGGCGACCCTATAAATAGACAGAGCGGCGCGCACCCGACGTTTCCGATGAAGCGGCGCGCTGTTGGTACACGCAGCACGCGCGCAGCGAACGAGTGGGGGCTCAGGCCGGGGCAGCGGCGGCCTGCAAGGACCGCGTTGAACAGGGAGAATCGCTTAGAAAGCGATGTTCTTCGTCCATTGCCGAGATAACCGGGTCCATTAACACGCATGACTCAGGGGCTAACAAAGGCAGAGAGCAACAAGGACAAAGGAACAGCGACAATAGTGTTGCTACTTTTCATTTGTCCACGTGACATCAGAAACACCAGTTAGTTATGAAATGTCGAAGATCTGTCATGATCCTCGGTGGCGAAAAAGTTCAAATTTGCTTCAGTTTAAAGATTGAGTTGGGCTCAGAGAGACATGGTGGATGCAACCCCGACGACTGGGAGCGACCACTGAAGGCTCCTTATACAATCCCAGTTTTGCAGACGGGTTTTCCGCAAATCACCGCAATCTCATGCAGCAGGGTGACTCTGAAACATTGCACTAAGCTGAGCTTTCCTTACCACCACCAAAACTATAGCAACACCACTGCTGGAAAAAGAAACTCATCACATCTTAAACATTATCCGTAGCCTGATGACGTATAGGAAAACAAACCCAATATAAGCTGACCCCAAAACTAAAAGAAATAAGCAAACCATTCATTCGGCCGCTCTCAGGCATCAGCCCGTCACGGTTCGCGTCGGGAGACCGTGCGGTTTGGCGATTGGCGCAGGGCACTGTTCGCGGCCACCGTACCCTGCGCTGAGTGTGCCGCGTCAGTACCGTGGTATTGGCGCAGGGCACTGTCTAGCAGCCACCGTGACCCTGCGCTGAGTGTGCCGCGTCAGTACCGTGGGATTGGCGCAGGGTCGCCACCGTGACCCTGTGCTGAGTGTGCCGCGTCAGTACCGTGGTATTGGCGCAGGGCACTGTTCAGCGGCCACCGTGACCCTGTGCTGAGTGTGCCGCGTCAGTACCGTGGTATTGGCAGGGCACTGTTCGGCGGCCACCGTGACCCTGTGCTGAGTGTGCCGCTGCGTCCCACGTGTTTGCGTGTGACAGGGCGGGGCGACAGGAGCATCCATCACAGATGACCTCCGGCGGTGCAGCGCAGCGTGCAAGACCGCCGAGACAACGCTCGGCGGCGCTGGCCGGACCGCAGACATCCGACATCCGAACTGGCATCACGGTATCCGATATCCGAACTGGTATCCCGGTATCCGAGATCCGAACTGTCATCATGGTATCCGATATCGGAACTGGTATCACGGTATCCGATATCCGAACTGGTATCCCGGAATCCGACATCCGGACTGGTATCACGGTATCTGATATCCGAACTGGTATCCCGGAATCCGACATACGAACTGGTATCCCGGTATCCGATATCCGAACTGGTATCACGGTATCCGATATCCGAACTGGTATCCCGGTATCCGATATCCCAACTGGTATCACGGTATCCGATATCCGATCTGGTATCACGGTATCCGATATCCGAACTGGTATCACGGTATCCGACACCCGAACTGGCATCACGGTATCCGATATCCGAACTGGTATCACGGTATCCGATCTCCGAACTGGTATCCCGGTATCCGACATCCGAACTGGTATCACGGTATCCGATATCCGAACTGGTATCACGGTATCCGATATCCGATCTGGTATCACGGTATCCGATATCCGAACTGGTATCACGGTATCCGACATCCGAACTGGCATCACGGTATCTGATATCCGAACTGGTATCACGGTATCCGACATCCGAACTGGTATCCGATATCCGAACTGGTATCCCGGAATCCGACATCCGGACTGGTATAACGGTATCCGATATCCGAACTGGTATCCCGGAATCCGACATACGAACTGGTATCACGGTGTCCGATATCCGAACTGGTATCACAGTATCCGATATCCGAACTGGTATCCCGGTATCCGATATCCGAACTGGTATCCCGGTATCCGATATCGGAACTGGTATCACGGTATCCGATATCCGAACTGGTATCCCGGAATCCGACATCCGGACTGGTATCACGGTATCCGATATCCGAACTGGTATCCCGGAATCCGACATACGAACTGGTATCCCGGTATCCGATATCCGAACTGGTATCACGATATCCGATATCCGAACTGGTATCCCGGTATCCGACATCCGAACTGGTATCACGGTATCCGACATCCGAACTGGTATCACGGTATCCGACATCCAAACTGGTATCACGGTATCCGACATCCAAACCGGTATCACGGTATCCGATATCCGAACTGGTATCTCGGTATCCGATATCCGAACTGGCTGCTGGAGGATCGGATCAGACTGGCCAGAAGATTCGGACAATTTCGAACCCGGATGTGGATTTATTTATATTCTAGTCTGTGGATTTAGATTCTAGTTTCTGACCATCATCATCATCACCATTGGTGGTGTTTTTGGGCGCGTCGACGGCCTCGGTCATTTTGCGCCCATGTTTCTGACCAATTGGTCGTGTTTTCCGAGTATAAATTGGATTCGCTCTGATAATCATCGCTTTCAAAAGGACTGGCCCAAGCTGGTGGGGGGACACCTCCAGGCGGCCCGGGTGGCGGGTGCATTTTCTTCGCGGGGGCGGGCTCTCCAGCGGGGGCGGGCTCTCCAGCGGGGGCGCCGCGGCACGACTGATGTCAGCCTGGAGTCACCCGGCCGTGGCAGCTTCACGCGCCGGAGGACACACCAACACACCACCGCGCTCCTCCGAGTACTGCTAACGCACCAGTCGACTGTGCAACCGCTGCAATCTCTGCCCGGCCAGGAACGCGGGGTCGGATAAAACATCCAACCGAGCATTGGCGGAAGCAGGGGGGGCATTCCGGTCATGCCCCCCTCCAAAGCGCTGGAGGGGGCCAAACTATATTCCCCCTCCAAACGCCGGAGAAATGTTTGAAAAAATGTGTTTACACTAGGTCTGTCCAGCAAAAAAATATGCGCTCCCACCCCCCCCTCGGTTCTGCATCCGTCTCTGCAACCGAGTAGTACTTAAACGCTGAATTCCTATCTGAAAAGAACCATGCAACACGAATTATAATAATTCAGAAACATGTTGAGCGTTGTTCTAGCATAATGTTTTCCGCGGAGTTAATTTCTGCATAAACACTGGATCGACTCCAGCTTTGGGCTTCGTTTCAGTCATTTATCTCCCCACGGAACACATCCACGCACTTAATCTTGGGTTGCAAGGCTTCTGCAGAAAAACATTTTTGTCACACCGAGAACACCGGGAGCATCCTTCAGGCAAAGGTATTACCACAAGCGAATCCCGACGCGGACACCGACTCCGCAGTCACCAATTCAATTCTGAGTGCATTTAGTCTAATCAAATAAGCGACACCAAATACTGAAGGCCTGAAGGGGTGAGCCGTTCAGATCAAGAGAGCGACTGTTTTCCCATCCGCCGGAGGGCCACTCGCCAGTCCCCAGCCGGAACTCCCCTCCCCGGAGAGGCTGGCAGATCGTCGCAGCGGTGCGCCATTACATCCCGTGTCACCCTCTCCTCCCCAGACGGGCCTGCTTCCGCCCGGTCGTCCCGCGCCGCCGCCGCCGGCTATTTCTGCCCCAGCCAGTGCGGTGGCAATGGCACGGCTGCGGCACGGGGTCGCGCCGCCGCCGACTTCGGCCCGCTGCCGTACCGGTACACACTGCCGGCTGCGTACCTCGCCGGCGCGCACGTGCGGGGAGGGCGGGAGGCGATGCCGGACGTCGATACGGCACGACCAGCGCCAACCAGATGGCAGAGGAGGCTGTCGAATAAACAAAAAGAAACACAGTCGCCGCGGCGGTAAATAGAGACTGGAGATCTAACAACGAAAACCCATTAGAATTGGATCCGGAAATAATGTCAGCGCCTTGACATACACAAATGTTGTTCACTGAACACCTGAACTGGCCCGGTTTCTCCAGCGTCTGGCACCTGTGAACACCGATGGCACGCGGCGTCGCGCGAACTACTGAGAAAACGGGCAGCGCATCGGCTCCGGTCGACGGCTCCGATCGGCGGCCGACTGGGCGGTAACGGACAGGGGATGAGTGAGCGGAACCGCCAGGTGACGAACTGGTGCATTCCTGTGCACGGCGCCGTGCAGCCGCCGTCTCGCCCGCCCCCTCTGCAGGCCCTGCACGCCACCGTAATGCGATAACGCGTGCACACGCGCACGCACTGTTCCGGCCCTCCGCCGATGAAAATGGCTGATTGTGTTCTACATTGTGAAGAAAGTTTAATAGGAACAGCTCGCGGTTCGTCCAGGCCGCACCAGATGAATTCGTCCATGCCGCTGCACTTGACATGTACCCCCTCAAACTTACGATGTCGCTATTCGAGGCTAATGCAGCAAAGACTGAAGTTCCGCTCTTCCTCGGCCGGATTTTCCGGCTGGTGAACAGCTGAGTGCACGGCTCAGATCAGCCTGCTGAACCGTCGAAACAGTCCTCCGCTAACGGAGGTCATTCAGGAAGAGACAACCAAGCCGTGTCAGGCCGAACGCCCCGCCGCCAGGTCTTCAAATCCAGCTGCCCCGTCCAGACAGACCAAATTAAGCAGGGTCCTCTTTCCGACAGCAAAAAGTGCGTTTTCTGCGCGGTAGGGTAGCAGGCGCTGCATGGTGAGCAGCGGCTGCCCGCCTCCTCTGTCACACCTCAGCAGCTCCGATAACTGGGGTCAGGCCGGGTCACCGCCCAATATGGCCGCCACCGCCCTCGTAAAGGAGCGGCGTGAGCCAGGAATGTCCGGGAGTCTATATATGCGGTGCGAGGTCGTACCAGGTCAACCATTGTCTCTCGGATGGTCCGTGCGCTGGGGCGTTTGTTTCGCCTTGGACAGTCGTGGTGGTAGTGCGGTGGTAGAGCCTCCCGTCACCACAAAACTGTGCACAGGACATTTCAAACACGGCCTGGTAAGCACGTGCTTCGGGTGATGTCAGAACTGAGCAGGAAGTCGCACTGTGTTCCCGGGTCACAGGCTAGCCAAAAAGGCTGAGCGGAAGTTTACTCTTTACATCACAGCCCAGGACATTTGGAAGTTCACATCAGGACAGTCGCACAACGTATTCAATGAAAATTCACAAGTAAAATTCGATACTTGTATTGAAGAGTTCCTGGACGGCACAGATATTTCGTCTGGTTGGCGTGGTGCAGAATTCACCAGCTTCCTCTCACAGGACCATCGGCTCACACCTCGGTCGGCCGCGGCGGCCGGCTGTTTCGATAAGCGCCGGCCCAGTGCACGCGGCGCGGCTCCGGCCGGCCACTTGGCTATGCATGAATGCGTGCACGCCCGGTGCAGAGGAGCGGCGGTAGAGGACAAGACACGGGACCACACACACCCGGAGGTCGCCGCGTGCAGTCATCTCCCGCCGCCGGAACCACGCAATCAGCGCACCAATGGCCTTCACACCGGCGGCTCTGTCACCATTGACCTCTGTCACCATTGGCCACCATTGTCGCGGGGCACCATTGGACGCGGGGTGTTGCACTGACGCGGAACGGCCGACGTCAGTGTCCATGTGGCTGCCCCCCCTCCCTCCAGCCTCCCATAGCCGCGAAATCTCCACCCTGGCCAAATCACCGCCATCGGTCTGTGATGTGTATCTGAACGCGTACCAAAACTGACCTTATCTTAGCAGACACATATTCTCAAAGCCACGACCGGAATTACTAATGCGAGGGGGAGCACTCCAAGAAACGGTTAGGCTCTATAGATTCATCTGAGATCACGGCGCCTACCGGAGCGTGAATGGTAGGTAAGTAACGAAACGGAGAGACGACACCAGCGATACAAGTCCCGCGCTGAGAACAATTCTGTCACCACCACGACGCGGCCGCGGGCGGCCAGCCACCGCGAGGGCCTATTCAAGCCTGCCGTAACGAGCGGCCCTGATGTAAGCGGGCCCCGGTGCTTGCAACGCCTGGCGACTGCCGGCAGCGCGCGCTGCAATTGGCTGCGCCCTGGAGGCGGCGACGGAAGCAGTTACGGCTGTCCGTAACAGATCGGCCGGGGACTGACACCGTCACCCCGCGGATTGGCACCGAAATTGGCGCCCTGGGTATTCGGGGCCACCATGATTGCAGCTTGACAGAATCGGGGATACAATTATCGGGCCCTGGTCTGATCAACGTGAATTTCAGTTGTTCTTTTGATTGGTTTGACGGAATCAAAGTGAAGCATCATAGATATTGTGCACATCGTTAGAACCGCAAAGACACATAATTGTTGTTTCTGATGTTTATTTTTCTAGGTAAGTTTTCCCACTTTGGCCCCATGTAATCTACCACGGCCCGTAGTACACTGAAAGCTGCATTTTTGGTCGCATACGAGTTTAATTAAATGAGTCATCTTCCGAGAAATAAAATATAATAATGTGGTGATTTGCATCAGTATGTCAAATAAACTTTATCGCTGCGGAATTTCTCTGGAGAACAAGTTATACTCTTATGTCTCTATGGCACCATCCTGTACACCAACTAGCGCAAGATCACGTTGATGTGACTAGCATTACGCATGATGCGGAGTTTAAACGTATTCAATTTTGCAGATAAGTTCCCATGGCTCCATATTTTTACATCTTGTTTTTCTTAAATACAATAATTGCAACCATTTTGCGGATATTTTGCTTTATAATTTGGTCAGACCTACGAGACAAGAACCAGTGTCTCGACAATTATACAAACTGGAGCTTCGTACCCAGCAAGATGGCCTTACGCCAGAACATTGAAAAGAGGGGCGTAAAACAGCAGAAGCCAAATCAGTCGCTGAATAGCTCAGCTGATGGGACGCGAATTCACGCAAGACATTTCAGTTTCAAATAGCTGGGACGAAATTAGCACAGGGACAAACGGAGCCGATCATTTCGTCAGAACCACAAAACTCTGAGCGATGGCTAACAGTACAGAACAGGGCGCGATTTCAGCGCTCTGCTGGAAACCAGCACCCATCCTTCACGATTGCCGTCACGGCGTCCAACCAATTCCAGCAGCGCTCCCGACAAAGTGGCAGCCCGCATCGACCACGTACGTAATAAATGGCGGAAATGTAATCCTCTCGATAGGCCATCTATAAGAGCTCCTGAGACCGGGAGGTACGTGACCAAGTGGGGCGCAGACGACCAACGACCAAGCGGTCAAGCGATCAAGCTCGTTCAAGACATCTAAATTTCAACAGGAAGACTTACATCATGCACAGCACAGAGCGTTTATACAATCCAGTTCATGAATTAAGTAGGATTTCAGCAGACATCACCGAGTCCACGTGCATATCTCCGAGTTGGGGCCCCCAGTTCGCGGTCGGCCGACACTTGGGTCGATCATTCAAAGCCAGCCGCTGCCGCCGCGGCCAGCGCGAGCGGTGCGGAACGCGCTGTTCGCTCCTTGTAAGGACGTCGCTGGTGGCGTAGCGCCTGTTACAGCTGTCTGAGGAGGAGAGCGACCGGGCACCGGTCTGGTGGCGCCTGACTGAACTGGTGGAGACAAAATCAGGGGCTGCACGCTGGCTGCGTTCTCAGCACAAGATGGCTATATTTATTGCATTGAGACAACAATTAAAGTCTCGTGTTATTCAAAAATAATCACCCGCCTTCAAAACGGAGTTTTCCAACATAACAAACAGCTCTGAGCCAACCAAATTCTACGGGCAGTTCTGTCGCCACCGAAGTCGACACGCCAGAGAGGCAACGGCAGGCCGGACCGAGCACCCAATATTGGCTAATGCATAGCTTCCTGTGGCGCCAGCGCTGAACAAGCCACGCGACACGCGAGCGCGGCGCTCGTCCCGGGAACACCAGACCTGTGGCCGCCCAGCCGTGGGGACCACCACACTGCATGATTGAATGCAACGACACAAATCCGTCGGCGGCAATCCATTGAGAGGAGTCCTGATCGGGCGTCTCTCAGGCATCGATTCGGCTCGTGTCGCCCCAGGTCTCACTGGCGCCGCCGCGTGTCCGAAATTCACCGCATGGTGTCTGCAGCGTGTTGAGCGGAGGTGGCCGGAATCCGGGCCGCGTCAGGCGTCGACGGCGGCGGCGGCCGCCGCCTTTGATCAATGATGCACCCACACCGCTTTGATGTTGCCGTAATGCCGCGCCGCCAGCGCCAGAAATGACCAGCAGCCGGCTGAAAACATTGAAGGGTCGGCGACGGACGTGTAATAAAATTACGCCCACTTAAGGCGGGACTGAAATAGACAGGCGGGTGGCCTCCTTTCAGAAGTGGTCGCATATGGCAGTGTGTAACAATAGTGTGTGTTTAGCATGGCACGTGGTGAAACGAAGCAGAATGGTCAGCCTGGAAGAGGGCCGCTAGTAAACAGTGAGGATGGGAGATTGGAATCACGTGCAGCACATGTGCTCAGGTGAGTCGGAACCGAAATAATTGGACTGTGTAAACAATCCGGAGCGATTCGCACCACATTCTTAAAGAAGTGCCTTGAAGAATGCATGAATAAAAGGACGTCACATTGAAGAATGGCCTGGATGCTCGTGCTGCAGGTACAAGCGCGGCAGAAGCAAGACCACAGAGAGCATCTCGATGCATGTCGAACAAAAGTGAATGCAGCGACCTCATTTGCGATAGTGCAGCCAGTTCTACCATGAGCTTCAAGCATGGGTGTTGGGGCTGGCTCTGGCCGGCACGCCTGTCAATAAACCGTGCCTGCCGGCCGCGCCCGTCCGTAAATAACGACAGGCGTTGTTCCCGGCTGGGGGAAGGCGTGGTCAGCGAATCAGCAGACATGCCAATAACGAGCAGGCCGGCTACGGGGCCCAGCCCAATCGCGGCACAGCAGTGGTGTCAGGTGCACCGGACATCTGATTAAATAAACGGCACAGAAATCTACTGGTACTGATGGGAACACGTCCGAAACGTGACGAATAAAATGGCAACAATACGCGTCCGGCTAGGCTTCCAACAACCCCCACTTCCTTGCATCTCCGGCGCGGGAGGCGCCGCCCCAGCTGGCGGTGTTGCCACCCCTGCTGGCGGTGTTGCCACCCCTGCTGGCAGGCCGACCCTTCCCCGGCGATAACCGGTGCCCGTCCGACGGCATTCCAGCCTTCCGTCGCCGCTGCATCAGAACGGCGCCACGCCGATGAATGACGGAATTAACATGCAGAGTATGTACAACAGACCGGGCCGTAAAACGGCGGGGCGGCCGAGCTGGCAGGGCAGGCCGCTGTAACCAGAGGTCGCTGCCATGGCGGCCTGCACGGCCAACCCTTCAACCCGGAGTGCATCTGATGAGCACAAAGGCATGACGCATGGAAGATAATTTAATGACTGAGGAAAATAGTGGGGCGAGACAGTGGAACGTGACGAAGAATGTGCACCTGGGATACAAAGAGCCAAATTTCGAGACTTTAACCAGGTCGGGGATGATGTTTAAAAGAAAGCCGATCGGAATTTGGTGCCATTTTGTTAACTTCTGTCGACAATATTCTTCAGAACAAGCGTGGGATTTTTTATCCGTCACTGTGATGGAAGGATCACTAGACCTCTCTATTGGCAAAATTTGAACACATCATTCCAAGCTGGGCTCTGATGCTGCATGCCACTCCTATCCCACGACCATAACTTTTAAATAAATCACGTATGTGCTAGGTTCTTCCACAGTTCGCATATTTGCACAATACCATTCCAACCTATGCCTAGCATCGGTACATCGATCTCCGAAGACAAGCCACAGACGTGGAAATGTTTACAGCTCCGGGCAGGATCAGAGCCAGGTACATACGTTCTGCTTTAGGGGTCAGCCCAGGGGTCGAGGGCAACCTGAGGTCGGCCGGATCGGCGGCAGAACACCGACGTTAGTCTGGACCAACGATACGACGCCATTCAATACGGCTTACTGGATTGCAGCCGAACGCCTCGCTCCGGAGCGGATCTCTTGGAAGACAACTGACGCTTCACGTCCGCAGCCGGCTCTGACCGGCCGTAGTGAGCCGCCGAATCCTGGGCGCCGTAAAACGGAGAGCAGCACATCCGTCCCGGCTCGGCTGGCGAGCGCTGCACATGCGGCCCACCTGCGGCAGCCCCACCGCAGCAGGCAGCTCCTCTGCCGCGCTTCTTGGCTCCCGTCCAGGCGCGCCCCAGGCGAAGAAGTGACGACAGCCCCCGGGCCGCCCTTGACAGACACGGCCGCCGCTTCTGACAGCTCTCCTGACAGCCCGGCATCGCCGCAAACCCACCAGCTCAGCATTCGCAAACACGGCTGACATGTGCAAACGGCGCAGCCGGTTAACCAGGGCTTCAGCACTGGCGGAATGAATGGAAGCGCCCCTCTCACTCTGTCGTCAGATAAACAACACTGAGAGTGTACAAAGTTCGGTGGCATCCAGACAAAAGCTACCGTAAAGGCTGGGTCCTCAATGCTTCAGTATTGCTGAGAACCATGAACACCGGAATACTTTACTCGACAGATAAATATCACCTCCTTCGGTGTCAACGAGTTCAATCGAGAGCCCACCACACGTCTTCTCACGTCAGAAAATTATCGGAGAAGGGGGATTATTATCTTGCCTCACCCAATGATACTTAAAAACTACATATCAGCTTCACAAAGACTGCGGGCCAGTCGACGCGGCCGCGTTAGAAAACAGTCTCTTGTCCGACCCACAGTACAAACACAGGCCGCTGTGGTTGGGGTCGGTCTCCACCTGGTATCTTCGCAGGGACAGGAGCAGGAGCAGGAGCAGGGGTGGCCGGGACCGGCGCCGGCAGCTGCCGACCGCCGGAGGTCCCCGACCACCGGCACAGGTTACCGCACGCACGGACATGCTGCTCCCAAGGGAGGAGCCCATGACGTCAGATGGGGGAGGCCGAGTCCACCGAAGGTCGGAGACGGTCTGTGAGAAAGCGTCGCACCAGAAATACGAAATTGAGCTGAATGATGGAGGAAACACCTGACAAAGGGGATTCCGTGAGAGAACAAACCCACAAAGAAAGTCCGATTGCCTGAAAAGAGGTAATGAGTCAATTGCTGTTCTCAGTCACATGAAATGACGTCGTCAATGTCCATTTCCTGTTCAGGACTCACAAAATCAAGAACAGCTCTCCACATTCTCCCACATTATATACAAATCTTTGTTCCAGGTCGACATCCTCCGAAGCCTTGCCACACAAAGGACCTGGAAGCCGCCAGCTGATCTCTTAACTAATGGAGGGTTCAGACCTATCCACTCTTCACACCTAAAGAATTTATCACGGCGAGATGCCTGCCGGGACCGCGGCATCCACAACAAAAGCCAGCCATTTATTTCTAGCGAACAGGTATAATTGAGACGCAACCGAGCAGCAGACCCACAGCGACACAATAGTCATAAACGGCTAAATGCGGTAAACTCGCTACCATTGCCAGCCCTGGAGCCTCCCCACTGAGCATTGAAGCTGGCCGGTGTGGGCCGGCTGCGGCCGACGGGAGCCCGGGCAGGTACAGTGGTACACAGGGCCTGAGGAGGGGACAGTGGGGACGCGCACATCCGGCGGCGGCGGCTGAATGGAAGGGTGCCGGTACCGGCGGCGGCGCGGGCCCGGGCCTGTGTGAACGGAATGCAGTGGCCGCCTGCCTACCTGGCGGCCGGCCGGTGTCCCGCTGCTGATTTATGGATTAGCGCGCGGCGCACTTCAAACGACACCGGCGCCGCTGCCGACCCTTTGAGCGTCAGCGCACCGCCAGCGCCGCTCAATGAGGTGCGGCTGTCAATGCGCCCGGCGGGAGCGCGCGCTAGAGAGAGAGCTGTATTTGGAAACAGACCGATGCACCGGCCGGCTGCTGTGTGTGTTTGGGCCGCCCGACCGCGTCACTGTGGGCACCGGAAGCGGCGGCGGGACAGGCCCGCTGATGGGCAGCTGGACCGGGAGCGCCGCCGCGTCACGGCTCATCAGCTCCCATCAGCCGGTCACAGTGGCCGCACGGTGGCGCTGAGGGCACCGGCGGCCGTCCACTCACGGGGCGGAGAGGAGAGCGGGCGGCAATGAACCCGCGGAGGTAGTAATCGCGCTATAAGTGATAAAATCGGGAGCAGCCACGGAAATACGGTAGCTCTTTCAGACAGAAAACAGTACCATACTCGCGGTAACCCGCAAAAAAATTGTTGAAAACGAAAGAAAAGCTGCATTCCTTCAGTTGTAAACACAGGTCTGACGGTGGAGGTGCGGTGCCCCCCGCCGTACTCCCGTCCACCCCGCAGACGTCCGACCGAGCGGCACCAAAGCGCGCTGGCCGCCAGTTTACCGCCGCGTCAGCGCGCTGGCACCAACACCAGTGACGAGCAAACACCGCCACGCGAACCCAGACCAAACATTTCCACGGCGCACGGCTAATGATGCTCCGTCGCCGGCGGCGGGAGCACAGGAACCAGCGCAAACCGGGTGTGCAGCTTCTGAATTCGCTTTTTTGGCGATGAGTATGTGCAGGGAAACACAGCACACGGGTTCCCATTCCGACTGTTTGCGAATCTTCTAGCGTTTTGGCAAACAACGTCAGCAGCGGTCGCAGCTGAGCCGTATTTCGGTGGCCTAGCACACACACAGAGAAAGTATGGCAAGGTCTGGTTCCCACACAGAAAACGTCATCAGGCGGGCGCGCTAATATACCCATCCATTAGGCGGTCCTGCCCGGCATTCTCACGGCCACAGGTAGCTGGCGGGGACCGAGTGGAGGGGAGCGGAGCGCCGCCGTCGGACACTCCAGTTCCAGCCGATCGATAAATGCTGCAGAGCGGTGCCAAACAACACTCGTGACAGCGGTAGACTCACACGTGGGGACAAAGGACGAGAAGGAAGCAAAACACTCTGGCGTGGTGAGAATAGAACAAATTTGAGCAATGGAGGCCAGATATATGTTTAAGTGCACGCTTTCGAGCTTGAGGATAGTTCAATTCATATCATACTGCCAAGAGTAGTATCAAACTAATACGAAGAATCAAACCAAGAGAAACTAAGTTTCATTTCATCTGTTCAGGTTTATCAGCAACAGCTATGTGTAAACCCAATTACAGCTGAAGTCCACCAACAAAACCGCACATCAATGAATATCTACAATGCAACAGTGCAGCAGTGCAATGCAACCTAACCTTTCAACAATGATACAAAGCACTCGATACTAATTATACATGAAGCTAAGAAATCATCTGTTGCATAGGTACCCCATAAAGCCTACTGAACGTCCAAACGTATTTAAATGAATGTACTTTAACTTCGCGTAACGATCGCTTCCTTCACTCTAAGCCTCGCAATTCCGCACACTTTTTCTCTCTGACAGTTTTCAGCGCTCTTGTCTTTTTCGTCCCGGCTGCATACCGAAGTCCGGGCTTTGTATGCACACAGATGTATCAGCTTTTCCTGTCCAGGAAGATCAGAAAGTCACAGAAAAAGGCGCATGTTGTGTAGTTCGTTCCAAAAGAGGGGCTATCGTAGTACAATTATCACAGCAAGATGGACGAAACAGGACCTCAAACCTTAAACATATCCTGTTTCTTCCATCGCTACAATAGAACAAAATCGTTCTTTCAATTGTTCACTTAGCTGTAAAAATGTATTCTATAAATTCAGCAGGTCTCAACATTTTTCAACACATTAGAATCCCATTTCAAAGAAAAAGGCTTTCAGAAATGTATCTGTTTCCTTCTACCAATGCAATTTCATGCCAACACTGAGCTTAGATTACAGTAACTTTCGCTGGGTACAAGTTTCGAAACAAAACGACAAGTTTTAAAGCTTTAGACCAGGATCAAAAAACTGCACTGAAGAGCTCGAGCCTTTGTAGTTTTCCGTGCATTTTCTTTTCTGGCCCCCTTTTTTATCCAAGTTAGAGGTGTCGAAACTATGTTAAAGTTGAGAAACCCATCGGAAAAGTGAAGTGACTTACTTTCAACGTTTGTTACACTGGCCTTATAGACAGCATTTGCGTTGACTGGAAAATTATTCAAAACCGGGAATATTCGCCAAAGTGAGTGGGGGCCAGGCCTTTTAGAGGGTCAAAACAGTTCAACGTGGTGAAAAACATGATTCTTTCGAGAAATTGGACGATTTGGACTCTGAAGTAGGTATAGTATGTTTCATTCATACTTCCGAAACAACATAACGATACCCAAATAAACACCAATAGGATTTTTCTGATTGCCCATCGGATGAAGACGTGGCTACAGGGTAACACAACGTGGCTACAGGATAACACATACAAATAGTGGAGTATGGAGGCAAAATGTTAAGCCTGAGAGCCATGACGGCCCACGTATTTTTATTTATATTGCTTTAGTTCGCATAATACAAAGTTGATCTTAACTCGTCTCTCCGCTCCCCACCCTGATTTGTAAACAAATATGTACGAGTGATCTCACTGATGCGAAGTAAAATGTTATTCACGTTGGTAACAGGCATCCTTCTGACTGAGAAGCTCGCAATGATCTGCAGCCTAATTTCTGCGTATATGCGTTTCCGGCCTGCCACACTTTACAATTCATGAGATCACTTGAACTAATGCATAAATAAATTAGCGCCACAAACGAACCATGCAAATGCGTATCTACAGCTAAATGGTATTCCTCTGAAATGAATTCACCCACCTAGGTTTAAAAAATATATAAGCATACAAAAGAATCCCAGCCAAACGAGGCAGATTGCCAAGTTTTGAGTCCTTTGTACACCCAGACTTTTTGGTCTCTTAAATTTACAATACATACAATGAGAAAGTGTTGTCTCATCTTATTAAATATATTTTCTTCAAACGATTAGCATCAAATGAAAGGGATAGGACTGAAATATATTTCAAAGTGAAACCGGAGTGTGTGTGGCTTACAGTAATGCCGAAACATAGAAAGCTTTTGACACGGTAATTTCTAAAATGGTTGGTTGTCTGTGGTGCTCATGCTGTATTAAACACAGACCGAAGCTACATGATCTAAAACACCAGGCATGACGGCGCTTTCATCATCTGAACTTTGATTGAAGGGTTGAAAAGAGTATCGTACATACATAAAATATTATGGACTCAGGCTTTATCTACTCCCACAAAATTGCACCTTCCTTCACCACACCATATAAAAAGTAAAATGCCCGCCTCAAGCCTGGCTTTTATCTTTATGCATGCCTGCTTAGTAAAAAAACAGCACACAGAATAAAAAATAATGTGTTAATAAGGAACCCCTTACTAGATATCACCAGCTTACACATGTATGCCACCAATTAAAACTTTTGGCTTGCCCAATGAATATTTACAAAAAAACGTATTTTTGTTCAAACACTGCACTTCAGCAAAAATATCATTATTTTAACTAAATTAAAGAGCCTATTAACACAAATGAAGGCAGCCTGAACCAAATATTTTTGCTTAAAGATCAGGCTTGAAATTATAAATAGCATAATGTAAAAAGCACCACGAGCATATAATATTAAATCCAAGATTTTAACATTTACCTCAATCACAGATTTAACATTGGGTTTTATTCCGTTGACGTGTGTGTACTGGGCTTGCGTTGCCGGGAGTAGTTGAGGAAGCTTCAAACATCCACTGGGCAACAAAATCTTCAGTCAGGTATTTACTTCAAACAAGTTCCCCAGTGTGTGAACGATCTACCAGAGGGACTATCTTGTAATGTTAACATGTTTGCTGATGATAACAAGCTGTGCAGAACTGCTGCCAAACAAGAGGACCAGGAACGATTTAAGAAAGATTTGAGCAAGCTGGAGTTATGGTCACTAGAATGGTTCCTTCCATTCAATGTCACCAAGTGTCGGGTACTGCACCTAGGTGCCACTAATCCTCAGAGGGAGAATGTGATGCACAACCAAACTTTAGCTCAGCATCAGTTGAGAGGGATCTGGGCGTGCGGTTGTAGCAGCCTCAAGTTCCGAAGACAATCAGCTCTAGCCGTCTCCAAGGCAAACCAAGTGTTTGAAGCCATCAAGCGATCATTGGTTGACTGGGACAATTCCACCCTGTCTGTTCTGTACAAAGCTCTTGTCAGGCCCCACCTTGACTATGCTAACGTGATCTGGGGTCCATTTAACAAGGCTGACCAGCTGCTGGTGGAAAAAATGCAGGTACAGCGACATGGCTGGTCCCCAAGTACACCATCTTAATTACCTGGAGCGACTGAGAAGGCTCCAGCTCCCATCCCTGATGTACAGAAGGCATCAGCAGGAATCAGCAGGCACCTACTCACTGAGCAGTCACTCACTTCAAATCACAAAAATAACATGGAAAATTTTTTGCCAAATGCACCCAAACAACTTGAATTCACTGAATTTTGAAAATACTAGCTTGAAGTAGGACAATCAGCATTATTTAGCAATGTGCCCATGCAAGAAGGTACTAACAGTCCATGATACATTTATTAAAAAGTATGTTTAATGGGCATTCCTTCATGTCTGAGTTATGTCACAAGGGAGCAGGTTACTGAAAATATTTCAAATTTTGTGATGCTTGCTTGCAAATGTGATAGAACACAGAATTCAATAGTGTTCCAAATGTAGCAAAAACGATTCTATTTGTGAATATGGCTATCATTTGGGAATATTCTGGAGAGTATTGATACACCCCTGATACAGCCTTGGAATGTGGGCATGTGACATCACATCCCAGACTGAACCTCGCTTGTGGAGAAGGGCTGCCTACAGCCTACTGAAGTTGGAGTACTAACCTGCAATATCTTCTTGTGGCATGTCATATGCAGCAAGCCTGTAGCTCCTAAAAGCTCTTGCAGTCTTCGAGCATCCAAGACCATCAGCTTGCACAGAAGATAGTGACCATAAGCATACAAGCACAATAATCACGAACATTTTCAAAAAGCTTGGTTGTATGGATGCAGTGGAAACCATGATGATACGTTTTAACGCTATCTTGAGATAGAAGACAATGTAGCCTGTTGCTTCTCTCCACTAAAACCCAGACTCTCAAAAGCAATCCAAGTTGTTTCGGTGCTAAAATCAGTCCAAGCTGACGCGGGGTCAGATGCACTCCGTGTTACCACTAACGGACCCAGTCCTGTATCCACTTGAAAGCCAGGGAGTCTCAATAGTATCTCACACCCGATGATTTCAGCTTCACAGGTCCAAAGTCATCTGAACGACATACTTTCAGACCTAGCCGTGCCCGCAAAAAAGCTCCTTCACCACACCTACCACAACACACGGGGCGCCACCCTCTCCCGCCCGCGACTCGCAGCAGAATGGCCAGGATGACAGCAATGGCGGATTGCTGCCAATCTTTGCTGAATCCAGACCGGGACCCTTTAAGCCTCATTCAGTTTACGTTCATAATCTAAATGGGCAAATACAGAGCCAGTCTTTTAGCTGATTAAAATTTTTTGGACTTTGATTAGTAGTTATGATCTCGCACTTATGCTAGTAATCTTGAAAGCAGATATAGAATGAAAGGAAACGATTGCATTATTTAAAAACCTTCAAAATTGGCAGAGTATAGTTCAGGGACCATCCACTTGCAATACTATTTCTGACTATTTTTATTCTTATATTTCTTACCCGCTCCCCAAGTATTTGTTTTTACACCCACGCAGTTCCGGATACAAGCAGTGGTGGATCCAGGACAGCACTTCAGGGGGGGCGGGGGGGCTAGGGGCTTGAGTCTCTCTCAAGGGCCTTGGGCTCGAGCCTCTTCACCATTGCCTCGGAGCACTCGGCTATGCATTAATAATACGATCTCTGATATTTTGGGGGCTCGAGCCTGTAGCCACCCTTGTATCCGCCGCTGGATACAGGGGGCTAGGGAGCTCAAGCCACCCAAATGGCCCAGTGCTTAGCGAGCCACGGACGGAGTGCAGGAGGCCGACAACCGACGTGTATGGGTGGCGTGACTAGCTGTTGAGCTCCTAACTGCCTAACTGTTGAGCTCAAATATCTCGTCGATTCGGGTTACGGGATTGCGCACCAGGCACGATTACGAAGCTGTATTACAGGAGTGTGTGTGTATGCAATGTGGTGCACCTGAATACATGTATGAAAGTAGAGAGTGCACGAGCACGGTGGCGGCTGATGGAACTCGCGAGTGCGGCTATTGATGTGGTACAGGGAGGGAGAGGGGAAGTGAAAAGGTCGTAAGGATTCAGAACCCGTTGGCTGAGGCTGACATGGATCAATGAACCATAGGCGGACCCAGGATTGCCGATCGGAGGAGGCACCTTCCCGAGGGGCGCCACCCGGACCAGGGGGCGCCACTTATATGACCGGCAAAACCTATCAGGTGGGCGCCAAATCCTATCGGTGGGCGCCGACTTTCGTATCCTGGGGGGGGTTGGGAAGCGACATTTCAGGGAGGCGCCATCGACCTTTCAGGGGGCGCGCCGAGGGTCGATCGGGGGGGGCACGTGCCCCTCCCCCTTGCCCCCTGGATCCGCCTATGCAATGAACAGCCGGCAGCACCTGAATATAACCATTTCGCCATGGCGTCAGTAGCAAAATTCATATCAGCCATTATATCAGTAGTAGCAGTAATAATATCGCTGTCATAGCAGAGGCCAGGAGCGTAACGGGGGGGGTGGCAAGGACAGCCCCCTGAGGGCCTGAAGGGCCCCCTGAGGACACGATTCTGTAACAAGTAGGGCTCTTTTTACCCACTCAGGACCCTTTTGGCGCTGTCGCAGGGGCCCTTTTCGAGGCGCTGCCCCCCAGCCAAATCCTGGCTACGCCGCTCCTGGTGGAGGCTATAGGCAAGGCGGATCCAGGATTGCCGATCGGGGGTACTCTCCGGGCAGAGGGGAAGCCATCCGGACCAGGAGGTGCCACTTCTGACCGGTAAAACCTATCAGGTGGGCGCAAAATCCTATCAGTGGACGCCGATTTTTTCTTGGGGAGCGACATTTCAAGGGGGCGCCATCGACCTTTCAGGGGAGGGCGCTGTGACCATTTCAGGGAGTGCCAGGTTCGATCAGGGGGCACTTGCCCCCTCTTTGCCCCCTAGATCCGCTTATGGCGGAGGCAGCTATAACCGTTGGAGTGTATATAGGATGTCCGAAAAGAAGGCCGAAACACAATTTTCCGGAAACAGGAAAATAGTCACTACTAAATCAACCAGAGCTAGAATGCGGAAAAACAAACTCGCTTGAGCAGAGCCGCACCGCCATCGTGTGATATCATGCTTGCTCGATTAGATGCTCGTAATGTAGGAGATTTTGGAGGCCTAATGGGTCAGGGTAGTAAAGGATGGCTGGCTTCGTTTTCTGGGGCTTGTTCAGCGCCTCCTTAGAAAAAGATGGGGGTAGCTTGGAGTAAATCGGAGCAGGCGCAAAACCGGAGTCCGCTGGACCGATTTAGGATGAGATTGGATGAGATATCAGCTGATTGCGCCTGATCGCGCCAATATGGCGGGCGTGGCGCAGCTAGAAACTAATCGAATTTGATTAAGGTCTCTGATACTCATTTAATGTATTTTAGTGAAATGGAATACAGAAAAACAACGTAATCAAAACCTTTGGCTGCCCACAAACGTCGTTTCTCACTGTAAAACAACTTATTTTAGTTTCTCAATTGAAATACATGCGCCACAATTGAGCTCCTCCAACCTCTCTGAAAACCACCTTTCGTTTGAGAGGGGTTGGATTGTTGAGATGAGCTTTGGCGAGCTTGGGGAAGTTTAGGAGGCGCTGGACCGGGCGAGGGAAGTTGGGAAGCTTTGAGGAGGTTGGAGCAGGTTTGAGAGGTGTGGAACAGGCCCCTGGTAAACTCAATATCTGAAGGAGTCCGTGATGCTCAGAGCTGGAGGAAAAACAAGAGGTATTATTATCTTGCTTTGTTTTTGCCAGTCTGGCCGAGATTCCAGATCGTTCTCTTTACAGTCGTGACGGTTCCTTTTCTTTATTTCTTCTGTTTTTTGGGAGCATTGAGGAATCTCTTGCTGCGGCGCGGCTTTCCTGTGACGGGCTGCGAGGGTGGGGCCGCAACTAAAACGTAATAATTGTTTTGCTTGTACTTGCGTTCTATTTTTTTACAGTAGAGTTGATAATATCCAATTCGTGGAGCAAATTTTGGGATGGTAAGACTCTGTCGTGTGCCATGTAGGACTATATCCTCTCGTACATGTTTGGAGTTGGTCAGGCAAACGTATTTTACACAACGCTCGTCTAGAAAGTTATTTTTGATAGCATCAGGCCAGAGTGAAGGAATGAATGAATCAGGCCCTGGGGATAATACCTTACAATATCTTAAAAGATGCAGGCTTTTAGGAGGCACTCGGGTGCCTGTTATGCCTGGCTGTATCAAGCTCAATTTAATGGCCACATCACAGAAACCCCAGTCTGCAAAGTATGGCAGCAGGCCAGACAAGTCGCATCAGCCATCTAAAATTCTTGCACCACCAGCCACCAAAAATTAACACCAATCTGCCATATACCAGTGAGAAAAACACCCATTCTTACCCACACAAAGCAATGCTACCTCTCTTATTAGTTTGTTTGGAATACTTTTTTTATAAGGCACCCTCCTGTGTCTTTATAACCATTCAGCCATTATATGTTTGGTTTTTGAATCCATACTTGTATATTCAAAAGCACTCCTTCCCCTTTGGGTCCCTGTTGTGGGTTGTGGGCTCGGATGAAACGGATACTAGCGCTCCTGCTGAGCACATGCTCTCTGAATTTGGCCCACATTGACGACAACGATTGGTGGACTGCTGTGTGTCAGTGTGCACCATATCTGGGGTTATGTGACTGCCGTGGACGCCGTTGGCCTTAAGACTTTTGATCGCTGATACTACATGATCGAAGGCTATTCACGTGCACACGGATCCAATGAACGCTGTTGGCCGGTGTTGATTTTGTATCGCCTCTAGTGTGTAATCGGCTCTATATGCGGTTGGCACCCCGTAATATCCTCCACACTGACATCTGCACGTGCGCCCCTCGTACGCTTTGGGCTTGATCTATAGGTTGGTATCCGACCCCTTTGTAAGACGTGTACGATTGACTGTCCGAGACCCTTGTCCACGACAATTTCCATTGGGATTGGGGGCATCTGTGGATCTCGTGGTTTTATATGTTTTGGGTTGTGGGCTGTGTTTGATATGTCATGGACTGCCCCGGTGGTTGCTTGATACTTGTCTTGGTTGGTTTTTTTTTCTTAATCTATATGGACTTTTCTGATTCATAATAAGCCCCGGGTGGCAGCGTGATGCCTTTGAACGTTGTCTGGCCGTGAATAGTGTTGTCTTGTCCTGGTCTTTTTCTGTATATCTTGAGGTCATGCAATACTTTGTAGCAAGATGGTTGGCAGCAATGTTATTCACGAAAATAAGGGCGGTCCTGACTGATCCGGGGCCCCCCCCCTGGGGGGGCCTGTGTTCCATCCGGACCAGTGGCCAGAGTCTCAATCCACCTACAAGCTGTGTGTCCCCCGATAGGTTTGTCCACACTCATTAAAAATACAAACATGGCAATCAAACAGTTACATGGATAAAAACATTTTTAGTGTCACCTTCCTCGCACCAGTCTCACAAACTTGCACCAGGTTGATGAAATTCACACCACTCGCCCCTGTCTCTAAGGGCACTCGCACCAACCAGATCTCGTTGAAAATGTCATACCTTGCACACTGTCAGAAACCTAGTTAAGAATATCATGAAGAAGCCCTCCCAGTGCTTATCAATGCAGGTTTTGAAAACACTGATATTTGGAGCATTGACTACCCACAAAGGAAGGCTGTTCCAATCTGTGACAAGTCTGCAAAGTATGGCAGCAGGCCAGACAAGTTGCACCAGGCATCTAAAATTCTCTCACCGCCAGCCACCAAAAATTCACACCAATTTTCCATATACCAGGGAGAAAAATGCACCCAACCTACCCACAAGATGCAATGCTACCTCTCTTATTAGTTAGTTAGTTGAGGACTGTTCATAAGGCCCCCTCCTGTATCTTTATAACCATAAAGCCATTATTTGTTTGGTTTTCAGTGTCACCTTCCTCGCACCAGTCTCACAAATTCACACCAGGCTGCTAAAATTCGCACCACTCACTCCTGTCTCCAAGGGCACTCACATCAACGAGATCTCATCGAAAATGCCATACTTTGCACACTGGATCTGTGACAGTGCAAACCAGAAAGTGGTTTCAGAGCACTAGAGACAGCTCGAGGTTTGGCGACTTTAAAGCGATGCTCTCTAGCAATATTAACAGGTGGAGCATGGAACTTCCTTTGGCACTCCCAGTTGTCCATGCATCAGCTTGAACATCAAGATTGAGTCCCCTTCACCCCAGTCTGCAGAACGTAGCAGGCGACTCAATGAGGCGCTTGGGGTAGTCCAAAGGCTGCCCCAATTGGGGCAGAAATTTGGATGCTGGGACAGACTGCTCAAACGGGGGGGCAGGGTGTATTTTTACAGATACATGTTTATCTACTCCAGTTTAAACGAAACACCCAGAAATGAAATAAAACTGCATCCAACCTGACGATGACAACACACTCGCGACCCCCACACACAACAGCAGCTATCTTGCATTCATGATGCACGATTTCAAGAATACTTTTATTCAAAGGTACATTTAAAAGCGAAGTCTTTTCCCCTAAAGACATCATTTGTCACTGCTTTCACTCTGTATAATCAATACATTAAAAAATTCAATTGATAACTAAATTTGATAAATAATATTTTTCCACGGCTAAAGCATTTTTCCCCTTCCATTTTCTCACATTTGCATGAAAGCATCACAAAATTTGGAATATTTTCACAAGACCCAAGCGAAGAAAGATTCCTGTACCCTTGTGTGACATCACATCACCGACTGGCATTTGTTCTCGGGGGGAGGGGCTGGCATGATTTGCTTTTGAACAGTGGACTATTTGAGCGGTGGACTCTTTGAACAGTGGACCTTTTGACAAAGACCCGATTTGCTGGCCTTTGGCGATCAAAACATAGCAGGGGAAATGCAAAAAATTACATACAGGGAAATTTTATTTCGAGGTCTAAGAATTTTTTGTAACTAAAACTAGGTTTAGATTAAAAATTTGTAAAACAAATATAAATTTAGCCTTAAAAAGGCGCCCATTGCCTGATTTTTTTATTCACTTCCAGGAACTTAACATCTATTAAAAATTCCCTTCATTTGGTATCTTTTTATTCCTATTTCTCTAGATGACAAATATGACACTTTTGTGACAATTCAGCTTTTACGGCACAATTTTAACTAATGATTCTCATTTTTAATTATTTTTTTCTTCTTCTCTCGGTGATTACCCGGACCGACTGCTGCCCCAAGTACTAGTTCCTGCCCCAAGAACCCCCTCTGCCCCAAAATCGACCAAAAGCTGCCCCAAATCGGTAGGTCCGCCCCAAGGCTGCCCCAACGAGATCTCGTCGAAATCTGCCACATTCTGCAGACTGGCCTTCACCTTCTATACATCAGGGATGGGAGTTTGAGCCTTCTCATCACACAGGGTAATCAAGATGCTGTAGTTGAGGAACCAGCTCTTCAGGTCTGTGCTGAACTCTTTTGACCAATAGCTGGTCAGCTTTGTTAAAGGGTCCCCATATCACATCAGCATACTCATGGTAGGGCCTGACTAGAGCTATGTGCAGAAGAGGCTGTGGGAACTTACCTTACCTTACCTTACCTAGGGATTTCGGAAATTGGAGGCCATGATGGCCTGCTGGCTCCGTTCACTAACGGCTCAGGTATAAGAAGTCAATACTCGGTCATTCTCAGGACCTAGGCCTGAGTGAGGTCATTTGAAGTTTGCTCATTTCCGGGATCGTAATGGTCAGTCTGGAACGTCATATCTTAGGAGACCCAATGGTCATCAAGTCTCGCCTTGAAATGATTCAGGGTAGGAGCATCTACAACGGAACTTGGCAGGGAATTCCAGTCGTTCACTATACGAACACCAAATGAAGCTCTCCGAGTTCTACTCGCAGCTCGAGGCTTCTGTAACTTCCATCGATGCCCACGAGTGCGAGCAGGGTGTCCAGATGGAAGAACTGATTTGGGTCCTGATCAATAGTTCCGTGCAGAAGTTGGTAAACCCGTACCATATCACCACGGCGTCTCCTGAAGTACAAGGATGGCAACTTGAGCTTCCTTAACCTCTCTGTGTACGGGAGACCTCTGGGGAGCTAACCATACGGGTAGCACGACGCTGAACCTTTTCGACGGTCTTCTTATCGGCTCGGTTGAACGGTCCCCAAGAAGCATTCCCATATTCAAGCAAAGGGCGGACAAGTGTCTTGTACAACAGGGGTAAGGTGACATTGTCAATGTGGGCAAGCGAGTGTCAAATTACTGCAAGAACTCTGGTCGCTTTGGAAGCAGCTGCCGGCCTGTTCTCTGAATTTCAGTTCCGTGTCTACCAGCACACCCAAGTCCCTCTCCAAACTTGACTTCTTCAACAGTGACCCATGCATAGTATAATTGTGATGTTTGTTGTGTGCACCAATGTGGAGTACGCACACTTATTCACATTGAAAGGTAGTTGCCAATCCACAGGCCACTTAAGGACCCTGTCAATGTCAGCTTGAAGAGCATTTACACTGATGGTGTTACTGGCACTACTATATATCTTGGTGTCATCAGCAAATATTTTAACATGGGACTGAACTATATCTGGTAAGTCATTAATGAACACCAGGAATAGCACTGGCCCCAGCCGGACCCCTAAGGGACGCGCTTGCAACCGCGGCCCATGAAGAGACAGTGCCTTCTACTGAGACTTGCTGAGCACGACCAGTGAGGAAGGCTTGTATCAGTCGCAATACCTTTCCACAAACCCCATATGCTTCTACTTTATTCAAGAGTCGCTGATGAGGAACGCTATCGAACGCCTTCTGAAAGTCTAAATACACCGCATCGACTGAGTGTTTCATTTCCAGGTAGCAGGTCCAATCTTCCAAAGTCTCAAGAAGTTGAGTATCGCAAGAGCGCTTTGGGCGGAATCCGTGTTGGGATTTGGATAGCAACAAGTGTGTGTCAAGGTGCTGAAGGATGTGGTCCTTCAATCGATTCTAACACCTTACAGCAGACTGACGTGAGGCTTACTGGCCTGTAATTGGTAGGGTCTTGCTTGCTTCCTTTCTTGTGGATTGGGACAATTGTCCCAGCTTCCACTCCTAGGGATAATACCCTCAACTTGTCCAAATTCTTACCTGCATTATCTATCCACATTAGTGATTTGGTGATATGGTGATATACTCCATTGTTATATGACTTCATGTTCATTATCCTGTGTTCCACCCCAGGTAGATGCTGTACCACATGTGTGATGGATGTGACATGTTTGTTTGGGATGAAGTTATTTGCTGCTCATAAAAATTCATGAAGAAACTATATCACTCTCTTTTTAGCTCAGGTCAATATTGAGGTCATGACAGGTTAAAGAAAGTGGTATTTTAAGTAGAGTTTTTGGGCTCTAACGTCTGACAGAGTTGAGTTAGAATAATTTTAAGCACCATTCGCTTCCTCTCATCACAGAAAATTGATTGATGTATGATGTGACCATGCTTGGTCAAAACACCAAAAATGAGCTGACCTTGAGGTCAGGCCAAGGTCACTTTTTAACTTAGCATAGTCAATGTGCATCTGAATCGACTTGCAATAGAAATCTGAATACAATGGTATCGAGATAAAAGCTGTATCATCATGTCATGCAAAGTTATCGACCTAAGTCTGAAAACTGCTTAAATAGCCCCAGATGACCTCTCAAGGTCACAGGCCAAAAATTGCAAAATGAACCTGAAAAGGGGCCCAGTATACTACGATTTGGTGAATATGAAGGTATTCTCAGCAGTATCTACACAAATACAGCCTAATTTCTGTTTTCCAATGTATTTCTAATGGAGAGGTCATGGTCTGTACTTGATCTTAAGTCATTGATATAAAAACAGTATCTACACAAATACAGCCTTATTTCTGTTTTTCCTATGTATTTCTAATGGAGAGGTCATGGTCTGTACTTGATCTTAGGTCATTAATATAAAAAATCTGGGAATATATGTTGTAGCGCTCGGTGGGGCCATTATTTGTTATAAGTTTCAATCCGATGTATTGATCCATTTCTTACTTAGGCCACCTTAAACATTTTTGGAGGTGAGGTCACTTGACCTGCACTGGTAACCTGATCTGGGATGACCCAATGTTAAAATTTTTGGGGAAAGTTGCGGAATTGATCAAGGATAAGGTGTGCTAAGTTGTCAAACACCCCTTCCACCAGGGCGAGGGTTAAGGTATTTATGGATGTGAACGCAAGAGCGTCGGGGCGCCCAGAACAGTGAGGGAGGGGTCACGATGTTGGGAAAAGTGAGTTAAGAGGTAGGACCGCAGTGGAAGCTCAATCGGGAGAGTGCTTCAGTCCATACACATATATTTCACGGTAAAAAACATACATCATGTACACATCCAGACAAAAATTCACCTTCAATAGAATTTAGTTGCTTGGCTCCAGCCCGCTCAGAAAACCATGCAGTGACAGTGCGCCGGTGTAGCCTTCCACCGGTTCCCCGAGACCATCTGACGGTCAATATTTATCCGATGTAGGTCAGCTGGCAACTGAATAGTGAGAGGATGACCTGAGCGGTACAGCCTTCCCTGAACTTTGTGGCACGTTACAGTTTGGCTTCCAGATAAATCCTTCACTGCAGGAATTGCTAGTTTGGATGGTGGGTTCGTAGTTTTTGTGACTAAATAGTACCTTTATGTCTTTAGTGAGGCTTCGATCACAAAAACAGAACCTGTAATAACTTGGAAAAAGTCATGTTACGTTAAGATAAAGATAAACTGCAGGGCACGTTTGCCCTGTCTCTTGTCTCAAGCTCTGTAACCAAAGGCTGCATGACCTGATAGATACCATTCGAGAAGAACGCCACAGCCTTTAAGGTGGATTTCCGACACAGCACTGGTGCTTTTGGGTAAACTGTCAATAACTTCGATGTCGTAAACAAAATTCCGTGGACTTGCTCCCATCGTATTATCTCTCAAAGCAGGTACCTAGATAATGTGTCCATATTCTCGGTAATTTTCCAGGTTGCCATCTCATGATAAATAGGTAGTGTTTGGATGTGGGGTGGGAAGTGCCTTTGGTGTGACGAGGAACCTTCCAAAATTGTGGAGCGTGGGGCGAGATTGAGCCATATATGGGGTTCGGTAAACATTATCTCATCTTACTGCCCCTTTCCCGCAGCTTCCATTGTTTGGTAACGTAAACTTAGCACTCTAGAGGAGATTAGCATGGACGGACCCAGGACTTCTGGTGAATAGTCCCAACGGAAGAAAGCAGGAATAAGAAAATGGTTTCAACAAGAAAACAGTACTGTTGTGAGTAGGAAACAGGAAAGCAATCTCAAAAGAGAGAACACATGCTAAGTTTTTGCAGGGGTGCTGTATTTTCAGGCAAAGAATATTCATTGGTCTTTGGAATATTCATAGGGATAAAGAATATTAATGGTTCATAGGTCGTTGGGTATCGCAAGCTACCTTATAGCGTTGTTGTCAGCAGCCTCATCGTTAACTTTTTTCTGCATACACGTTTATTTCCGATCAAGGTGAGGCATAACTTCCTCACTTATCTCTACCAATATGAAATCAACATGTGTAATGTTGTTTCAGAACCTCACTGGGTTTTTGTGTCATTGACACTGATTTTCCTTACACTGTTTCGAAAATTTGTAATGGAAAATCATATAACATCTTATTCAAGCAGACTGTATCTCATTCGGTGGACCTGCATCAGGATTTAAACTGAAGACACTTGGGTCCATGAATGAACAGGACGACCACTGGTCCCTCAACTCCCTCAAACATTCCCAGAATCTTGCCTTGGGTATCAAAAGGGTATTTTTAATACTTTTGCTCTTAGAATGCAAGATATATGGCGTTTTCTCCCTTTAATTCGTTCACACACTCACTTCGAGCCCAAGTCACATGCCCCTCATTCACATATTTAAAACTCAATCGCTCACCAACTGTTTTACCTTGTCCTGATTTATGTCAATGTCGATCTGGGACAGAATTTGAGCTGCTCCAATCACCTTGTTGACTCACCTGCCACATTTTGCGGGCTAGATCACTGTTAAATAAAGTTTTATTATCACAACTTGTTTGTGGAAGGAGCCTTGTTGATGCTCCATGAAGCCCAAATGGCTAATGACCCGGTGATGTGTGTATATTCCAGATGCATTTCATGCTATTGTTCAGTCGACAAGGGAAGCTACGTCTGCAGAAATGGTACTGTGCGTACCCAGAAAAACAAAAGAAGAAGACCACACGGGAGCTCATTGCCACAGTCCTCTCGAGAAAGGCAAAGATGTGCAGCTTCTTGGAATGGAGAGATCTGAAAATCGTATATAAGAGGTAACTACTTTTAACTATGTCTATGTTTATCCTCATGCTGACACAGGGAAGGCTGGCTCATGATTAGCTAGATAGCTCAGTCTGCGGTTTGTCAGTAGATGCCCGACGTTTCTCCAGCCATTCATTCAGCACCAGCCTCTCCATTTTTATTGTGTTAATCTGTAGAGAACTAAAAGCATCCCAAGCTTCAGCTCCAAATGACGCTAATTCGCGCGTAGATTGTTGAAATCCAGTCCAGTAAATTGTAGTGTGATTCAAGACCATGAAACAGTATCACACTTCAAATTGAAAGGAGTTTGAGGGTACCGTCTGCAGATCTGGCAAACTGTGTCCTGTCGGGTTGTTTACGTGTGCTGTTTCGGGTAAGTTAGACAAGCATCTGGGGAGCAGGTGTGATGTTTCACATGCCAGCGTACTTTTTAGTGAGGACGTCTCAGGCCTGTACGTGGACAAACGTGATTGGTACCGTGTGCGCGCCCTTGGCAGAAACATACATTGCTGCTGCACAACTGTGTTCTGTATTATCCTTGTTTATTATCCTTTTTTACAATGATATCGTTATATTTTTTAACTTAGTTTGATGTTGTTATTGCCAAGGATCACCCGGATGTTTCGAAACAAGAGTGAATACTTTGTTGAGTGCTGTGCAACTTTAGTCGTTGGTATCTCCCTAAGCTCCAACTGCGATGATCAAATGTAATTTAGAAGTCGGCAACCGTATGTTTTTCTATAAACGCATATCGATTTTAACCAGTTTTTAACTAAATTTGTTGCTTCTGTTTGATGTGGCACTTTGTGTTGTACGCGCAAGCTACCACTGATGGTGGTGTGTGTGAGCAGGTACGCCTCGCTATACTTTTGCTGCGCGATAGACAGCGATGATAACGAGCTGTTGACCCTGGAGATCATCCACCGATACGTGGAGCTGCTGGACAAGTACTTCGGCTCGGTACGTATCGACATCTCCTGTTGATTCTTAGCTTCAGTCGCAGTCCGTCCTTGTGGGCATGTGCATTAATTAGACTGTGGATTGGGCCTGTGGAAGTTTTATTTGTAGTGGAATCTAAGTTGAACCTAAGACAAGCAAAAATCCTGCAGCGTATGCTTAGTTGTTATCTTGCAGTACGGTTACCCGAGAAGATTTGTAAAAGCTGGGTTTGTAAATATTTCTTGCAATAAACACCGACGTCTGTATCTCGTCGGTGCTAATATTGCAATCAATGCACACAATTACCCTTATGTTCCTTTCTCCCAGACGAAAACACATTTTCATGTCCACTGACGTCACTTATACTGCAGGTGGGGGATCTTAGGATCGCCTGGCACGAACTTTTTCAGCTCTAACCACCGCGTTAGTGGCGTTCCATGCTGTGGGAGGAGTTCCTTGTCTGATCCGTGGTGTTGTTCGCAGCCCTAGTCCTGTTCTTAACGAAACCTAGTCTAAACCAGCGGTCGTCAGTACCGTCTGCTGAAGTGGTACCGAGACACCCTTACCGGCAGGTGTGTGAGCTGGACATCATCTTCAACTTCGAGAAAGCCTTCTTCATGCTTGATGAGCTTCTGCTGGGTGGCGAGATCCAGGAGACGAGTAAGAAGAACGTGCTGAAGGCCATCACAGCCCAGGATCTCCTCCAGGAGGTTAGTCATGATGCCAATCCCTACGAGATCTAGCCCCGCCTCCGGCTGGGCGTCATTGGCTGCGCATGAGGCCGCTCGTCGCCTGATTGGCTGCCGCTGCGCCTGTGCTGAGTGCTGATTGGTCAGCGTCGATGGCTGCTGACTGCTGATTCGGTGCCGCTTTACCACGCAGCTGCCGAAAGGCCTTCGTTAGTCCCTTAGTAGTAGTGGCTAGTTTTTTGTTTTGTTGGCGCGGATAACTTTTAGTTTGTTTTGTAGACGTGAGCTGCTTATTTTAATTTCGGCTTGTAGTGGTGTGACGTGCTCATTGTGCGATGTCAAGCACTGGGTGTCCCGTCGATGTTTCGTTGTCGAAGTGTGGTGCACAGTTACAAAGTTGCGTACGGTTTCGCGCGCCTGGAAGCTTAAGATGCCAAAGTGGAGCGGTTTTTGCGTTTGTATGTAGATCTTGTGCAGCTGTCATATGTTTAAAACAGCAGTTTGCTGAAGGGTTGTGAAAGAAACGTCTTTTGAGTGATAGACTAGTCAGCCCAGCACAGACTAGAAATCTAATACGTGATGGTTGGTGCCCTGTGCACTGAGAATTTATCGTATCGTAAATATCGAACAAACATAAGTTAAAGTCACAACAATCAATTCCCCTATTGAGGTATGTTATCTGAGGGGAAAGTACCTGCTTCATCACAGGGTGGCACTCATTTAGGAGTTGGTGCCGTCGTTATAGCTCCATAGACCAAGCGGCTAGTGCATTAATGTCAAACATGCCTGTGCTATGCGTATGCATCTGAATTTGACGGTTTGTATTGGTGCAGCTCCTTCTGTCTGACTGCAATTTCCCTGTATGGAATTCGATTCATTTCTGGAACTGGCGATTTCCACAACAAGTTGATGGTCGAGACCTGCTGTCTGCAGTTTAGAAACATTGGCTGAATTCTCTATTGCTGCTTTTGCTGCTTTTTAAGCTGCTTTTGTCCGGATTGCGCCTTTGTCTGCGGAAGCCGCCTTTTGTGCACGTGAAAGCCCTTTTTATTCCGTCCTTGGTCGTTCCTGGTCACACTTGTTACCGCTTCTGCATGTGGAGTTTTTGTTGTAGTTGTATAACAGCAGAGCCAGGACGTGATTTCCGCGGAGTCTCGTTATGATCTGTTTGGATATCACAGCCTTGTACGGATTGTTCGCGTCGAGTCATACACCACTGCGGTGATGGTGGACGTGGTATTGCTTGCATAGGCGGATCCAGGGGTGGGGGCAAAGGGGGCACGTGCCCCCCCGATCGACCCTCCGCGCCCCTGAAATGGTCACGGCCCCCCTGAAATGTCGCTTCCCACCCCCACCCCCCAAAATGCGAAAATCGGCGCCCACCGATAGGATTTTGCGCCTACCTAATAGGTTTTACTCGGTGAAAAGTGGCGCCCCTGGTCCGGATGGCGCCCCCCCAGGAAGGTGCCCCCGCCCGATCAGCAATCCTGGATCCGCCTATGATTGCTTGCCATTACCAAGTGCGTAGCACATGCCTTAGCTGGGGTTGGCGATACCTGAAACACGGGATGAATCCAGGGAAAACGGTTTCTGTTTTGTATAGTGATAAACACGTTTCTGGACATTTGGAACGAACGTAGCGTGCCACTTGCTAAGCATCCTCCGGGTGGAAAACTGGACAGTCTCGGAATGAGATCGCCAGAAAGCCGGCCGCGGGCGGCACGCCTCTGTTTCACTCCCAGTTTGTGGTGCACCGTTGCTAGTCCACAGCGTCTAGGTCTTGTTCACCTCACGCACTTGCCCCTCACGACTGGGTCTGTCTATTTTTAGGACGAGGTTCTCGAGGATGCCCTCAAATCGGTGGGACTGACCTAGGTACAGAAGCCATGCCGTCGGCACGGTCGCTCGTCTCTTGCATCCTTGTCATGTTGGTGTTGTGTTTAGACGATGCCATGGCCCATTCACGCTCTCTGCTACTGTACCTTTGCCGTTCTGCTGTTTGTCTGCTGCACTTCAGTGCTCTGTCGGATTGACGCTGTTAATTAGAAGCCGAATCTCGTTCTCTCCGCAACCTTCCTCCCTCTTCCTGACTTCCCTCTCTTTTATGTCTTCCCATCTGTTCTCTTTTATTTTTGTCTCCTCTCACCCCTCTCACTGTCTGTTAGTGCTGTTAAAATAAGATCCTTGTTCTCATTGATTCTTGGACTTTTTATTTTTTATTCCACTTGGGCTGTTGTAGGTGCAGTGTCCTAGTATTTCGTTGTCTCCGTTTGGGAAAATGTCGAAACTTCCTTTTGATTTTCGTTCGAGGCATTTCATATTTAGACATATTAAGTGTTCTATCGCAAAAGTAAGCTGGACCGTGGAAAAGGTTATCAATTTTGGCAACACTAAACACCTCGACTGCTTATTTTTGCTAGTGCTGAAGCAGCGCATTACTCTATATATTTTATTGGATATAGGTCGAAGTGACGAAATGGACAGCTCTGTTTTCGTCTCATTTAAATCATAATATGGGCAAGGGCAGGTGTTGGCCCATAACCTTAGGCAATTTAGGGTCGACATAGAAACACAGAAATCTGACCCACTTTTCTTAGACACTCGTTATTAGATATTCAAATGTTACTGCCCTTCATTTATGTAAGTTTGGATTAAAGTGGCACAGTCGTACCCAAGTTCTTAAGTCTTGGTAAATGGTCCAGTTTTAATGTACCAACACTCCACCCTTCAAAAGTAGTGTCAGATTGTGGATTTATATCTGGAATGATATATGTATTCATTGATTACCGTCATGGTGTATTTTTACTGGTGTTTTTGTCTGAAAGTTTTCTTTTGTAATATTCTTCATTTTACCGTTTCCCTCTTGGTATTTGGTAATATTTTTGACTCCGTTTTCTTGTCGTACGATATATTTATGCTTTTGATCAATATCTGCATGCTCGTGGATAACAACTAGAATTGTGTGGACTTAATTTGTTGTATCAGCTTGCTAGACTACTGTATTTAACTTTTAGATTGTGCAGACAGGCCTTGAATTTCGAACTTGATCGCACTTTTCCTAAGCCGTGACCTTCCGTATCCTGCACTTTTGAGAAGCCTTTCACACGGTTTGGGTTTTCGCGTGTTACCAATAGCGTCACAAAATTGAGCCATTCTGGATTGGTCATCTGGAGCCTCAAGTCTGGGCAGATCCAGGATTTCAGATTCAGAGAGGGATGCCATCTGGACAGGGGCTGCATTTTTAACAGTGTCACATATCAGAGGGTGCTGCGAGCCATCGCGGAGCGCCTTTCTTGTTTCCTGGATTCGCCTGTAGCCGCAACTGGAAGGGAAACAGGCCTTTGTATGTTTGCCCTGCATTTCTCGGTATGGAAGTTTTGCACATGTAGGAGCGTGTGTCCAAAATATCCGTTATTTTCACAAAGTTTTTGCATCGTAAAGGTGCTTTTTCAATACGAAACGGAGATCTGAGTACGTATTGGGTGGGAAGCGAATGGCTTAGGCGTTGATTTAAAGTACCGAGAGCTAATGCCTTGCGCCCTATGTCTTTATCGGCGTTGGGTTTCACGGAAAAAATGGGTCTTTCCAGTCAGTTGCCTCTCTTGATGAACTAACCAATGCGTGTCATTACCCTCATTCAGTGGAGAACCAAAATAATTTCCAGTTGTTGGTTGCTTTTGTCCGCAAAACAACTATCCGCGGTGGCGGTCGTTCCTGACGCAGGGTGCTAGTGCGGCATGTGTGCCCTGTACCGGCGCGGGGCTGGGAGTCCCTCACACGCCTCCTCCCTCGGCCTCGGTCGTACACACTGCCCACGCTGTTGCTCTGTGTTCCCTTCTGTCTGTGCCGTACCGCGGAGCAGCGGAGCTATGCCGAGGTTCCTGTGGTCGCGCGCCAGCTGACGTCCTGTGAGTGCCGTCTCCTGTCCGACAGTGCGCACGTGACTTATTTCGGCTCGTACCCCCGCCCCGTCGATTCTGGTACACCAGCATTGAAGCAGGCACGGCCGCAGTGTTGACGATCCCAGCGCTTGTTCTTGGCAGACGCTTCAGAATCGCATGTTCCGAGACCTGGTATTTCCACCACTATTCTGTAGGGCTGTATAGGCATTCCCCAGCCTGCACGCCATCTCCAGTCACGTTTACCTACATTTGGCTGTTAAGATGGATGTGATGGCTTCTCTCCAACGCTGGCCATTCATCCAGCATGTCCTACTGCATTGTGCTTGACTGATCTGGCTTGGGACGAAAGAGTCGCCAAAGGTTGAACGGTTCCCAAAGGCCATACTTCACATCCGTGTGTCCAAGGGCCCTTTGAGATTCACTACCTAACGCTAGGATACGTTTAATGTAAAATGGACCTCTCTCGATATTATTCTTTTGTATAAAGTGACACGCCTCGTTCGGGATATTTCTGGTTTCCATTGATTCTTAGGAAAAGAGTAACCTTTTAAATCCTTTACATGCTCTCAGATAATGTATTCTTGACCTGCCTGGAATGCTTTTAGATTAAGTATTTTGTAGCATAGAAACACTTTTGGGATGATTGCTCGCGTTTCCGTAATGCCTTTAGACACTTTTCCTGTTTGGTGTCGCTACTTTTTCTTTAAGAACACATTCTGGTCTCAGATTTCTTGCTTTCGTAGAACTTTGTATAACGTTTATTGAAAAACATTGAATAGTGCGCTTGGGCGACTGCATTTTCAGTGTTGTGACTCTTGACGCTTTTCTTTCTTGATTTTCATAGGAGGATGCTGCTGCTTACATTTTAAACGACCTTGGAATTCTGTAGCCTGTCGTGTTGACGTTCCTTGGTCATACACGGCCCTCTTACATGTTGACTGGCACTCATGTTATGCCGAAAAGTGCTGCGTCTAGCGGTCGAGGTCCGGTTCCAAGGCTTGCGCTTTTCTCAAGCTATGTTCGGAATGTTTCTCATCGTTGCCCTTTTTAATCACAAAATAATTGTTGTCAAATATGTACAAAGTAAGTGCGAAAAAACTAGCGCTGTGTGCGAATGACGAGGCTTCGAAACTTTTTAGAAAACACTTCTTTGAAGTTTAATGACTTGTCTTTTAAGTGCTCATATTTTTGTTTTGCCAAACTATTGCTAAGTTGTCAAACTGACCAGGTATCACAAATGTGTGTATATTCTTATTAATGTACTTGTCGGCCAAAAAGCTTTTCAAACACTGACTTTTCAAACAGAAAATCTTCATAGAAAAAAATTGGCCACGAAAAGCGCTTACCGTGGAGCCAGGAAAAAGTGCCATTTACACTGTGCAGTTTTAACAAATTGAAGTGATCCGTACGATTAAAGGCCAATAGGCCAACCGGGAGTGCATGTGCTTTGTCAATGATTGTTCATCCGAGTATTTGGCAACGATTTAGTAGTGAATGCCTGAAGTCTCGCTTTGTTTTCGCTGCATGCCGTTGTTCCTTTTGTTGGAGCGACTGCGATAGCAGTGTGTTGATAATTAAAACCTTAAATAATTATATGGTGACTAAACTGTGGCACGAATCGTGTTACGAATCTTCTTCTGTCTGCATGTGAGTGAAACAGTGGGTTACAATAAAGTTGTTTATCAATCACATCTCTGGCTCTTTCTTTGTTTCGCTGAATGCTTCATCCTCAACAGCTCTAGCTGTGGTAGACCACTAACTTAGAGCGGCCTCGTGGCTTTCACTAACACTGCCAGACAGTGAAAGGTCTCGGGAGCTGAAGTTCAGTCAGCTGACTCGAGCCAGCTGATGGCCGGGACGGGCGCGCGCGCGCGCCATCCAGTTCCGCTGACCGCTGCTCCTGTCCCGGCAGGAGGAGACGCCGCAGGGCTTCTTTGACGACCACGGCCTTGGCTGACGAGGTCGGCACTCATGTCAAGGTCAGACCGAGCGTGGTCAAGGTCAGTGTTTGCCACGGCTGTTAACGCTGATGGCTGAACTTTGTTGGCAAAGGCGGGGGAAGCGACTGACACGTGATTGGTGGTTTATTTTTGAACCAAAGTCCCCTTTTCTGGTGGCGTGTTTCCATTTCGTATATATGCGTATGTCTAATGTCTTGTTGATGAGCGAGTGATTTCTGCGCGTCATTAATGGTGGTTTTTCATGTGCCGTGTTTATATTTTGTCTCTTGCAATTCTTTTGCCATTCCGATCGGGACACCACTGTAGGCAGTGTGAGTGTCGGCCATATTAGAACCATACGTATTGCTTGTTGCCGGATAATTGTTCGCAAAATGTTTGGATGGCATTCATCGGTAGCTCTCAAGAATGTTCCGTCGATCGATCGCCAGAAAAGCAATTCCTCTTCCTTAATTTGTGTCAGAATTTATGCTTTATTGAGCTTTGTGTAAGAATCCAACAGCCACTTTGCGTTCCGGTACTTCTGGACTCGCTTACGAAAATGAGAAGCGCTGGTGTTTATATGCTTGTGAACGCTACTCTCCTACTGTAAACACTAAATCGACGGGGCCTATCCATGTATGTCAATAAAACGAAACGGTCGGCTCTTGATAATCTGGCGGATCGGTGTGGTTGTTCGGAACGTGCGCCATCTAATGGCGGAGGTCCTGCGAAGTCGACAGCGATGGCGCCGTCGGAGGGAGCCGCACGAATGCCGCCGTGCGGGATTCGAACCCACGGTGTTCGGTTCATGACACTGCTGGCCGTGCGCTCCATCTCTCGATGTCTCAACTTTCCTGAAAGGGAAGTGGTGGGCGTAACGCACTGCCGCGGCGCCTGGGCTCTCGTGCGCTGTTTTGGCGCCATATTTTTGCGCCGTCTTTGGCGGGAATGGGCCTGCGCGTTCCCTCGCAGTCATCAGCGTCATTTGAAACCCGCCGACCTGTGGCGGCCGCCGCGCTCCGCATCGCCGAATACCAGTGTGTATGAAATGAATGCAGTGATTTTGCAAAGCGCGCGACAATGGGGCGGCAGGGGAAAGCGTTACGACCGCCAATAATTAGGTCCCGTCCGTACCGCTCCGAAGTCCTCCCGACCATCAATCGGGGCCAGCGATCAGAGCATGCCGCACCATTTCCGATCCTTCAGCGCAGAAGGAAACCGGTCAGCTGGTCTCCAGTTACAGGGTCTCGGCAGGTGGCGTGGGGAAACTGGTTCGTCGGAGATCCGACAGGCATCCACCGATATAAATGAAAAACTGGTGCTGTATTGTGTAAGAAAGAAGTTGAGGTGTATTTGGTCATTTAATCGAGTAATTTGGCGTCATCATTAACGTTAGCGACTGAAATGCAAGGAACGTCACGCATGTAACGGATACCGTCTTTCCTCGTGAACCGATGCCTCAATTTCCAGGATGAAACGACATAACAAATGTAAAACTCGAGTTCCCATGTAGGGTTATTAGTTAGAGATTCAGTGTCTGTATAGGACAAGCTATTGAGTAGCAACATTCCCGTTTCAGTAAGGACATACCATCGCACTTGAACGTACAATAAAATCCTTCGCGCCTGGGAGCTATCCAGTAAGGGCCAAAGCCGGCGATTCGTATGCTACCCAGGAGTCCTGTTCTAACCCTAACAAACAATTGATATCCCTTGCCGCCTGCTCATCGATACCGAACGAGCTGACGAAAAATTGGCGCGTCTTGGACAACCGATCAATGTCTGCAGTCTTCATGTAATCGTCTGCACATACTTCAGAATCAGTTAGAAACTGCAGGCAACTGAAGAGGATCAACCACAAGGCTAGACCAGCAGCCGGCGAGCGATGGGCATGGCTGCTTTTCCGGGTGCGTGAAATTCACAGGCTTTGTGATAAAGAACGTGATCTGTATCATGGATGAAGTTTACATTTTATAGTCTCACCACTATACATAGTATATACACCAGCAACGGGTGAAATGTTTGAGCCTGGTGAGTACAGTTCCAGCTGCAGGACTGTACCTGGCCGGAAGTCATCATCAGTTTGAGAGATGAAACAATGGATGAAGCCGGGGACAGTGGTATATTGTACTGGGAGGGCCGGCAAGCAAATCGGTCGAAACAGCGAGCGCCGACAGGGCCGCTCACAACTGTCCACTGCGGCGCAGCCACAACACGGACAATAACGACAACGGCGGCCTCGCCACCAACCAAACATAACTCCTATCAGCGCCACGCCGGGCGGCATCTCCAGACAGCTTACAATTATGTTTACAAATCGAATGGCTATGTGCACATTACAAAATATATGTACATATTTTGCCGTCGCGACCAGAAGCGGCACTGCAGCGAAGCGGCGTTCAAATCTTGCATTGGTTCGGCGGGAGAGAGAGGGGAGAGAGCGCTGCAGTCGAGCTGAATAGGGGTACGTAGATCAGTGATGGGAGAGCGCGAGCTACCGGTCTGCCAACGGGCGCAGAGACTGCAGCAGCGGGCTTGGCAGAACATTCTGCCGCGCTCCAAGCCTCAGTTCTCCGCGCTGTCGATTAAACACTGAGGCACTCCCAGCACAGGATGCTGAGAGAACGCGGCGGCGTTGTATCGACTATAATATTCCAACAGTCTACCGCCCAACGCAGAGCGAGCCCCCAGTTTCTACAACGCAGCCAGATACCGCCAGAGGTTATCGCGAGGACAACGCAACCTCGACAGCTGGTAGGTATAGTGGCACGGTGCTAATGTATTTGATGCACATTTCAGTCCCTGTTTCATTGTTGAAACTTCTACGGAGGATATCACGCCCGTTTAACTAGGATCTTTGAACAGACATTAACAGCCAACACACTAACAGCCAAAGGTGAAACGGGTCACAGAACTATCAAGCGAACCGTGGAACAGCCAAAGGTGAAACGGGTCACAAAACTATCGAGCCAGTCGTGGAACGGTCCGAGACGCTATAGCCAACAGTTCACAACTTAGCCGACCTGACCACGCGCTTCTCCAGTCTCAATGGACTGCGTCAAATTTCACTCTCCCTCGTAGAGGCTCTTTCAGCGCGCGAAACTCGGCGGACGCCGACGGCGCAGTCTCGCCACCCTGCGTTCACCCGCCAGACGCCGTCGCCTCTCACAAATGCCTGACTGACATCAATTCTTGTCATGTCTCGAAACCTCCACTGCCGTGTCACGAGTACAGCTGCGTTCGATAACAAAACTCCGACGCTCAGAGCCGCGGGCATCACAGCGGGACCTCTGACGTTCCAGCAGCGGCTGTGGCCGCCTCTGACGGAGCTCGCCACCTTCCTGCAGCAGCTCAGGACGCCCCGGTGACCTCCCGTCGCCGGCTACACGCTGGCGTGGTGCGCCTCCGACTCGGAAGCCACAGGGTGCGGAATCTCCGGCGCGATGTTCTGGCCGTACACGGGCCCGTAGCGGCTCATGTACTGGCGGACGTAGAGCCGCGCCTTGTGGCGGACCAGCTCGGTGGCGGCCAGCTGGTCAGTCCGCTGGTCCACCATGCGCAGCTCCTTCAGCAGGATGTGGTGGGTCAGCTGAAACGCACAGGCCAGGGTTACCGAACACCGCGCCGTGTTGCGGTATAGCCGACTGCCCGGCCACACCAGCATGCACAAACACACATACTGACCACGGTTATCGGCCGCCGACCCGGCCCGGCAGGCGCTGCACGCGGGGGGGATCACACCAGCAGGAGCGGTAGCTGAGGCGCGCGGATCGGGGATGGGGATGTGACTGGGCATGCAAGAGTGTCAACTGAGACGAAGGCCCATGGGCTGTTGTCTCCGCAGTTTAAGCGCGGAGACAATGGGTTTGTTCCAGCGCCTCCTTAGAAAAAAGATGGGAGTAGCTTGGATGAAGTCAGAGCCGGTGCAAAAACCGGTGTCCGCTGGACCGATTTGGGAGCAGATATCAGCTGAATGTGCCTGATCCGCGCCAATATGGCGGGCGTGGCGAAGCTAAGAAACTAATCGAATTTGATTAAGGCCTCTGATGCTCATTTAATGTATTTTAGTGAAAGTGGTATACAGAAAAACAACGGAATCAAAACCTTTCGCTGCCCACAAACGCCGTTTCTCTCTGTAAAACAACTTATTTAAGTTTCTCAATTGAAATTCAGTGCGCCCCAATTGAGCTCCTCTAACCTGCTCTGAAAAACCACCTTTCGTTTGAGAGGAGGTTGGATTAGATTTGAGGTGAGCTTCGACGAGCTTGGAGGAAGTTTAAGGAGGCGCTGGACCAGGCGAGAGGAAGTTGGAGAAGCTTTGAGGAGGTTAGATCAGGTTTAAGGAGGCACTGGAACAGGCCCAATGTTGTCGACTGGGACGAGGGGAAAGAGTCCGTTCAAATCACGTGACAGATGGTCAGTCGAGACAAGCAGGTAGGAAGACCAGCACGGACAATGGGACATGGGAGTTGACTGAGATAAGGGAGCAGGGGAGTCAGCTGGGAAAAACAAGGCGACAATGGGGCCAGCGGATACGTGCATACTGGGGAGACAGCTGACATGGAGGGGATCAGCTAAGACGCGCGGCGAGGGGATACGGTAGACATGGGGAGAGGGTAGTTGTGGCGAGCCGGGATTAAGGCCAGTAGGCTGAAATATGTACGGAGCGGTGCTGACAGAGTGCTTGCGCTGTTTTGACTGGCAAAATGCCATAGTTACTGATGATTTTCGGTCAAACACAAGCTTTTACGATGACATTCTCACGAATTCGACACCCATAGATGAGGTATGTCCAGCACTCATTGTACCACGCAATTTCGCTATCTCACAGAGCTCTCCACTACTGACGGCCCGTCCGCCACAGTCCGCTGCGCCGGGCGGCTGCCTACCTTTTTGGCGAGGTGTTTGAAATCCTCGGTGGACGTGATGCGGCCGCGGCGGCAGGTGGGCACGAAGTAGCCGTTCAACACGTTCACCACCACCGCTGACATGTGCGCCAGGAACTTCTCCTTCAGCTGCCGCAGTCGCGCCACAGACCAGCGTCACACACGGCACACCAGCGCCACACACCAAACACGGTATACCGGCGTCACATAACTAGTCAAACACGGTATACCCGCGTCACATAACTAGTCAAACACGGTATACCCGCGTCACATAACTAGTCAAACACGGTATACCCGGATCACATACCTAGTCAAACACGGTATACCCGGATCACATACCTAGTCAAACACGGTATACCCGGATCACATACCTAGTCAAACACGGTATACCCGGATCACATACCTAGTCAAACACGGTATACCCGGATCACATACCTAGTCAAACACGGTATACCCGGATCACAAACACACATCACACCAGCGTCACAGAGCAGAGTCACCCACGGCACACCAGCGTCACACACAGCACACCAGCGTCACACAAAGCACATGGCACACCAGCGTCCCACACAGCACACCAGCGTCACACAAAGCACACGGCACACCAGCGTCCATTAACGGTACATCTGCTTCACATTCACACAGACAACAAAGGCACAACAACCCGCCTCGTTTGCACGGCACAACCGCGTCACATCAAAATACTGAAAATGCACTCACGACACACGACTCGCCCAAACTTACACTGGTCACACCCACATACACGGGCATACCGATTCGCAGAAATACTGACGTCACACGTAAAACACGCCGGCACCACAAAAACAAGCAACAGTGCAGGCACATATACGCCAGGCCAGGGTCATATCAAACCATGGTTATACACGAACCCGCCAGAAAACGCATAGGTTAATGCCCATGGAAAATGCCATAGTTGGTGCTAAAAGAAGCGTAACCCTTTACCAAATACCAATCAACCGACAAGAGCGGCCGCCTAGATTTACGATACCGTTGCGGAATGAATGTGACTATCTCCATACTAAGCTCCATATCCCCTTTTTCTGTACAAATGTAAACTCCAAAAGGAAACTGTATCGGTATCACTTACACTCGCGTCACACCGATGTCACCTACATTTACGCTGGTCGCAGTGTAAATGCAACTCACATCTAAACGGGTAATTTAAAACTCAGGTGCCCGCTCTGCTTACCTTGGCGTCGTTCTCGGTCTCGGGGGCGGCGGGAGGGGGAGGCGCGGGGGCGGCGGCAGCGGCCGGCGGGGGCGGCGGCGGCGGAGGTGGGGACACCCGCGCCCGCTTGGCGGCGCTGCTGGACTCGGCCTCGGGCTCGGGTCGCCGCCTTTCGCTGCGGGCGCTGCCGAAACGGACTCCCTCAGATACAGCGGACACTACGCAGCACGGACGTTGGCCCTCGATATGCCGCACAACGGGACGTGACTGTGGTACACTGCAAAGTAACATCCGCTACAACACAGAGCCTACAACGCATCACTAACGGCAGCCTCCCGCCACGTGCAGGCGTTACCAGCGGCTGGGCCGGCGGGGTACTCACGCCTGCTGCAGCGCCTCCTCTTTGGCCTTGAACCTCTGTATGGCCTGTTCGCGGATGACGCGCGCCTCGGCCTCGGGGAGCGGTGCCGGTCGGAGGCCTGCAGCCGCCGGCGGTGCCGCCGCAGCAGGCGCTCGCACTCCCGCACCCGCTTCTTCTCGCGGCGCACGGCGGCGCGCTGCTGACGCCGAAGACGCTTGGCCGCCTCCCGGCTGGACACCGGCTGCACGGCACGGAACGGCACGTCCAGTCAGGAAACCGAACCGCCGGCAGCGGCAGGCAGCGTGCGAACTCACTGGACATGGTCAAGGTGATACTTCATATGAATAATCTGTCGACATTGAACACTATACAAATCGTTAAGCTTATGCTTCCTGGTAAGATCAAAGACCATTAAAGCATATGCTTATTCTTCTATAATTCCTCATAGCGTGGAGAGCAAATCCCGGCCTGCGCGTCAAACTGTATAAAAGCAAACAACCCACCCTACCACACTGTGCTTATTAGACCAATACTGAGGATCTCCAATACTGAAATAATTTGGCATCTGACCGTAGTAACTCCACTCCTGATCACGTTGCACACCCGGCCCTGTCCCGAGACTCACGCTGGGCGGCGGCTCCGTCTCGGACTCGGCCTTCTTGCCGCGGCGGCCGTGGTCCCTGATCTCGCCCTCCTCCAACTCCTCCGACATCTCCGCCTCGCTCTGTCGCCTCGCCCGGTGCCGCCGCGGCTCCGGCTCCGGCTCCGGGACCGGCGACACGTGCCGCCGGCGCTGGTGGCGCGAGCGTCGCTCGTGGTGCCGCCTCCGGTGCGGAGATTCCCCGTCCGAGCGCGCCTGTGGACCCACATCAGGTTAACCCTGATGACGAACATGTCAACTCGCCCGCTCCGAACAGGTGGGCATTCGCCACGGACTACTACCCTCCATACAACACGGAACCTATCGTAACAAAAGTCAGCATTTATACAACAATACACAAACAGTTATACAACATACAGTTACAGTACAGTACATTATATATAGCTGTACAGCAACAATGCAGAAAACGGCACACAACTGCACTGGTTGCAACACGGCGTGTGTCCGGGACAGACAGTCACCTGGTGGGAGTCGGACGAGTCGGACAGCTCCTGGTCGGAGCTGCTGCTGTCGCTGCTGCTGCTGCTGCTACTGCTGCTGCTGGAGCTGCTGCTGGAGCTGCTGCTGGAGCTGGACGAGCCGCCGGAGCCGGCCGAGTCGGAGCCGCCGCCCGGCGTGCCCGGGGGCGTCTGCGGCCCAGTCAGTGCCGGCCGCGGCTCGGGAGAGTCGGCCACGGTGGAGTCGGGCGCCGCCGGCGGCTCCCACTTGGTCTCCAGCGTCAGCTGTGACAGCACAGCCGCGTCAGACCGCCGCCAGTACGGAGGCGCACGGGTCACACGCGTTCAGACAACTCCCATACAAGGCGACACTTAGAACAACAGTAATCTAACTGCTGAGAACAAACAATTAATTGTTTTCGGCAGGAAACGGTAGAAACAGTAGACCGACTCTTTGATACTCGCGCACAGACTACGCCAACACTAAGTTCGGTGTAGATAGGGACACATACACGGAAGTGTAAAGGACCAGTGAAACTTCTCCGAACATAACATACGGACATCATTTGGGTTTACGATAAAAAAGCGAATAACTACACACAGGTCTGTGCCAGTATCTAAAAAGTGGAGTAAGTCAGTAAAGCAAAGAGAGAAAGGCTAGTTTTAAACTGAATTAATTCAGAGAAGATTTTACATGAATTTCATAAACTATCTTTAATTCCAATGATATATTTGGACAAGCATTCCAGTATCATTGCACGTACAATATTACACAAATACGTACGGGTGATATAATATGTACGCGCCATCAAGAAAAATATCGAAACATACCATTTGAACTGAACATAGCTGGTGCAATTTATCCAGCCCTCAGTTAAAGAAAGACTACCACTATCCGAACAATTTGAACAGCAGACACCACCATCACTATCAGTGTTTCGCAAAACCACCATACACCATTTTCAACCAGAGCATGTAGGCGCACGCTTTGTCCACGCCCCTGATATCACAAAACGGACCATTCTAAACTCCCCTCCGGAATAATACCCCGCTGTGGAGGTGGCGGTGGGTTACCTGGTGGTAGTAGTAGACGCGTCCCAGGTGGTCGGTAGCCTGTCTCCAGTTGGCCGGCAGCCGGGACACGCTGGAGCTGCGCTCGGGCGGGGGCGGCGGCGGCGCGCCGCTGCTTCCCGGCGCCTCGCTGGGCAGCGGTATGCTGGCCACGCCCTCGGAGGCGGGCGCCAGTGTGGCGCGGGAGGTGGTGACGGCCGGCGGCGGCTGGAACCGGCCCTCCAGCTGCGACTGCAGCAGCTCGAACAGGCCCACCCTCTGCAGCTGCGGGTCGGAGGCGACTGCTGTGGCCGGCGCCGGGCCCCGCGGCGGCACCGGTGCCGGCGCCGGCTGGGAGGAGGTGACCACCGCCGGCTGCGGCGGCGCCGGTACCGAGGCCGGCGCCGGGGCCGGTACCGGCGCCGGTACGGGCGCAGGCGTGCGGCGCGCCACCCGCTGCAGGTACCGCTGCGCCTGCTGCAGGTCCACAGCAGCCATCGTCTGACACACGGCCAGGTGGTGTGGCAGGGCGGCCAGTAGGACCGGGTCAGCGCCAGGGGCCGCCACCAGGGGCACGGCAGGGTCACCCGGAGTGTACGGCTGCCAGGCGCCGGACGCCGGCTCCCAGAAGTACCTGCCGCAGGCGGAGAAGACGCTGAGGGGAGGCGACGCGACGGGCCCAACATCGGCACGGATCAGTCCGCGGGAAATCTGCAGGGGCTGACAGCTCCGACCCAGTGCTAACTATAAAGTGACAGTTGATGATGGTTTGAGGACACGGTGACCTCTTGTGTATGGGTATCCGAATCTAGTACTTACGGAGGTCAAACGATTTTCCCACCAGAACTCACAAATGTTCTTCAACCAGTAAACAAAACAAAAACTACTAGCGCTTACTTTTATTTATCTTATTTTTACTTCATTAGGGCTACTGCCAACGGGCACACTTGCCCAATTACAGGGAGGATTGGCGTCAGGGAACGCCGACTTTGGGCTAATTTAATGAAATTCAGGGCTCAAAATCCCCAAAAGCAGTGTTGAGGACCGAAGAGGTACTGGTTACCCCGTCTCCCCTCAAATGATCGCTGGAACTCACTGGAAGCTGGCGTCGAAGATGGGTGTGAGGTAGGGGTCCAGGCCCAGCAGGGCACAGCGCTGTTCGTGTCCCTTCCACAGCTGCTGCTGCTGTTCGTCGGCCGCCGCTGTCGGCTGCTGTGCGCTGTGAGAGGTCCCGGGCCGTTGACTGCTGCCCGGCGGAGGGTACAAGTCGGAGCGGGCCGGCGCAGACTGCGAGCCTCCGCCCGCTCCCACCGGCTCGGCGCTGGGAGCCGGCTGCTGAGCGCCCAGCGCCACTGGCTGCGTGCTGAGCGCTGCTGACTGGGTGCTGACAGCGGCTGCCGTCTGCTGTGCACCGGTGGACGTCTGCGGCACGCTGTGGGACGCCTGCTGTGTGCTGTGAGGCGTCTGCTGTGCGGCGGGTGTCTGCAGCGAGACGTGCAGAGCCGTCGGAGCCGCGGCGGCAGCTGCCGGCAGCTGGACAGCTGCAGCTGACGGCTGGGCGGCTCGCAGCTGGCGCAGCTGTTCCTGTCGCAGCCGCTGCGACTCCTGCAGCGCTGCTAGTCGCCGCTCGCTCTCCTCCTGCTGCACCTTCAGCATGAACAGCTGCCGACGCTCCTGCGTGCTGAGGGCGCAGACGGGAAGGAGTGACCTCTCAGTGAAACTCAACCACGGTCTCGGACAACCCAATGGCCTTCCCGTCAGGCGTTCAGTCACATCTTACCGAGTGCTAACAGAATACAACACTTCCCCGGGTATTTGCCATTATGTCAAATATGCTTCGCTAACATCGTCAACTGCAGCGCCAACCTACTGAACAGTCCCAGGTGCGTGCCAGCTGAGGCTCACCTGAGTCCGTCGTCGTGGCGCGCCTGTTTGGTGCGCCAGCCCGGCTCGGGCGAGTGGCGCGCCCTCTTGTACGGCTTGTGCTCCGGGGAGCAGTTGTAGCCACGCTTGGCCTGCTGCGAGTTGGCGCGGGTCTGCTGCTGCAGGTACGTCTGGTACCCGCGGTCTGGCAACACAGACAGGGGGCTTTACCGAGGCTCCTGCTACAGGCAAGTCTGGTAACCGCGGTCTGGCAACACGGACAGAGGGTTTTACCGAGTCTGCTGCTGCAAGTACGTCTGGTAACCGCGGTCTGGCAACACAGACAGCGGGTTTTACAGACGCTCCGGCTGAAGGCAAGTCTGGTAACCGCGGTCTGGCAACACGGACAGAGGGTTTTACCGAGGCTCCTGCTGTGCGAAGTTCCGGCACAGCAGGAGCCGGGTTTTGCTCCTGCTAAACAACGCCAACGCAAAAAGGGTTCCATCAGCGGGTCCAGGAACCATGCAAACTGAACTGGTGCTCCAGGACGCTTTAACCGGGGCTCGTGCTTAAAATGAGATCGTTGGAGGGAATTCAGTGGAGCGGATACAGAGCACTGGTCGAAAGGAGCCATGCCAGGGTCTCATCATTAAAGATCTATCACACAATCAATGACGCAAATGAAGTTAATGCAAACGCAAAAGAGCAAGTGCCGGACCACGAATAATTCAATGCAATACACGAGAGAGACCTTGCCTGTGATTGATTATTGGGTTTTAGGGGCGCGCCAACCTGCGAGGTCATATAGCGCCCTTAACACTTCTCTGCAGTCAAAGCTTATAATTTTGTCTGTCTTTAGGGGAAAGTAAAGTCTCGTCTAAAGTGAACTAATATTTACATTAAAGAGTGATTCTTTCACATCGTAGTTATGATTCTCACTGCACGGATGCATGGTCACAGATTCAAACAGGTTTACCGCGCCGGCAGGCGCTCCGGCGCGGGGCGCCGGGGCATCACTTCCGGCGCCCACCCCGCGCCAACGGACCCAGGGGCCCGGGGGCGCGGGGGCAGTCTAGACGCCGGACCTAAGCCCGACGTCTAACGGAGGCCCTCCCCGTCGCTCCGAGACTTGAAAGGCCCCGGAGCGAAAGGGAGGACCCGCCAAATCGGCGCCAGGCGCCTATCAGCGCGGTTGACTACCACAACACACGCTTTTAACCAGGATCAAATATTATCGTAAAGTCAATTTCTCTAAGATAGGACAGCACCCGTTCAACCATACTGGAGTCACGGCCGATCAATTCTAAGAGTGTGGACTCCTGCCGGTGCACGCCAAAATGCAAAGACCTGTGTCTAGCATATTCCGGGCACGAGACCAGCACGTGTCGGACCGACAGGGGCGCCGCACATCGCTGACATTGTGGTCGAGGTTCGCCGCATAACAGATATCGGTGAGTGGCCAGCGTGTGGCCAGTCCGCAATCGACACAACGCCACCTCCTCACGGCGGTTAGGCCGCAGCGAGGATGGCCACTCACCGATCTCAGGTTTGATAACTTTCAACTTGTTATTTATTATATCATTCCATTGTTCTTGCCATACACTGCGAAGGTGAGTACATATATATGGGTACAAATCTCTAGCGGGGATTCGTTGCGCACGCCTGCAGGGCCTACGGGAAGCACGTCGGGCCGCTGCGTCTGCCACTTCATTCAATTGTATTCCAACATGACTTGGGATCCAGCAGAGTGTTACATACTTTCCCAGTCTGGCAAGGCGGGTTAAGCGCAGGACAATGTTTAAAACAGGTCCATCACTTGGGTTGAAACCACTCACAGCTTGAATGCTGCTAAGGCTATCGGTGAAAATAACGTATTTCGTGGCATCACTAACTTCGATAAAGCATAGAGCCTTATCCAAGGCAGTGAGTTCAGAGGTGAAAACCGATGCAAAAGATGAAAGTGAGAAATTTCTTGTTACTGTATCCGTAACAAAAGCGCATCCCAGTCCAACATCAGTTTTTGATCCGTCAGTGTAGAACGACACATGATCTGCATACTGTGCAATGTGTTCGAGCGCCAATTGTTTAAATTCAGTAGGGATAGTATCGGATTTGGTTTTCCCTGCGACAGTCATGTCGGTTTTTGGGCAGATAAGTTCCCAAGGAGGGATGTCTGAAAGCTCGCTATGAGTCACAACACTCGGCTGGATACCACTTTCGGCCGAGAAACGTTGGACGCGTACGCCCAGTGGGATTCCTCTTTGCACGTTCACAAACAGCCGTAGCATGTTCCGCGAGAAAACTGCGTTATATGTTGGGTGTGACGGAGACTGAGCCAGCTTACAGGCGTAACGCTGCCCGAGCAGGCGCCGTCGCAATGCGAGAGGTGGTTCATTTGCTTCCACCAACAAGCTGGAGCACGGTGTTGTCCTAAACGCACCTGTGGCCACTCGGAGTGCACTATGGTGAATCGTGTCTAAACAGCGTTTAACTGATTCCGACGCAGAATCGTATACAAAACAGGCGTAATCCATCTTGGAACGAACAAGAGACCGATAGAGAATGAGAAGTGTCTTCCTGTCCGCTCCGTACGATAGACGAGATGCACATTTCAAGGCATTCAAAGATTTAAAACACTTGTCACGTATATTCCTAATGTGTGCGTTGTATGTCAGCCGTTTATCAAACGTTACTCCGAGAAACTTTGCTGTCGGTTGGAAAGTGATAGTTTTACCGCGCAACGATACCATAGGTTCCGGACAGGTCCTGCGCCTGCGACAGAAATGAACACCAGCGGTTTTTTCAGTCGAAAAATACAATCCATTTTTACTACTCCAGCGTTCCAAATGGTTCACGGCCAGCTGGAGTTGACGTGATAGTGAAGATGTTGTTGAAGATGTTGTCCATATTGCAATATCGTCCACAAATATGGAACTCTGTATGGATGATGGGAGGGATGTTGTTGGCTAAAGCGAAGAGACAAATGCTTGAAACGCTCCCCTGTGGGATGCCCTCTTCCTGATAAAATGCATTGGAGTACATGCCACCGATCCTGACGCGAAAAGTCCTATCAGTCAGGAAGTTCTTCATAAAAAGACCCATCTGGCCACGAATACCACACTGATACAATTTTAACAGGATACCATGTCGCCACGCTGTGTCATAGGCGGCAATGGCGTCAAAGAACACGGCTCCAAGGTGTCACCCCTCTCTGAACGCACATCGCACTGATGTATCCAGAGACACCAAGTGATCCACTGTGCTCCGGCCTTTGCGGAAACCGCACTGGTTGTTACTGAGAATACCTCGGCTTTCCAGATACCACACGAATCGCACATTCACCATTTTTTCGAAAAGTTTGCACATGCAAGAAGTCAGCGATATTGGCCTAAAGTGTAAAGGGTCTGAGCCAGACTTGCCCGGTTTCAGAATAAGAATCACTATGGCTTCCCGCCACGCCGGAGGGAAATCGCCAGACTCCCACATCACATTAAATGTGGCAAGCAGTGCCCTCAGCGCATATTGCGACAAGGCTTTCAACATATCATTATGTATAAGATCTGGTCCCTCAGCTACAGAACGAAGGGCACGGATCGCTGCCACCAGCTCGTGCATCGAAAACGGCTGGTTATAGGATGGCGTGTCAGTAGTGGTAAAATCTATAGGTCTCTGTTCGGCTAGGTTTTTTTGTCTCATAAATGTATTATCGTCTCTCAAGGAGCTACAGCTCTGTGCAATCGCATTGCCTATACAGTTAGCCACTTTAGCTGGGTTGAATATTGTTCTGCCAGAAACGTTTGGTGTTGGAAGATATGTGGGGACCGACGTGCCGTCAATGCGGCGAATTTGGGCAAATACCTGGGACAATGGTGTACATCTATTCAGTCTGCTTACATACTCCCTCCAAGACTTCCTTTTAGCTTGTTTTATGGTGCGTCTGCAGGCGGCTCTGGCCTGTCTATAGATATTTAAGTTGTATAGTGTGGAGTTTCGTTTAAACTGTCGGTAGGCACGTCGTCGTTTACGAATAGCGTTCCGGCAATCCTCGCTCCACCACGGAACCGGTGGCCGCTGCGGGTTTTTTTGATGTTCGGGGGATACTGGCATGGGCTGCGTCTCGGAGTATGGTCGAAAACTCGTCCACTGTGAGTGGCTCTCCTGTCGACATATTCTCTACGTAATCATCTACGAGAGAATTAAACAGGGACATATCTGCGTTTTTAAACTTCCACCGTTGCGGTCTCGTGCCTAAAACAGGTGCACCGTCACAGGTCACAAAAACAGGAAAGTGGTCACTTCCCATTGGGTCACTGTTTACTGACCATCTAAATGTAGCAGCGAGCTGAGGGCTGCAAATGCTCAGGTCTAAAGCTGATTCGCGACCAGATGGAGTGGCAAAATGTGTTGGTTCTCCTGTGTTTAAGACACATAAATTCTCATCTCGAATAAAACGCTCGAGGTGTCGGCCCCGAGTGTTTGTACCTTCACACCCCCATGCAGTATGGTGCGCGTTAAAATCCCCCATGAGAAGGATTGGGGGTGGTAGTTCGGACATGAGCATATTTAATTCTGGCGAGGGCAGGTCTACCCCAGGGGGCAGGTAGACGGAACATAACGTAATCTGCCGTCGATTGAAGTATATGCGTGCTGCGATAGCTTGTAGCCGTGTCTGGAGTAGGATCTGTTTTGCTGGTAGATTGTGATTTACTGCTAAAAGAACGCCGCCGTAGGCGACTGGGTTGCGTTGCATGTCTTTTCGGTACGTGCGGTAACCTCTGAGGGAAAATTGAGTCTCTTGTGACAATTTCGTTTCCTGCAGGCATATTGCTGCTGGTCCATGGTCTCTTATAATCACTCGCAGATCCTCAGCACTTGTCCGAACTCCACGGCAGTTCCACTGTATGAAGGTGTTCATGAGGAAGGTGGTAGGGAGGGGTTGCAGCTTATGTCCACCCAGACGGCCATAACCCGTTGAGCTGTGTCGAAGCAAGCAGAGATGCATAGAGCGGAGTGGTGGGTCGCCACCGCAAAACCACCGTAGGCAAAAGTGCTACCAAATACAATTTTTTGGGGGTCTGAAAGTGTCGTAAACTAAAAGTGTTTCCAGGAGGCAACATTGTCTCCTGCACATATGGGACATAGGCATTATGTTCAAGTGGAGAGAGACCTTGCCTGTAACGAGTGCCTCATCACACCCTTCCGCGCCTCCAGCCGACCGCCACTCACCAGCCTCCATTTCGTGTTCGCGCATCAGCTGCAGCCGCTCTTTCTTCGGTATCCGGAACACATCCTGCAGCTGCGCCCAGCTGCTGAGCAGCTTCCTGGCCAGCTGCGCCACCTCGCCGGCGTCCCCAGCAGCAGCAGCAGCTGCGGCGGCGGCCTCGGGAGGGGTGTGGTCGCTGGGCGGGTCGGTGTCGGGCGTGGGCGGCGTGCTGGGCCGGCTGGCCTCCGCCCACCGCTCCACGGCGCCCAGCACCCGCGACTCCCGCAGCGCCGCCCGGTTAGGTATCGGCAGCAGGGAGAGCGTGTCCAGCACCTGGGTCAGCACACGCAGCACAGCCTGGGTCAGACCCCGACCGCGGCAGTGACCCCGACCTCAGAGGAACGGCACAGTGAAGGGTATGGCAACTGCTGTTACAAGCACAGTACACAACATGTAGAAAGCTAAACAACAAATTGGAGTGAAAGTCTCGAATAGTTAGTCTTCACAATTAGCATAAGGATGCGTGGTGCAATCCATTCGTTAAAGGAAATGACGGGGCATTTCCTTGCCCACCGATAGCATATCTTAACCATAATAGCCTATGGTTTTACTAGGCCTATATATTTCTGCCGTCTCCTAAACCTAAACATGATTTAACATGAAAACCCTCGGCATTCAGACAGGTTTACAAGGGAACCGAGAAGCATTACGTTACTGTAGCGCCACGTCATAGCCGCAAGCGCTGAACAACAGTGAGAGCTAGATATCTTTACGACGGTCGGCTGATTGACCTATTTTTTCTCTGTGATGCAAAAAATAGTCCTGTTTTTGTCGTATTGCTAGCGGCGCGATCACGTTATCTATCAGAGAAATCCAGGAGTGTGACACGTCATCAGTTGGGAAGAGTATCATCACAGTGCGTAAAGTATCAGTAGCTAGAAGGTAAGAAAGACTGATCAGTGCTCGTTTAGAACGTGCGTTAGAGCAAGGAATACCGAACAAAGAAACAGTGAAAGATACCCCCTGTCAGAAGCTGCAGCCGCAAACCGAAAAACCACCACCAGGAGACCGCTGCCTGCCGCCCGATTTGCCCGATGTGTGGGTGGCGTGGACCCACCTCGCGTCTGAAGGGAATGGAGTCCGGGTCGCCGGCGGCAGGCACGCCGGCCATCCAGGTCCAGAGCAGACGCAGGCCGTGGTAGTCCAAGAACAGGCGCCTGCAGAGGGAACACCGTCAGCTCAAACTCAACACACAACACTGAGAAGTACACTGGCCCACTGCCAGTCAACACCCCAACCGTGTATAGATACAATCTGTGTGGGCAGCACCGCCTGTGATCGGGCTCCGTCACTACAGTTTCGCCCGGTCGCCGACAGATGTCACTGGCGGCTGACCTGCAGGGCTGGTCGGCGGCGCGCAGAACGGCCAGCAGCGAGCGTCGGTCGGCGTCACTCTCGGCCCGCACCATCAGCCGTGACAGCTGCAGCGTGTGCTCGCGCGACTTGAGGCCGCACGCCGCCAGACGAGAGATCTCCTCCCCCAGCTGCAGGGGGGACGGACGGGTCAGTACAGGGGCACAGTGATCCCCCATCCCGCACGCCGCCAGACACGAGATCTCCTCCCCCAGCTGCAGGGAGGACGGACGGGTCAGAACAGGGGCACAGTGATCCCTCATCCCGCACACCGCCACACCTCCTCCTTCAGCTGCAGGGGGGCGGACGGGTCAGATCAGGGGCACAGTGATCCCTCATCCCGCACACCGCCACACCTCCTCCCCCAGCTGCAGGGGGACGGACGGGTCAGAACAGGGGCACAGTGATCCCTCATCCCGCACACCGCCAGACCTCCTCCTCCAGCTGCAGGGAGGACGGACGGGTCAGAACAGGGGCACAGTGATCCCTCATCCCGCACACCGCCAGACCTCCTTCAGCTGCAGGGGGGACGGACGGGTCAGTACAGGGGCACAGTGATCCCTCATCCCGCACACCGCCAGACCTCCTCCTCCAGCTGCAGGGAGGACGGACGGGTCAGAACAGGGGCACAGTGATCCCTCATCCCGCACACCGCCACACCTCCTCCCCCAGCTGCAGGGAGGACGGACGGGTCAGAACAGGGGCACAGTGATCCCTCATCCTGCACACCGCCAGACCTCCTCCCCCAGCCGCAGGGGAGACGGACGGGTCAGAACAGGGGCACAGTGATCCCTCATCCCGCCAGACCTCCTCCCCCAGCTGCAGGGGGACGGAGACGGGTCAGAACAGGGGCACAGTGATCCCTCATCCCGCACACCGCCAGACCTCCTCCTCCAGCTGCAGGGGGGGACGGACGGGTAAGATCAGGGGCACAGTGATCCCTCATCCCGCGCACCGCCAGACCTCCTCCCCCAGCTGCAGGGGGGGGACGGACGGGTCAGAACAGGGGCACAGTGATCCCTCATCCCGCGCACCGCCAGACCTCCTCCCCCAGCTGCAGGGGGACGGACGGGTCAGAACAGGGGCACAGTGATCCCTCATCCCGCGCACCGCCAGACCTCCTCCCCAGCTGCAGGGAGGACGGACGGGTCAGTACAGGGGTACGGAGATTTCTTCCGCCAACGCGTCAGAGCGGTGGCAAAATAAACCCCTGCCCCAACCAGGACAGTTCAGTCGTAGGACGATCTCCGCATCAGCACAGCCACACACAAAACCTGCCACTCCACAGGTGGGTAGGGCACCATACTCGACACCACGTGAGTACAGTAGCTCTAAATTCCTGGCTTCTTTCTAATTGCTCCCAAGACAGACAAATCCGTAAATAACGCGACCAACCTCCCTCTAGCCATTAGCTACTGCAGGTGTGGACGTTAAGAGCAGTAACCAACCAGACAGTCTCCCCACCACGTCATCTCCTGCCGCTGGGATCCACCGCAGCCGTACCTCGCGCTGGGCGGCGTCGCGGCGGGCAAGCTCGCGCCGGCCGCGCTGCTGCGGCCCGACGTCGGCGTCCGGCGCCGCCGGCTCCTCCTCGTCGGCTCCCAGCTCCTCCTCCTCCTCCTCGTCCTCCCCGTCCGTGCGCTGGGCGTCCGCGCGCCCGCTGATCCAGCCGCGGCACAGTCTGCTGCCGCAGTGGCAGCGCTGCGCACGGCCGCCGTACCTGTCGGCACGCACAGTGGTCCTTAAACTTTCGCGAGACCTGGCGCTATCTGCGCCACAAAGAAATCTGCAAGAGCACAGAAATCAGCAATATATAGGAAGGATTAAAATTTTGTTTTTGCACAATTATATAACAAGTTAGTTTTGAGCCTAGACTTACCTGCGCAGTTTGTATAATTCCCGCATGCAAAGTGTGTACACTACTCACTAGCGCAGTTTGTGTACTTCTAACACGCGCAGTCTGCGTACTACTCACGTGCAAAGTTGTATACTACTCGCATGCACAGTTTGTGGTTCACTTACATGCGAGTTTGTATACTACTTACATGCGCAGTTTGTATAATTACTCACATGCGCAGTTTGTGGTTTTACTTACATGCGAGTTTGTATAATTACTCACATGCGCAGTTTATGGTTTACTCACATGCGAGTTTGTATAATTACTCACATGCGCAGTTTGTATACTACTCACATGCGCAGTTTGTATAATTACTCACATGCGCAGTTTGTATACTACTCACATGCGCAGTTTGTGGTTTACTCACATGCGAGTTTGTATAATTACTCACATGCGCAGTTTGTATACTACTCACATGCGCAGTTTGTGGTTTACTCACATGCGAGTTTGTATAATGACTCACATGCGCAGCTTGTATACTACTCACATGCGCAGTTTGTATACTACTCACATGCGCAGTTTGTATACTACTCACATCCACAGTTTGTATAATGACTCACATGCGCAGTTTGTGGTTTACTCACATGCGCAGTTTGTGGTTTACTCACATGCGCAGTTTGTGTATTACTCACATGCGCAGTTTGTGGTTTACTCACATGCGAGTTTGTATAATTACTCACATGCGAGTTTGTATAATGACTCACATGCGCAGTTTGTAGTCGCAGGTAATCTCCTCGCCGGCGGCCACCGCCCGCTGGGTGAAGAAGCCGATCCTCAGCTCCCCGTTCACCGTCCACTGCGGAAACCAGGCGTCAGCCAACCGCTGCTTGTATAACCAGGGGAATGTCCAGTTCTCAGGGTGCTTGTACTGGTTTCACGGGCAAGAACACAGCGATTTAGAAATAATCAAAGAAACAAGAAAATATATACCTTTACATTCCAATATTCAGTACATAGATTCCGATTTGCATCATAGGGTTCAGCTAGTTTTTTCAGATCACAGAGTTGAGCTGGCCGGCTGGGCCGCCTCAGCGTCACCTCCCCACCTTCTGCGTCTCCGAGTTGGGCTCGCAGCTGTGGTTGATGAAGCGGGAGTCGTTGCCCTTCTCGGTGGCGTCGACGATGGTGTCGCCGCGCAGGGCCATGAAGTACTGGTGCCGGTGATGCTGCCGGGCGTACAGCTTCCGACGGCGGCGGAACTCGGACAGGTCCAGAACCTGGCGGCAAGGGGCGTGACGTCACAGACGCCGCGACCAATCAGCGGCGCCGGCTCGTCAGAGGCCGAGGTCTGCGGCTGAAGCGCCGCTCTTGGCACGCAGGGACAGGTGGAGGGATGAAGGTACAGCTACGGCTGGTACGGTGGGTCAGCTCTAGCTTTGGTCCGACTACGGAGTCTGCCGTGACCCTGCCTCCGGCATCGAATCGAAGTTCAACGTGCTAAGATTTACAGTGGATATAAAACGCATTGCGAATTTGTCCGGAAAAACCACAATTTTTTAGCAAAGCAGTCCTGGCAGAACAACCAAATGGCTGCGAAATCACTGTGTATTGATAATAATTCATTTAATACAGACCAGAAAGAGGACAACAAGCAAGGGTGAAAATCGGAAACGCAGCACTGCTCTGAGGACCACTCCACACGTCGATTTCAGAATCTTGACAACAAACAGCATAACAGGACGACATCACAAAAATCGAGATCAATTCCAAGTTCTTGTTATTTGGCAGGATATCAACCATCGTCAGATCACTTTAAAGGTGACAATTACAACACAATTTGGCTCCGCAGTCACCGTAAAAAATCACCACACGAGTAGCCCCATTCTGTACCCAACACCAGCAACATCAAATGGTCATCCCGGAGGTACAAATCATAATCCACACATAGTACCGAACCCACCGGTCCGAGCCCATGATCCGTTCCCAGCAGCACTGACACCGTGAGCAGCCCTCTCCGCGTCCTGTGCACTGACCTCGCCGACGTACTCGCAGATGAAGGCGCCGGCCGGCAGCGGTTGGAGCGAGCGCAGGCCGTAGCCCTTGCTGTCGGTGCGGAACACCTCGGTGCGGCTGTAGCGGCGCCTGCTGAAGCGCCGGTTGGAGCAGCGCTCGCCCTGCGGACACCGCGCCGAGCTGCCGCCGCACGCGCCTCAGTCACACACTGGGTACTGTCACACACTGCACAGTGACAGTCACACACTGCACAGTGACAGTCACACACTGCGTACTGCCTCAGTCACACACTGAGTACTATCACACACTGCACAGTGACAGTCATACACTGTGTACCGTTACACACTACACAGTGACAGTCACACACTGCGTACTGCCTCAGTCACACACCGCGTACCGACCGTCATACACTGCGTACCGTCAGTTACACACCGCGCAACGACCGTCATACACTGCGTACCGTCAGTCACACACCGCGCAACGACCGTCATACACTGCGTACCGTCAGTCACACACCGCGCACCGACCGTCATACACTGCGTACCGTCAGCCACACACCGCGTACCGTCAGTCACGCACCGCGCAACGACCGTCATACACTGCGTACCGTCAGTCACACACCGCGTACCGACCGTCATACACTGCGTACCGTCAGTTACACACCGCGTACCGTCCGTCACACACTGCGTACCGTCAGTCACACACCGCGCAACGACCGTCATACACTGCGTACCGTCAGTCACACACCGCGCAACGACCGTCATACACTGCGTACCGTCAGTCACACACCGCGCACCGACCGTCATACACTGCGTACCGTCAGTCACACACCGCGCACCGACCGTCATACACTGCGTACCGTCAGTCACACACCGCGTACCGACCGTCATACACTGCGTACCGTCAGTCACACACCGCGCAACGACCGTCACACACTGCGTACCGTCAGTCACACACCGCGCAACGACCGTCATACACTGCGTACCGTCAGTCACACACCGCGCAACGACCGTCACACACTGCGTACCGTCAGTCACACACCGCGCAACGACCGTCATACACTGCGTACCGTCAGTCACACACCGCGCAACGACCGTCACACACTGCGTACCGTCAGTCACACACCGCGCAACGACCGTCATACACTGCGTACCGTCAGTCACACACCGCGCACCGACCGTCATACACTGCGTACCGTCAGTCACACACCGCGTACCGTCAGTCACACACCGCGCAACGACCGTCATACACTGCGCACCGTCAGTCACACACCGCGCAACGACCGTCATACACTGCGTACCGTCAGTCACACTCCGCGCACCGACCGTCATACACTGCGTACCGTCAGTCACACACCGCGTACCGACCGTCATACACTGCGTACCGTCAGTCACACACCGCGCAACGACCGTCACACACTGCGTACCGTCAGTCACACACCGCGTACCGACCTGTCACACACTGCGTACCGTCAGTCACACACCGCGCAACGACCGTCATACACTGCGTACCGTCAGTCACACACCGCGCAACGACCGTCATACACTGCGTACCGTCAGTCACACACCGCGCACCGACCGTCATACACTGCGTACCGTCAGTCACACACCGCGTACCGTCAGTCACACACCGCGCAACGACCGTCATACACTGCGCACCGTCAGTCACACACCGCGCAACGACCGTCATACACTGCGTACCGTCAGTCACACTCCGCGCACCGACCGTCATACACTGCGTACCGTCAGTCACACACCGCGTACCGACCGTCATACACCGCGTACCGTCAGTCACACCGCGTGCCGACCGTCACACACTGCGTACCGTCAGTCACACACCGCGTACCGACCGTCATACACTGCGTACCGTCAGTTACACACCGCGCAACGACCGTCATACACTGCGTACCGTCAGTCACACACCGCGCAACGACCGTCATACACTGCGTACCGTCAGTCACACACCGCGCACCGACCGTCATACACTGCGTACCGTCAGTCACACACCGCGTACCGTCAGTCACACACCGCGCAACGACCGTCATACACTGCGCACCGTCAGTCACACACCGCGCAACGACCGTCATACACTGCGTACCGTCAGTCACACTCCGCGCACCGACCGTCATACACTGCGTACCGTCAGTCACACACCGCGTACCGACCGTCATACACTGCGTACCGTCAGTCACACACCGCGCAACGACCGTCACACACTGCGTACCGTCAGTCACACACCGCGTACCGACCGTCACACACTGCGTACCGTCAGTCACACACCGCGCAACGACCGTCATACATTGCGTACCGTCAGTCACACACCGCGCAACGACCGTCATACACTGCGTACCGTCAGTCACACACCGCGCACCGACCGTCATACACTGCGTACCGTCAGTCACACACCGCGTACCGACCGTCATACACTGCGTACCGTCAGTCACACACCGCGCAACGACCGTCATACACTGCGTACCGTCAGTCACACACCGCGTACCGTCCGTCACACACTGCGTACAGTCAGTCACACACCGCGCAACGACCGTCATACACTGCGTACCGTCAGTCACACACCGCGCACCGACCGTCATACACTGCGTACCGACCGTCACACATCACGTACCGTCAGTCACACACCGCGTACCGACCGTCATACACTGCGTACCGTCAGTCACACATCGCGTACCGTCAGTCACACGCCGCGCACCGACCGTCATACACTGCGTACCGTCAGTCACACACCGCGTACCGACCGTCATACACTGCGTACCGTCAGTCACACACTGCGTACCGTCAGTCACACACCGCGTACCGTCAGTCACACACCGCGCACCGACCGTCATACACTGCGTACCGTCAGTCACACACCGCGTACCGACCGTCATACACTGCGTACCGTCAGTCACACACCGCGTACCGACCGTCATACACTGCGTACCGTCAGTCACACGCCGCGTACCCACGGAGGCCTCAGCACCACTGGAAGGCACCGATCACACGGCAGAAGTGTCACTAGCATGGTGGCGGCACCTAGCTGATTAAAAACTTTAAAACGCAAGTCGATACTATACGAACACATGGTTGATATCCGTACGATTTTGCGGCATTAGGAGCCGTAGCTCTCAAAGTATACCAGCAGCAGGTTCGACTCCGGCGGAGCTTTCCACACGAGCATGAACAGGTTCGACTCGGGCGAAGCCTACTCACCACTCGATCATGAGCTGGTTCGACTAGAGCCTACTCACCACTCGATCATGAGCAGGTTCGACTCGAGCCTACTCACCACTCAATCATGAGCAGGTTCGACTTTAGCGCAGTCTACTTACCACTCGATCATGAGCAGGTTCGACTCGAGCCTACTCACTACTCGATCATGAGCAGGTTCTACTTTAGCGCAGTCTACTCACCACTCGATCATGAGCAGGTTCGACTCGAGCCTACTCACCACTCGATCATGAGCAGGTTCGACTTTAGCGGAGCCTACTCACCACTCGATCATGAGCAGGTTCGACTCGAGTCTACTCACCACTCGATCATCAGCAAGTTCGATTCCCGCGGAACCTACTCACCACTCGATCATGAGCAGGTTCGACTCGAGCCTACTCACCACTCAATCATGAGCAGGTTCGACTCGAGTCTACTCAGCACTCAATCATGAGCAGGTTCGACTTTAGCGCAGTCTACTTACCACTCGATCATGAGCAGGCTCTACTTGAGCGAAGCCTACTCACCACTCAATCATGAGCAGGTTCCACTCGAGCCTACTCACCACTCGATCATGAGCAGGTTCGACTCGAGCCTACTCACCACTCGATCATGAGCAGCCTGTTGAGGCAGTCGGGTCCGCAGCCCTGTTCGCCCCGCTGAATCTCCTCGGCAGAGAGGGAACACTCGCACACCATCCGCCGCGTCTCCTTCTGCTGCTTCGTCACCTTCGCCGGACGCAGCCAGATGTTGTCGGATATCGCCTACCGCAAGCGCAGACGATGGCTGTGACTGGCTGTCAAAACGCTCACAGGCAGCCTGTGATTGACAGCCAAAACGCTCGCAGGCAGCCTGTGATTGGCTGTTGTAAGCAGAGTAGTTGCAACACATCGCCAATTTAATCGAACATTTAACATCGTAAGGGTGCAGCTACGGGGATCTACCAGTGTCATTGGCGATGAGCCAGTCAGATCCTTAAATTGGTTAGATTTTTCTTCAGCATCACCGATAGATATGTCATCCAGGTACATTAGTGCAGTCGTCAATTTAAAAGAAAACACCAAACATATGTCTAGGGGAAATGAATTCATAAAGCATGGTAACGCAACATTTAAAAACGGACATCGAACCATAAACACTAGACAATGATCGAACACCGACCCAATGATGGTCAGTGGTAGGCTGTATACTAATGTGTGCATTGAACTTCCGCACCGCTCGTGAAAACAAACCACTGTCTGTAATGTCTTCGTTGGCTTGATTGACAGCCACGATACGCGAAGAAGGTGCAACAGTCCATCCCTGGTTTAACCCTGAGGCAAATGTAGCGGAAAGCGGCCGAGCAGCCTGGGGAAGCACTGCCTATCGCATACTGATTGTTTACTTGGGTTGGGGACGCGCCAACCTTCGCGGTCGATAGCACCTGTTTCGCTCCCTGTCAGCCAAGGACTTTAATGAAGCCTTCCCGATTAGTTGACTTAAGAGTCCCCCCCTGCAGTCAAATGGAACCTCATTAAAAAGTATAACCTTCACATTCTGACAATGATCACCGTCAGTAGACGAATAGGCACAAATAAAGTAAACAACCAAACTTCAGTGCTCACCAGTGAGAACTTTCTACCAGATAGCTATCTGCGCAAATCACACATATTGATATCTTCTTAGCGCCAACAAAATATTGAGCCATACTACACAATACCAAAATCAGCCATACAATTTCGAATGATTTTCACAGGTTATGGTGTCAGAGGCCAATGATGTAGGAAGACGATAGTCATCCAATATATTTTTATCAGACGTTGTTGGTTGTTTAACACGCGCATTGACGGGGGCGGGTACCCGCCCCTAGGGTGTTTTGGATAGCAGAAAACGTCGGCGCGTAGCGCCGCCGTACTTGCATACCTTTTCCTCATCATTTTTACAACTTCTGTGAAAATTTTATGGTTAGGTCATCTCAGGTCAGGTCACCAGTACAGGTCAAGTGACCCGACCTCAAAAAAGTTTAAGATAGCATACGTCGGAGCGGGGTGAACTTATCCGATTGAAACTCATCACATAATGGCCCCACCGAGTCCTCTAACATATGTTCCGGTATTTTCGATATCGATAACCTAAGGTCAGGTACGAGGCATGACCTCTCCATTGGAAATACATGGGAAAATGGTTTTTACGGAATAAATCAGTAACGGATGGTAATAGAGCATTTATTTTAGCTGCATTAGACTCGCCTGGGCTTTGCGGTTCTAATGATATGCATTTTATATAATTTGACCCTGACCTGACCTCAGGTCAAATCCTTGATTTGACCTAGAAAGGTCAAATTATATCATTCGATTCGGCTTGCTGAGAGGACTCATATCGTTCAAGCCGTTTTGCTCTATCTTTACTTGTTCAGATTTAATGACCGAAAAACTGAATTTACATGTTATCCCTATGACGGCATGTTTTCACCTCTTGTGACCTTAACCCTCGCCCCACCGGGGGGCCATCGATGGCCCCTAAGGTTTTTCGGGATAGCAGAAAAACGACGAGGCGCAGAACCGCGGTTGAGGGCTCTACCTCTCACTGCATCATTTTCCCATCATCCCTGAAATTTTTACCCCGGGTCACCCAAGGTCAGGTCACCAGACGAGGTCAACCAAGGTCACCTGCTTCACTTTAGGCTCTGTAAGGCTACATTTCAAAGTCGATCGATTTGAAACTTCCTACACTTCATGACCCCTCCAGGGTCTACAAGGTGTGTATCCGGGATTTTCGATTTCGTGCCTGAGGTCAGGTCACGAGGTGACCTCTCCCATTGGAAAAGCATGGGGAAAAGCTATTTCATGATATAAAAGCCACAAAAATGATTGCAAATACTCAGACTGCTCAGAACAACGTTTTTGGACACCCTTCACGGATCCCAGGGGTCATATTTGCCCTTTGAATTTTCCAAGGTCATCCAAGGTCACCGGAGGTCAAAACAGTATTTTGACAATAACTTTTGACCTAATTGAGCTAGAGCGATGAAACAAACACCATCGTGTTTGTCTTGTCACTGGCTTTCATTTGATATACGGCAGGTCACTTTTGACCTTTCGTGACCTCAGGTCATATTAGGTCACGAGGTGACCTCTGGCGGTCAAACCACTGGCGGGAGGTCTTTACGTTCCACATAGCGGAAAAAGTACAGGCAATTTGCTATCAAATGTACTTTACCAGGCCTCAATAGCTCTAATGACATAAGAGTTATGCCCAGTTTGTTAATCATTGCATATTTGAGTGAAAATAGCCGATCTTGACCTAATTTGACCTCTGGAGGTCAAACCATTGACCTGAGCACTAAAACATGCGAAGTAATTTCTTACTGAATTCACGCGAGCTTTCTATTGCACTTTGCAGATTTGCGCTAACGCCCATATTTTCGGAGTTAGAGGGGGGCCATCGATGGCCCCCGGTGGGGGAAGGTGGCGCCGGACCCCCAGTGGGGCGCGGGTTAAATGTGACCTGACAAAAATGGTTCAAATGTTTTCGATGGGAAGTGGACGGGCAGCCCAACGCCGTTTACCGTTTTTCGCTACCTACCGTGATTCTCGAGATCTTAGGGGGGCGGTACCCGCCCCCTCGGTCAATGTGAAGGTGGCTCAGACCCCCGTCAATGCGCGTGTTAAAGGCGACCGGGCGTAGTTATAATGCAAATCAGAAACCTGTGTCCCAGACCAGACATGCGCATTCACACCACCTACCTGCCATCGCCCTCTCCCTCTTCCGGCCCCAAGCCCATTGATTACTACTCTCTCTATCGCTTATTCATCTGTCAACCTTTCCCACAAACTAAAAAAAACACACACACAGCCACTAGAGTCCACCGGAATCAACAGTAGCTGTACACTGACCTGGAAGTTGCGCAGCTTCTTCTCGATCCTGGCAGCGCTGATCCTGCTCTGCGCCTCCCTGTTCTTGGCCTTGGCGATGGCCAACGCCGCCAGTCGAGCGGCGTTCTTGCCGGCGTCCTCTCCAACACGACCGCCCACCCCTGGCGAGAACGCCAGCCGCTTGGCCAGCGGCACAGGCTCTCGCTTCACAGGCGCATCACCGGCACCGCCAGCCGCAGGCACACACTCGCCTCCCGACGGCTTGGCCTCGCCCGCCGGAGATACGGCATCAACCGCTGCTGCTGCTGCTGCAGTGTCCCCACCCACAGCCGTGACGTCGCCTGCTGCAGCATCATCTTTTGAAGCTACAGCATCACTCACTTCCGCTGTGACACCCCCTGCTGCTGCAGGAGTGTCACCCGCTGTAGCTACAGCATCACCTGCTGCATCTATAGATTCACCTGCTGTACCTAAGTATATCTGCTGTACCTACAGTATCACCTGAGGTAGCTACAGCATCATCTTCTGCGGCATCATCTGCCACAGCATCAACTACTGCTTCTGCGGTCTCATCAACAGTGGCAACATCATCCACGGCTACTGCCGTTTCACTGACGTCATTAACCCTAGCTGCAGCAGCGCCAGTCGCGGCACCAATTTTGCCCTCTGAAGGTGCGCCATCCACTTCAACACCTTCATCCGCTGCTTGAGAAGACTCGTCAGCCACAGTGTCCTGGACTTCCCGATACGACCCCGGGCTCCGTCCAGCAGTTGCGACGGCCTTCATCACATCGGCAGCTGCATCCACAGCCACCTCACCAACTGCTTCTGCAGGGCTGTCGGAAGCCGCAGCGGAAGCATCAGCAGGTGCAACAGCAGAGTCGGGAGCTGCGGCAGCCGTGCCAGCAGGCGCGGGAGCCGCACAGACATCGGCGGAGGCCGTGCTGACGTCTGGCGGACTGGTAGCGGCTGCAGGGGCCGGCTCAGCAGGAACGGTGCTATCCGCCGCTGTCGCCGTCCCCTCAGTGCGGACATCACCCACACAGGGGGCGGCGTCACCTGCAGAGACCAAACCCTGCTCCGACACAGCTGGAGCAGAACCCGACTCCAGCAGCGGGACGTCTCCTCCTGCCAGTGCGACCGGCACCGAGGACAGAGGAGCGTCTGAACCTGCCGTACCAGCCGGGGGATGACAGGCCTCTGTTGTCTGCACCGCATCAGCCTCGCCACCGCCACTCCCCTGCACACCGGCGTCTCCAATGGCGGCCTCTACGGACTGTGCAGACATATCGGCTGACACACCACCAGAGCTGCGCTCCTCCAGATGTGACGGCTTCTCTGGCGCTGGGGCGTCACGGGTTTCCTGCGCCACCAATTCGATATCCGACCCAAGTAGTTGTTCGGGGAACGCGTCCCCGTCAGCCACACGCGAGTCTTCGGTCAGGTTCATCTCCTTACGACCAAGAGCACCCCCTGAGAAGGAGCTCTCATCTGCTGACGAGGCGGATACCGAGGAGGCCTGACCTGTGGCGACGTTCGCCATGGTCACGTCACCATCTTCTGTGCCTGAGGTACCTGCCGGTTGCGCCATCTTCACGTATAGGTCGGTTTCCGACCGAGTGCCTTGTGCGGGCGGTAGAGCCATCTCAGCACCGCCGTCGACAGTATCGGTCTCTGTGGCAGGCATCCCATCCAGGACCGCCTGCGGACCTCCGAGCGGACCGTCACCACCCATACCAGACGGTTCTTGAACCTCCGAAGGGCCGGCCTCGGCTCTAGAACTGGTATCCACGTCCATCGCACACACGTTGGGAATCACACCGACTTCGTCTGCTCCTCCTCTTCTTTCAGCCTGGATGCTATCACCTATAACAGTATCTATGCGGGCTCTGCTATCTCCTGAGCTGCCGCACATTACGTCGGGCTCGACATCTGCGGCAGGAGAGCCGATCTCCTTTGGCTGGGACGTGTTCGCTAAAGATGCACCTGATTCTGACACGGGAACACCGCCGGATCCCTGCTCTGATGCAGCGGGAACACCGGCACGGCTGCAAGGTTTGGTACATGTATCAATCCCAGGCGCGACACTACCCGAATCGGAGATCGCCCCGTCTTTCCGGGCGCCTGAATCTGCCTTGACGGCGTCCGATTGATCTGTTTTTATCCCGGTCACTCCTGCTGCGATCTCCGCTCTCGCTGGCGTATCGCCGGTACTCGCCGATTCTCCACTGCGTGACGTTGGCTTCGGACCTTCTGCAGTGTGGCCCCCTCCACGATTCCCTCCCCCGACTTCTTACCTGGCGCTGCACTGTTCTCCGCATCGCGTTTAGGTTTCTCCGATACTCGAGCGGCGGGAGGCATCATCACGACTGTGCTGACGACGATGTTTGTCCGAAGAGTGGTGTTTGCTACTGGAACCGGAGCTCCTGTGTTCCGAACGATGACTTTTGTGTGAGGAGGAGTGTCTGTGGCTAGAGCTTTTGTCAGAGCTGTGGTGTCTGTGTTTGTCTGATGAGTCGTGTTTTCGACTAGAGCTACTGCGGTCCTTATCCGATCGAGAGTTCTTGCTTGACGAGTGACTGTCCCTGCTTCGGTGGTAATCCTTGCTGGAGGAGTGTTTGTCCTTGCTTGAGGACACGTAATTCTTGCTTGAAGAGTGCTTGTGGTTGCTCGAGGAGTTCCGGTCTTTACTTGAAGACCGCCCGTGCTTGTTCGAAGAATGTTTCTCCTTGCTTGACGAGTGTATTTCCTTGCCTGATGAGTGAGCTTCCTTGCTTGAAGAGTGTCCTTCCTTGCTCGACGAGTATTTATCCTTACTTGAGGAAACCTTATCCTTACTTGAAGAAACTTTATCCTTACTGGAGGAATTTTTATCCTTACTTGATGAGTGTCGTTCCCCGCTAGAAGATCCTTTATCCTTACTTGGACGGTTGATCCTTCTTACTTGGTGTCTGCTGATCTTTGCTAGAAGAAACCTTTTCCGCACTTGACTCAAGAGCTTCATTCTTCCCAGAAGACGACCGATCTACACGGGAGAGATTTCGATCCTTGTTAGATGACTGCCGATCTTTATCCGATGTCAGACGTTCTTTACTGGAACGTCGAACGCGATTCGAGCTGCTACTACTCTTATCCGATCGATATTTATCAGACGAAATCTGTTTACTACTGCTACTTCTGCGTTCCACGCGCTTCTCTGAGGGAGAGCTCTTCCGGTTTGAAGAGCTGCTACTTTTCTCCGAGCGACGCAGTTTGTCCGAGGAGCTGCGACTGGAGGATCCACCGCCACTGCGCCGTTTTTCGTCACGTTCTCGACTTTTCGATGACTTTCCCGTTCCTGACTTCGTGGCCGTTCGGTCTCTCGCGGCACCATCTGTTTTAGCACGTGACTGAGGCGCCTGCAGACCCAGACTTTCAGCAGTGAAGCCCTCGAAGGGTTCATCTTCACCTCCTGAATCTGGTGGCGTGCCCGGCAGGGCGCAGCTATGGACCGGCAGAGGTTTAATGAACAGGCGTCCAGCTTTAGACTTCGGCCTGAGGCCCAACTTCCGTCTGGCTGCAGTACGTAGCTTGGGAGCAGCTCGCAAGGGCAGCTTTCGGCCACCCAACAACCGCTGTTTTGAGTCGGTTGACTCAATGGGCTCTGAGCTGGATGCCTTTTTTATCTTTGAGCGCGGCGACTCACGCGGCTTTGAATCCGATGAAACGCCCAACTTCGAGTCAGCTGCGATCGATTTAGAAACAGCGTCGTGCGGTTTAGAGTCAACCGGCTCGGACAATTTTGGACCCGCTGGCTTTCGCAACACTCGACGAACTGGAAGAGACGGTTTCTCGGCCTGACTTTCCACCGGTGAGTCAGCTGACGCCTGCAGGTACCGGCCACCCAACTCACTCTTCTCCGCAACTACAGGTTTCTGCGGCTTTGCGCTGGCATCGTGTTGTGAAGCCTCCTGTGCCGGTAACCCCACCCCAGCAGCCTCACCCTGCGGTGGAAGTACGCCGGGACGTCTCAACCTCAGCAGGCGGGGCCGCCTGGCTGTCTCAGTCGGGGTCGGGGGCGGCTGCATCAGCCCGGGACCATCTCCGTCACCGCCTCCCGACATCTCCGGCGCCTCATCCTTAATCGCAGCGGAGCTCCCTTCAGAGGACTTCCGCCGACTGGGGCGGACACGTTCCACAGTCGCGTCACCTCCCGGACCCGCCGGCGGCTGGTGCACCGGTCCAACCGCCCCCTTCGACTCGTCAGACTTCTTTTCACCCACAGCGGACGCCTCCGCATCGGCAGAGAGCTGGGGAGGGGGCGCAGTGATGTCCTCTCCCAGCAGCTTGGCTGGGTCGCAGCGCAGCACTGATACCGTCACGGGGCGGACCCGCAGCCGGCGCGATACCGCCAGGTCATCAACAGCGCTGGTGTCGGACGGCGCCGCCCCGTCCTCCGAGTGTGCAGAACCAGCTGGAGGCTCGGCAATGCTAGCCGATTCGCTCTGTTTCGGAACTGGTGATGAGGGGAGTTTAGCGCTAGCCGAGACTGCTGACTGCCTGCGACGCAAGGCGCGCGTGCTGCTAGCAGCTCCAGGGCCATCGCCCTCCAGATCTCTCGAGGTCGCACCGTGGGACGCTATATCTTCATGAGTCCCGGCTTGGCTGCTGTTTTTGGTATCAGTGGTACTCGATGCTTCAGAAGATGACTGCCTGCCCCGCAGACTACGGACGACCTGAGCTCCATCAGAGCCATCGCCAGTCCCCTGCTCTTTCGAGGCTGATCGGCGGGAACTTCTCTCTTCGGACAATCCGACTTTGCTACTGTCTCTGTTAATATTGATATCGCTGGGTGATTCGCAGGATGATTGCCCCCGGCGTAAACTGCGGGTACTGACAGCTCCGCCCGATGCATCATCTGAGGTCACGCCGCGGGACAATTCACCTTCCGACGGTGGCGCTGTACCAACTTCTCTGCTCTTACTATCACTCGTCACCTCCCGTGTTGTTTGCCTGTGGCGCAGGCTGCGGGTGCTTACGACCTCACCAGCGTCACAGACGGGCTCCTCTTCTTTTGAGGCCGTCCCGCGGCATTTGTCGCCCACAGACTCGACTGCACCGCCGTCCTTTCTAGTTTTATCACTGGATTCTTCACAGGCCGAACGGCTCCGGCGCATGCTGCGGGTTCTCCCGGTTCCACCAGCGACATCTTGTGAGACCGCACCAAGGGCCGCTTTGTTTTCAGACAGGCCAGCGTTGTCAGCATCCGTGTTATTACTGCTAGCCGACGCTGTTTGGGGTTCTAGTAACTTGTCATCAGCCATCATTGTCACATCAGAGTGAGCTTTACGTGTTTTTAATTCAACCTCATCCTGTTCAACTTTAAGATCAACACGCGATTCCAGGCCGCTTGGCTCGGCGGAAACATTTGCCGTGCCCTCTTCGACCTTGCCACATTGGCGCTCCAAAGCCGCGTCCACTTTCGCAGATGCTGGTATTGATCGCTTCCTGACGTTAACGCCTTTGGTAGCATATCCACTCGTCGATTCATCTGGAGCGTTTGCTTGCTGTCTTCCGACTTCAATGTCTTCGATCTCAACAGCCGCAGTCATCTCCTTCAACGCTGCCAACGACTTAACATCGACCTCGCCGTCTATAAGCCCCGCATCGTTCGCCACTTCAGCAGATGCTTCAGTTGAGCTTCCGCCCGTCTCCGAGGCGACCTTCGGCCCGGAGGACACCTCTGCTGCCTTCCCTGGATCCCCACAGGCCCCGGTGAGAGCCCCTGCCGCGGCCTCCAGGTCACAGGCCATCAGCTGGAGCCGCTGCAGCACCTCCCACCAGCCCGGCGGCGCGTCCTCGCCAACTGATGCCGCGTCGAACCCGGCAAACACCGGGTCCGCGTCACACGAGTCCTCGCCGGCGACGTCCGAAGGGGTGGGTGGCGCCGCCAAGCGGCGGGACCGACGCCCAGTGGTGGGCGCCGGCTCTGGATGGGAGGCGCTCGAGACAGCGGAGGCATGGTGACGGGGCTCGCCATCATCCACCCTACTCTGGTCTGAGGCGATGTCCTGCTGACGACTCGATCTCCTGCGAGTGGTGCGTTGGTTGGCGGCGGCGGAGGAGGTGGTTACAGTTGAGCTGACCTCGGACTGTGAACTTCGCGTTGTCCTGGTGGAGGGCTTCTCAGTCGGCTCTCCTGTTCCGGGAGGCTGCCCTGACCCCTGCTGGGCGTCCTCTGGAGGTCGCTCCAGCTCTGAGGTGGGACTGGCGGACGCTGAGACCAGCTCTTCGGCGGAGTTGGTTCTGACGGAACTGTGACGCGTTAGCCGAACGAGCAGCGGGGCCATCTCCACAGCAGCGGGCGTTGCCGAGTCTTTGGTTGCTGAGGCAGATGAAGTACTTCTGGAGCGCGTGGCGCGCCCCGTCGCTGGTGTCTCAGACGCAGCAGCTTCAGGTGTATCGGTGCCTGCCGATGACACTGCCGGCGCCGCGTCCGCCGGCGTGTCTGACGTCACAGACGCACGACGCAAAGAGGCGCGCGTGCGACGCTCCAACTGGGTCTGCTGAGAGGCGGCTTCACCGTCAGCAGAAGAGGACATGGGCTCAATTTTGATTAGCGGGACCGTCTCGGCAGCAGCAGGTTCGCCCGAGCCGGGTTCCTTGGCCGCAGACGCGGCGGAAGTTCGTCTGCTGCGCGTGGTGCGGCCCATCGCCGTCGCCTCCGCCGCAACAGCGTCAGTGGCCGGGGCGTCTGCTGAGTCATTTCCCAGCCGACACTGTACCTGCCGGAGCCGGCGCCTGTGCTAGAGCACCAGCCGCTGAGTGACGGCGTGAGGAGGTGCGCGTGCGACGCGCCGGTCCCGCCTCCTCAGCACCGGACTTGCCTTCTGCCGGGGCGGGATCTGTCCCCTCAGCAGGCGGCGGTGATTCGGGTGGTCGTGCGCTGCGCAGCGACCGGCTGCTGCGGGGTTCGGCTTCGTCAGCGACTGATGATGAGGAGGAACGGCGGCCGGGGCAGTCCGACACCGGGCGACTGACTTCCCCAGCAGGACAGTCCCCCTCCCGTCCTTCCCCGGTAGGACAGTCCACCTCTCGTCCCTCCCCGGCAGGATGGTCCGCTTGCCGTCCCTCCCCAGCAGGACAGTCCACCTCCCGTCCTTCCCCAGAAGGACAGTCCACCTCCCGCTCTTTCCAGAGCAGAGGCGTCCTGCTTACTCGCCATAACGGAGACTCTCTGCAAAGCAAGGAAGCTTATGATAATACAGCTTTTGGCTAAAACATATGAACGCTCAGTTGTCTCACATATGCTACAACGTGCAACAATGCATCATCAGAATAGTTTCAGCAAAAACAAAACAATGTTTACGGATGTGACAAAATATTCCTTAGCGCAAAGAACAATGTTTGCACACACGGTAGAGGTTGTTGATCACTCCCCTTGCTCTTAAATCTTTACTCCCTTGCTCTTGCTCCTAAACGCGACATGCTCTGATAATAATAATTGTTTTATTTTTTTTATAATAATAATTATTGTGGTCTATCGACACACTAACTACAGGGTTATACATCGTCGCCAACTCCCACCCTGTTGGGAGGGATTTGGAGGATCAGATCGACTTATTCAGAGGCTTCACCGAGACGGAAACCCAAGACTGGTGACTTAGGAGATTTTGAGGCGATCTACTAAGCCACCCACCCGTCATGAAATCCTCCCTGCGCGAGATCATACAGTACAGGTGTAAGATAACTAGTACGGGTACCATCTGAGGCACATGATTGTCTTACTGGAAAGGTGGAGAACACTTGTGCGGCTGAACCCAAAATCGAGTTGATTTCGGCTTTTGAACATAGGAGTTTTGAAGGGTCACTGCAAGTACAAAAAGGACGACCAGAAAGGGGAGGAGCCCGTGGTATGCGAAGATTTTGACGGCAAAACAGGAGCAAAATGTAACATGGAGTCCCCAGTGACGGCAACAGTGAGATAGGACAGCATGTGGCACGGGGACTGCCAACAGCTGGAAAAACAACAATGGTGATGCTAGCTAATCAATAGAAGCGAAGGAGCAGAGCTATGAGCAGCATTGGGCATAATGGGTGTGGCCGACAACACGGCACGCAGTTACGATAGTGTGCCCATTAGGTATGGGAAACAGTATCCTACTGCAGAGGAGGCGACCACAGACGGAATCCTACCGGAGAGGACCGACATCGCACCGAGTGCCCAAATAATAATCACCATCATGTCCACAGGCGGCACCGGTATCCTACCAAAGACATCCACAGGTGTTCAGAACCCTTTCGATGCCCCCTGGGCTATCACAATGTTAATAACGGAATTTTATAAAGATTTCTAGACATCATGAGTAGTCTGATCAAGATGAAGCATATACAGCAACACACTTCAAGACATGGGGGCATGGGTTCCTATCCTCTCCCTCCGCCCAATTTTACCCTAGGCACCCTATCGCAAAACCACTTCTGGGGAACAGGTTCAGAGGTGCGAAAAATCTAAACTGCTTCATGCGTGAACAAAGAAGTTGGCCTTCCGAATTTCGGCCCTCACAGACTTGAGTCTGGAAGTCTCTCGAATGATGCTGCTATCATATCAGAGTACTCAGCCTCATCTCTTGAATCCGTTTGCACCAGAGCCCATATCAACAACCCAGCCATATACCATATACCATATACCATACCATATACTTTGATAGGAAGTGTGATCCTCTGCCCTTCATCACAGAAGAAGATGTGCTGAGCGCCCCTAATACCTACACGGAAACTCGTCGATGGGACCTGGCGGGCTCCACCCCCAAAATTTGACGAAGTACCACACCACACTAGCTCATCACGTAGATCTGACACTTCAAGTCACTGCTGGAGGGCCTCTACCTTGGGCCTGGAAAACGTCATTGGCCGTCCCAATCCATAAAAACGGGGCATCGATACCATTCGGTCGATTATCGGCCGATCAGTATGACCTCTGTGTGTTGTAAGACGAAGAACAAAATAAAGTTTCCGAACACCTGCAATTCTACCTCAGTGTCCCAAAACGGTTATGAGCTGGGGTGCCAAGTGTAAAATTAATATTGGAAAGCATGACCAGCGAGTGGAAAACTCAACAGCTACAGTATTGTGGCGGCTGATGACTGACGAAGAGGCCGAACCAGTGCCGCACCACGAAGCCATTATGGTACCACTGCACTGGCAAGGCAGACGTGAAAATAGCACTCGACAGAGCTGTACAAATGGGACTGATCGAGCCTGTGCCTGTAGGGGAGCCTGTGCCTGCAGGGGAGCCTGTGCCTGTAGGGGAGCCTGTGCCTGTAGGGGAGCCTGTGCCTGTAGGGGAGCATGTGCCTGTAGGGGAGCCTGTGCCTGTAGGGGAGCCTGTGCCTGTAGGGTGCCTGTGCATGTAGGGGAGCCTGTGACGTGGTGCCACTGCACGGTAGTGGTTTCGAAGAAAACTGGAAAACCTAGGTGTGTAGACCTCCAGCCTCTAAACCACTACGCACGACGACATGAGAGGCATCACACTCCTATAAACTTCCACCAAGCCAGGTCTGAATCAAGTTCTACGTACAAAACGGCACTAGACGCTTGAAACGGACATAGTGGCCCACTCCAACTGGACGATAGACATCTCACGAGCTTCATAACGCCATGGGGAAGATACCGGTTCTGTGTGACCCCGCAAGGCTACATATCCAGCGGGGATGGATGTTCGAGGCGATACGATGAGACCATCGCCTCCACTGGCTTGTCTCACAGATGCTACAGCAGGTGCATAGATGACACTCTTATATGGGAAAAACAGCGTCGCGGAGCTGTTCTCTGGCATACAGCTAAATGGTTGGACACGTGTGGCAGAAATGGAGTCACTCAACGCAGAGAAGTTCGTGTTCTCGCAGAGCAAAGTCGCATTCACCGGCTGCGAGATCACGTCCTTCGAGATCAGATCACGCTGCGACGAGCGTTCGTCACCTTCAGAATCGCCGATGAGCCGACCAGCGATGGCGGGCCAGAGTGTACGGCTACGGGGACCAGACCGTTCCTGTATGCATGGGGCGTTCGACATCGACAATCGTCCGCGGCCCTTCCACCGCCAACTGCCTGGCTGAAGCGGGCGTCAAGACTGGCAAACTCACCATTCAAAGCAATGCAGGCCTCAACGGAAGCCTCGATGTCGACTCGTTCCAACGTGCGATGTTCACATACCGAAACGTTCCGGATCCCGTCACCAAGCTGCCACCAGCTCAGTGTGTGTTCGACCGACCGGGAAAGAGATTTGTTCCCGTGCCTCGAGGCCGAAACAGACCTCACCCCACATGGAGGGTGACGACGTTAGCTCGCGAGGAGGCGCTGAGAAACCGACATATGCGTGCGCATAAGGATCGGTCGGAGCAAACGGAACACCTCCTGCTCCTCAAAGTTGGAGATATGGCTCGTATACAGAACCAGACCGGGAAGCAGCCGACCAAGTGGCCAAGTGGAACAAAACCGGACGTGTGGTGGAGGTTCGCGATCACAACCAGAGGTATGTGATCAGTATCGATGGAAGTGGGCGAACGACACTGCAAAATAGAAGGTTCCTGCGCAAGTACGTTGCAGTCCAGCCTCGACGCAAGAGCGCTCGCTCGCCTTGATGAGCTACTGGAATAGTTATGCTACAGGCCCACCTGGTATAAGCGTTTGCCCAAATCTTGCATGGATGCACCCAGAGCTTCACCAAGGACTGGAGACATCCTCACATCCCCAGGGACCAGTCTGCAAAGTATGGCAGCAGGCCAGACGAGTCGCACCAGCTATCTAAAATTCTCGCACCACCAGCCTCCAAAAATTCGCACCAATCTGACATATACCAGGGAGAAAAAATGCACCCATTCCTACCCACACAATGCAATGCTACCTCTCTTATTACTTAGTTAGTTAGTTAAGGACTTTTTATAAGGCCCCTCTGCTGTCTTAATAACCATTCAGTCATTATTTTTTGGGTTTAAGTGTTAGCTTCCTCGCACCAGTCTCGCAAATTCGCACCAGGTTGATAAAATTCGCACTACTCGCCCCTGTCTCCAAGGGCACTCGCACCGACGAGATCTCGTCGAAAATGCCATACTTTGCACACTGGCCCAGAGACCAGTAAACCTGCAGTGTCATCCCTGACCATCCCGCCGCCGCCAATAATGTCCTCAGTGTCGCTACCGGTGTCCACAGAGCTGTCATTACCCAAAGAGCCTGGCGGGCACCATGGTACGTCCTGCATGACTTCCCATGGTGCCCTATGGCGCCAGCAAAGTCGCCTACGGTGTCAGAGCAAACGCCTACAGCGTCACCATAAAAACATGCGGGGCAGGAGGCCCCTGCATTCCCGGAGACCCATGCAACACCCTCAGCATCACCGGAGCTGGAGAGCTCAAACCTTCAAGCCTAGGGCTGGCTGCTCCGGCCGCTTCACCTGCACCACTCCGCAGTAGCAGCAGATCGCGAGCCGCAAAAGTGTGAACTGAGTGCTGATACAGCAACAAACACCCACTCATCCATGAGATGCTGAAGCAACTGCACAGTATGTAATGCTTACAGAAAATACATGTAGTGTGGGAACCCACACTGGATTTTCTCCTGAGCATGATTATTTGCAATTAAGACACTTTAGCTTGTGTTGGTGTTAACAAGTTGCCAGTACCTTCGGACCTCTAGCAAGACAGTGCAATAGTGATTAGTGAGCTTATAAAAACACAGAGACATGAACACAAAATTCAGAGGACTTTGATATTCATTTTTGTTGTGATCAGTTTTATATCTTTCTTACTAGTTAAGATAACTTTGAAGAGTCACCATCATTGTAGCTGCTGAAGCAGATAAGGACTTGGGAGGGGGGGAGATCAAGTTGAATTAATATTGACTAGTCCTTGCATAGGTGAGATGTATGTTGCTGTCTCCTAACATTTGGATTTTGCAGTAATTAAGCTGTGCTTACTCTTTTCAGGCATGCTCATAATTCCAAATAAATGGAAAAATGCAAATTACCTATCTAGTCCTAGTGTTAAGTGATCTACTAACAGGCAATCCTAATAACCCCTTGAGACGTCACAATTACAAAAGTCTCTACCATGACATCACATTGCAAAATGACTCACAAGAATCTGGTTGTATGTATTGATTCACATAAAATTGATCACATTGTGAGCTCACATGACACTGCAGTGGTAGTGATGATTAGGGGGTGCTCAACCATGTCAGGTGTACTCAACCATCTTGATGTAAGATATAGCATTCAACAATAAGGGCCTGTTTCAGCACCACTTAAACCTGATCTAAACTCCTCAAAGCTTCTCCAACTTCCTCTCGCCTAGTCCAGCACCTCCTTAAACTTCCTCCAAACTCGCCAAAGCTCATCTCAAATCTAATCCAACCTCTTCTCAAACGAAAGGTGGTTTTTCAGAGGAGGTTGGAGGAGCTCAATTGTGGCACACAAATTTCAATTGAGAAACTAAAATAAGTTGTTTTACAGTGATATACAACATTTGTGGGCAGCTAAAGGTTTTGATTCTGTTGTTTTTCTGTACTCCACTCTCACTAAAATACATTAAATGAGTATCAGAGGCCTTTATAAAATTTGATTAGTTTCTTAGCTGCACCACACCCGCCATATTGGCCCTAATCAGGCACAATCAGCTGATATCTCATCCAATCTCATCCGAAATCGGTCCAGCGGACACCAGTTTTTGCGCCTGCTCCGACTTACTTCAAGCTGCTCTAATTTTTTTCTAAGGAGGCGCTGGAACAAGCCCTAAGTAAGGAAGCTTCAGGCAGTAGTGCTGTAGATCTAGGAGGCCTTAGAATCTCCAAGAAAGATGTCTTACACCTCCTAAGAGCATCCTTCTGGATGCCCTCAGGAGGTCTTTGAGTGTGATGTGGCCTCCAGACCACCTGGATTTGTAAGTTACAGCTACCTCACTAGCTTACAGTAAGTTAAGCTAGTGGTTCTCTGATGCCAGTGAATGTTTGATAGGTGCCTGTCTACAATTTTTGTTCCAATCTGATATTATGCATGTTTCTTGCAAAGTAGGAGATAATCTTACATTGTGCTTGCAAGTTTGAATGCTATTTATGTATTACTTTTCTGCTTGAGCACAAAACCCACACAAAGCCTGCATGGATATATACTTGACTACTTGCTTGTGCCTCTGCTGGTGGACCCTAGTTTGTTGCATGTCTTGTTATTGATCTCTTACTTTTTATTGCAGATGCCCATGCATGAATTCTTATCGATAAAGCCCTAACTTCTGCCAAGTGACGGCAGAACACCCAAATTCAAGGGAGGCACCATGGACTTTTCAACCCATTTATTTCCAGTCAATGCCATAGGATTTTAAAATTTCTGATTTAAAGGGAGACACCGTGCCCCCTAGTTACGCCCCCAGTGCTTCTCCCTGGGCTTTACAACACTTCGGCAATAACAGTCAGAGAACATACCTACGCCATAAATAGGGCATTAACAACGATATCCGGCATAAAAAAGTTGACTCACCTTGTTCAGGGAAATGTTAAAGGCCCATGAGTCTGTGAATCCGTCTCAGGTTTCGAGAATAACTATCCACCCCCTGAATTCTCATTAATCGTCTTCGCCAGACGAACCATTACCCGCGAAACTCCACAACTCTACATTGGCAAATTAGTAAAGAATAATCGCGATACACGCGCCATGTCTAGACGAGCCTGACGCACTAGATGCTGCCAACTTTGTTGGTGTGCAGTGAAAAGTAAATTTTTTTCCACACAAGTGTTCTAAAAAAGCAAAATAAAAGGAAATTTTAAGAAAGAAATGTTTAAAATACTTAAAAGAAAGCTTAAAGAATAAATTTCATAGGTTTTGCAAAAAATCTGCTGAAAATTTGCAGAACTAAAGAAAAGTATCACACATTTTTTACCTATTTTAAAACTTTTCCCTCTCCTTTCTGCCGCACATGGCGCATATTTATTTTCATACAATGAATTTTGCATACATGGAGTAGACAACATACCTACCGAGTTATATCACCATACTGTGGGGATATAACGACGCACTATATCCCCGTCTATGAGGTGAAATAGGGCCTTATATCCCCATATAGCGGTGATATAAGGCTCTAAAAGGGGCCAATCAAAAGCCGTTTAGCAGACTCGTGGTTTTGTTTCGAAACATTTTTTGGTAAAGCTAGTAGCAGAATTGTTGACAGTAAGCCAATGAAAGATAAAAATAATACCCTGCGTAATCTCTATAAGTGCAGATGGCGCTTCAGTCTTCTTTCGCGCCCGGTTTGCATATATTCTTCAAAATAAACAAATTGTGGCGACGACGGCGCAACTTCTTGTACAGTACAGATCAACCTGTGTCAATTGAAAATGTCGGGAGGGTGGTGAGTGACAATAATTGAAATATTGGAGCAACTTTGGTGGAAAAAGACCAGTAACAGTTACTCAAACCCTTAAAGCATGAAATAGAAATACCTGGAATGGAGACTTCAATAGGTACAAACTAGGGTACTTTAACTACGGTACAAACCCTCCCCGCTTTTGGGTGTCATTCTAAAACATTAAAAATCCTTCGGTAAGTAAAGCTCAGTAAGGACTAATGTGAAGTCTATGGGAGATGTGCTGGCCAATGACTTTAATGCCTCATAACTTAAAAACCGTTGCTTGCACGGAAAAGCAACCATGCATTTCAGAAAGCCTTATCTGTGTTGCGTCCGCTAAAATACATTTTAGGCATGAAATATCTAAAATATCAGCAAAGTGCAAGACAAATCAGAATTTTGGGTGCGTTCTTTGAAATATTCCAGCCTGGAATTTTGGGAACAGTGACGTCACAGCCGTTCTTGAAACCTTTCCCGGGATTCCACATTGAACATTCCCGCCATGCTGTGCGGAACAGTGGGAATAGAAAAAGCAGTCCCGCTCAAGATGGCGGCGCCCATGCATGAATTTTGTAACAGTAAGTTTGTTCACGTTGAATATTTATCTGCTTGTAAGGTACCTGATATGTTTTCCAGGATAATCTGAACCTAATAATAACACCCAAATGAAGGTAAATGAAAGATTTCCGTGTGCACAAGTCAAAATAAATAATAAGAATGTCGCACCTTGCCATTTACGCCGCATTCCAGCCTCGTTAAAGAACGTTCCACTGCTGGAATCCGGGGAATATCACGACATCACAACCCCTGGAATTCCACCTCAGAATAATTCAAAGAACACAGCCTTTATTCTCAACTTTTATTATTACATGTTTAAAGAGTGTGTGATTCAGCACCACAGTAGCACAGTGGGTTAAGTGTTCACCTAGCGAGTGAAAGGTCTAGGGATCAGATCCGCGCATGGTGCACTTTTCATCTTCATAATGGTTGTTTTGTCGCTCAATAACGCAGTTAGCAGAATGCTTATCTAGCAACCCTAGTGTTCCAGGTTTGAATCGTGGCTTACACACATTTTGTTTTTATATTTTATGGTTATTATGCCATTATTTAGGTTTATATTGGATAAATAATACCTCAGTAGTGGCTGTTCACTCTCGGTTGAAGTACTACATGCTCAAAAGCCTGTTTTTTTTGTTGAATATTTTACTGTTGTCTATATTTTAATGTTCTTGGCTATTTACCCCATTCTTTTTAATGAGCCCCACAAAACCATCCCAGAAATTAAGGAGGCTTCCGTTCCAGGTTTCTTTATTCCATGCTTAAAGTTCAGGGAGTACTTTAAGTCTGCCATGCTATTACCTTGTCTTTGTTCTTCCTGGACTGAGGGCTCTTAGGCTCCCCTCGTTGTATTACAGGTGATGCTGAGGGAGACCCGATCAAACTATACCAACTGCTTCACAGCTCCATCGATATTGATCCATCTGTATGAATGACTCTCACTGTCTGAATGACTATCTCTGTCTGAACAAATCTCTATGTCTGAATGAATATCTCTGTC
>JAOTON010000016.1:245000-264008 GCA_034440635.1 Lepas anatifera
CTGCCTTTTGTGATATCATCTTAACTCTTCATGTTATAGCTCATCTCTTCTTTGTTGCTTCACCTGATCAGCAACGCTGATGTTATTTCTGTTACTGCCTTCATCTCGCCTACATCTAAGAGAAACTCAGTACTGCTGCCATCTCTCGGTGGCGGGGGGGTTCGACCAGGATTCCAGTGTGCTGTGCTCCGCTCCCTTCGACTGGTAGCCCAGAGAGCCGTTTATGAATACCGCAGGAGCGGCCGGGGAATGATTCCATCGTCGCCAGTGCTGCTCGCGAAGGCTGCCGGCTCATTTGGGACCCGGACGCTTTCTGGCACGGCTCCGCCACACTCACTGGACGGCTGGAGGCCGACCTGCTCGCTTGCTGCAGGGGGCTGCGGCCCCTGAGTCGATCGTCAATTTCATCGGGTATAACTGCAGCACCCGATGTGGCGGCTAACCCATCGTGCGTCGCCCGGACCCGTTCCCTCTAAACTGCCTCACCAATTTATCTCCGCCATTCGGGCTAAATGGAGCTGATAATCTGCACGTTAGACCGATTATGACCTCGGCTTTATCGACATCTTCATGGTCGTGTTGGCCCGGGCACGTACCGACAGTCGGCGGGGAAATGCTGTTTGCCTAGGGAGTGGGCTTAGGAGCATCATCGAAGCTGAATCTCAATCTACCTGCCCGGGACGCTGGCTGTTTGCCTGCTGGGGACGCTGATTCTCACATGCCCAGCACACTGACTCTTTCCTGGCCAGGGCACTGGCTCTCATCTATACGGGATGCTGACTCTCCACCTGCTCAGGGCGCTGACTCACCTGCGCGGACTCACATGCTCAGGACGCCGGCTCCCACCTGCTTGAGGCGTTGACTCTGCTCCGGGATGCCGACTGTCATCTGATCAAGGACGCCGACTCCCACCTGCTTGGAACGCACGACTCTCATCCGCTCAGAGACGCCGACTTTCGCCTGTTCGGGACGCCAACTCTCATCGGCTCGGTACCCTGACTCACCTGCTCGGGACGCTGACTATTTCCTGCTCAGGAACGCCGACTCTTATCCACTCGGGACCCTGGCTCTCAGCTGCTCGGGATGATAGCTCTCACCAGCCTAGGACGCTGGATCTCACCTGCTCGGGACGCTGGCTCTCACTTTGCTCAGGACGCTGGCCGTCACCTGTCCAGGACGCTGGCTCTCACCTGCTCAGGGAACCGACTCTCATCCGCTACGACACTGACCTCACCTGCTCGGGACGCTGACTCTTGTCCGCTCGGGTGCCGACTCTCATGCTCAGGGATGCCGACTCTTATCCACTCGGGACTCTGGCTCTCACCTGCCTGAGACGCTGGATCTCACCTGCTCAGGACACGCTGGCTCTCACTTGCTCAGAATGCTGGCCGTCACCTGTTCAGGACGCTGGCTATCACCTGCTCGGGAACCGACTCTCACCTGCTCGGGGCGCCAACCCTCATCTGCTCGGGACGCTGGCTCTTATCTGCTAGCGACACCGACTCTCACATGCTCAGGGGTACCAACTCTCATCCGCTCTGAACGCCGACTCTCATTTGCTACGTCACTGAACTCACCTGCTCGGGACACGGATTCACATGCTCGGGACGCTGACTCCCACCTGCTCGGTGCGCTGACTCCTTCCTGCTCAGAATAGCCGACTCTTAGCCGCTTGGGACGCCGACCCCCATCCGCTTGGGAACGCCGACTTTCCACCTGCTCGGGACGCTGACTCTCATACTCATACGCTCTCGACGCCGACCCTCTCCTGCTCCGGACTCCGGGTTCTCACTTGCTCAGAACGCTGACTCTCATCCCCTCGGAACTCTGGCTCTCACTTGCTCGGGATGATAGCTCTCACCTGCTCAGGATGATGACTCTCACCTACTCGGGACACTGGCTCTCATTTTGCTTGGGATGCCGACTCTCTTCCGCTCGGGGCGCCGACTCTCACCTGCTTTGGACGCCTACTCTCACCTGCTAGACGACACCGTCTCATATGCTCGGGACGCTGGCTCTCACCACTTGAGTGATCTACGGAGATGATATTTCAGTTAAGGTTTGTTGTTGTTGTTGTTAATTCCCTCCGGATGCCGACATCGTCGTAGCCAGGCGGCTCTGAAGAGGACCTCCAGGTGGCCCCAATGCCACCACGACGTCGCTCCCCGGACCTGGGGCAGGCTGGTATGAAATGCTCCCAACGATGGACAGCCTGGTTCTCATGAGGGCTGGGCACCGCCGAGGGCGTGTTCTGGCGTGTCTGCCTCCTCTCGTTGCAAATGGGACAATTTCCCGCAGGGCAGCAAGATGGTGTTGCACCCTTGGCACTCTCGGGAAGGGCTCCAGCCGAGGCAAGGTAGGAACTGCCTTGAACAGGACCAGTGTCCCGCTCGCAGCTGTTGGACGTCGACCGCTGCCAGCCAGTTGCCAGCCGGCAGAGGTCCCCTCAGGGGACCGATCTTCACTTGCCGGATTCGTCCGGCAAGTAAAGGTGGAGCAACGAGGAGTGATGCGCCCGGGGCCCCAGTGAGCCCTGGAGGGCACGTCGTAGCATCACCGCGGACTTATCATTTCTGACCCTCCGGCGGCCGCCGCCTCTTCCGACTTCGGTCGGTTAGAGTCAGCATCTGTCGGCGGTGGCTCTGTTGATGAGGCCCGCGGTGATACTGATGGCTGCCTTACGGGCCCTTTGTTACCTGGTCGGTAACCGTATTGGATCGGGTCAGCTCTGTCCTGCACCTGCCAGTATGTAGCTCCTGTATGTTTTTTGTTCTATTATTTTGTTGATTATTGTGTTAGTTCCTGTCACCTTTTTATGCCTCAGTTGTCGCCCCCACAGTAATTTGCCTTCTTCGGCATTTTATGGGTGTAAGACGCCCACTCGAGGCCTATCTCGAGCCCCGGCGACGAGGTTGACGGGATCCTGGGGTGTTTAGGTCCCCCTCGGGTGGGTCAGTCCCGAGGGTCCCAACACGCTCCCTTTGGCCCAGATATCTCGATCTAACCGGGGGTAAGCCGTCCGTAGGCTGCCGCGGACGGCCTAGCTACTCGGCAGTGTCTACGGGCGCTGTCGCTTGGTCCAGCTGGGCAGGGGGATTATGTTTCGGGCGTGCGGCGCGGTGCCCTTCGCGGTGGGGACTGTGATAGTTATTGCCGGGCTCGACGTGGGCCGGTGTTTCGGAAATCGTCGATTTGCGAGACTTCGGCCTGTTGCGCGCGCCTGGTGGACCGCAGTTTCCGCTGGGTGAGGGCTGCTGCGTTTTGCTTCGTCCCGACTCATGGCCCTGCCGGCCCACTGCACAGTGATGCAGGAGGCCTGAAAAACGGGACGAAATTCATAGCTCAATAAATAATAATGAAAGAACAATGATTTTGGGTGCAATTTGAAGCTCTTCATCAGGCGGCTCAAACAAGCACACCAAATCTCATTTTTCCTCTTAACCCTCATTTTTGCCTGGGGGTTGATTCTACCCCCTCTTAATTTTTCGCGATGGGAGAAAATCTGCTCGCTTTAGCGCAATGCCGCGTGGCAAGTGCGAACCAACATTAATTTGATACATCTTGACGAAATTTCAATCCAAGGTCAGTTCACGTCACCGAGTTATGATGTCATTTCTAAATCGATGTAAAGCAATGTAGGTTCTCAAAACAAGGTTGGCAAAAGCCGGGAATACCTCAGCTTCTAGAGGAGTTAGATCGAGTTTCTATACACTATTCGAAAGCTCTTGTAAAGAGAAATATAGGGCGGACATCCATTTTGAGGTCTGGTCCATAACGAAGGCACCAGAGCACCCCTTGGGACCCATTGGGTGCGCTACTTTATGCAGAGGCTATCTGGGTTTTTAACGGTTCTGTCAGCGGGAGTAGCTTTATGAAATAATTACTTAGTCGCAAATCTGACCATGCGATAAGCTGAATAAAGATAATAGTAAGAGAATCAATTCGTATGATTGATAATTTGATTGAATGATTGGATTTCCCCAGTTGTCAGCCGGCAAACATTGGAAGTGAAAAATGCATTCTCACCTCGTATTTATTAGCATTGTGAACACATTTAGGGTAGATCCGGGTAATAAAACATCATCAGTAGATAACCACTGTTAAGCTTTAACAACCAGCAAACGCAATAAAATGTGCGACAAGCGACTATCTTCAAAATCCAAGAGAGGTGGTATGTACAGCCGGTTCGATACTGATTGTTTGGTATTAGGCTGCGGTCGTTTTTGCAAAATATCTCTCAAGAGCTGGTCTTTACAGAGACGATTGTTGCCTCACCTGCTTCGTTTTAACTGGATGCATGAATTGACGTGCGAAATACTTCATCATGTCCAAAATTTGCAAGTTATTGAGAAAAGACACAGAAAATAATCGGGATCGGTAAAAACAACTTTTTGTACATAATTTTACCAATTTACGTTTCACCCAGTCTGCAGGGTCCCAAATTTAAAGAGCTCATCAAAATTCATTGCTAGAGACGAAACGTTTATGAGAAGAGTAATCGTTTTTAAAATATTTCTTAAACGAACTGACACTAACCCGGTGTCCTAACCAAGACGCAACGCTTCGCAAGGAGTTGCACGCCGCCGATCTGCCGCAACGACCGGGATTTTCGGTCAGGACACAAAACGCACTGACGCAACGCGTCGCACGGCGTTGCAACGCCTCGCAGCAAAAGTTGAACAATGTCCAACTTTTGACGCCGACCGTCTGCGTCAGAAGCCGATATCCGCGTTATTTGTTCTTGTTTTTAGTCATTAAATGTAATACATGTTATAGAATGATTATTCAAATTGGAATTCATGCTGAAAAATTTATGGAAACTGGACATGATTACCTTTTTCTCCTAAATCGTTTTTTTAATAGTTCTTGATGTCAGCTAAGTTTTGGTTGTTGGTAAACAACATTCGTCGCAGTTTGAGCTACCAGATTGCTACCAAAGCTGAACATTTCCTCTGTCGGCCAAACCTCCAAAATTACCACTCTGCAACTGATGCCGACGGTCGCCGACGGTTGGCGACCGTCGGCGACCGTTTGGTTAGGGACACCCAGTAATACCTACCAATTAATGGGGAACCGGCTGTATGTATGTACATACATGACAGTCAGTTTAAACAGGGGTGGAGGTCAAAGATTAACGGAAAATCGGTTTAAAATAACATTTTACAAAGGGGAAGAATGTGAACCCAAGTTAAAATCTGAATTTCCTTATTTAGGACCTGATCTCGCTATGACCTAATAAGTATTGAACTAACCCTAATACCTACTGAATTGACACTAATACCTGCTTTCGTTGTCTCAATTTACCCTCCTAATTCTCAACTTTATTGACTCCTTCAATTAGAGGCCGTCCATCAATAACGTTACCCATATTTGTATTGTTTACACCCTTCCCCCATTTGAATGCGTCATTTGATTGTAGAAAGGAAATAATACACGGCGATTTGTGGATGCCGCGCGCGTCATTGCCACCACCACCCGCCGACTACGGGTAGAACATGAGCTCACTAAAACTGTCATAACTTTTTGTCGGCCGTCGGTTGCCGACCTACGGTTTCCACCAATGCAAAGAAGACACTTCGCAAAATAAATGGTATGATTTTCTAGCTCATCCTGACTGTGCCTTTTTTCGCCAGTCTAACTAAATATGATGCATGTTATGAATTTTAGTTCCGAAACATATGTTTATTAAAATTAACTAACTGCATTCTCTGGAGCAGCTAGAGCCGTATTTTCGTGACCAGAAGATAAAAAATACCAAGCTTTACGGTAGTATACGTTTTTATGGATGGCGATCTGGAAGCACCTGTTATTAACGTTTTAGATCACGCTATTATTTCTAGCCAGATACCCGTATTAAGAGAGGCAGAATAAGTTTCAAGTTTCAGCTCCTGTGAAACCAATGTGGCACTCTAGAGGAAGAAAATAATTATGGTTTTCCGGGTTCCAAACAATTCTCAAACGTATCGCATACATTTGATATTAATTCTAGAAAGTCATTTTTGGCATTTTCGTCCCGTTTTTTTAGGCCCGCTGCATCACTGTGTACAGGGCTGATGGCGTCAAGGGGGTGGGTGCGTTCTGATCGGAGGGGTTGTGTACTATCTTTCGCCCCTCCGAGACGGTTGCACCTGCTCCCGTAGGCACTGTACCAGTCCCCGGGCCCATGGGGTATCTCTCCCATGGCGTCTTTACTAGCTTCCACCTCCGATGACCAGACTGCACGGACTCCGACCTCTGGCACGACACAGACCACCGTGAGTTTGTCCTCTTACACTGCCACTGCGATGGATCGTTTGGAAGTTAGACCCCCGCGCGGACTAGACCAGAACAGCCTGGCTCATCTATCCCTGTGTGGGTAAAGTCTTCTTCCAGGGTCCTGGTCCTTACTCTAGAGAAGGGCAAGAAAATGAATCCCTTTCAGGTTGTCGAGGCCTTGGCTAAATTCGGAACCACGACCCGTGTCTATCGGCACTCCGCCAGCAAATTGGACGTCACCATGTCCTCAGAAGAAGAAACGTACAGTCTGCTGTCGGCTAAAAGCCTGTCGTACTCTGGAGAAGGAGGAACCTTGGTATCGATACCGATAACAGTGACTCTCCACCCCACAAAGAACAGCGATGCTGGTGTGTTTCTTATCGGGAGCTCGCTGGGTCAACAGAACAGGACGTATTGAATGGTTTGAAGGAGCAGGGGGTGAAAAACGTGCGGAGAATGAGTAAGAGGGTGAGCGGTGAGCTTGAAGCGACAAACACTTTCGTTCTGACTTTCAATACTAAGGAGCTGCCTCAAACCATCCGTGTAGGCTGGCTTTCCGTGCGCGTTCGTAGGTACGTACCGCACCCCACGCGATGCTACCGATGTCAGAGATACGGTCATGTGGCCAAGACTTGCAAAGGGCAGGAGATGTGTGCGAGGTGCTCGATGGCAGGCCACGGCTCAGCAGTTTGCAAGGCGGGCGTCCCCAAGTGCGTCGGATGTGGTGGTGACCATGAGGCGTGGTCACGCACATGCCCCACGTTCATCTCTGAGAGGGAAAGGCTGAAAGAGCATGTTCTTGGAAGGCCTCCCAAGGAGAATGTATCACAAGGAGATAGCCGCCGTGAGGTGTCTGGCTCTCTCAAGCCGCCTGTGATGGAGGGAACTTCCGTGCTGCCCTCATCCTATCGCGATGCCCTCGTGGGAGGCACTGTGCAATCGAGATCTCCCGTCAACCTTGATTCCTCCTTGCGAGATGTCATGCACATATCGGTCCGTGATTTCATTAGCCTTTACGGTGGACGGGTGCCACAACCAGTCAACCACTTCAGTACCCAGACTGGTGAAGTTAGGATCACATCTCATAAGTCCGTTCAGACTGACCCAGTTGCCAACTTTGTTAAATCCCCATCAGTACTGATGCCTGACAATCAGAGTGGGCACACAACGGATAAGAGCACCCAAGCGGATCTCGAGGAAGGTTTGCCTGCGTCGGGCGCCGCATCACCAGCGGACCATTCTGGGGAGATTACGGGGCCTGATGTGAGTGGGGAGCAGCCAGTCCCTGACACAGGGGATGCTGCTCAGTTGGAACGTTCTGCCTCAGCACCACCAAAGGGGCGCAGTTTGCGAAAGGAGCAAAGTGCAGCGCTATCCCAACACCCGCAGATAGCGACTCTGCACCTATGCCTCCGCTATACCCGCCACCGTCACCGCCGACACAAACACCGCCACCAAAAACAAATGGCATGGGTCGCTCAATTTCAGAGTCCCGTGAAATTAAACAAAGACTTTCCCCTTGTTCAAGCTCAGGAAAGGCATCCCCCAACACAGCACGAAGAAACAACAAAACCAGATTTCCTTTTCCTTGACTCAAAGGGAAAGAAAATCTGAGTGCCAAGAGTGCAAAGAGTTCCCCATTAAAATAAAGCAACCAGGGTCCTTAGAAAATTTTGGATAAATCAAAAATGTTGGCAAGATGTGTCACGCCCTTCTATTAGTGATGAGAGGCATTCCGGTCCAAGAGTCCGGGAAACATAGATGAACAGAAACACAACTTTCGTTCGCAGCTCTCCGCCCAAGGGTCTCGAATATCCCGAGCGAACGGAGAGACCACCACATGCATGGGATGCACGTACGGCTTGGTGCGTATCAGAAATGTACGACGGAAGAAGCTGGGAAACTTAGGTAGAATCTCAGCACATCAGTTTTTTTAAGCTGCTGTTCTTGCTGAACAATGACTTATGCTAGCCTCTTTCTAAGTAGCTTTTGCAGACCGTATATAGTTGAAATCTAAAATGATAATGATGGGCGCGAAATGGCCAAGACGCTGAAAGCTCCCTAAACCCCAATACACACATACACACCGGCAGAGGCGGCGGGACTTCCTCTCCCATGAGTGAGTGGTACCAGCCGGCGGGCCAAGCTCTGATTTAGTGAGACCTCATCGCTCTGGCATCCCCCCCGGAACACCATGGTGACGTCCACCGGCACCTGTTTCTAGGGAAGGGCAGAGGCCTCCCCTGGCAAGCGCGTCTGCCCTCTCGTTTCCCAGGATTCTGCAGTGGGAGGGGACCTATTGCAGAATTACTTGCCGGTTCCCTCTAGCGATGGTCGAGAGGGCCTCCCAGATCTGAACCCCGAGCGGGATGACTTGTTCTGCGGGACTGGCACGGAGCTAGGCCAGGGCCGACAGGGAGCCAGTGCATATCACAATCGGGTCGTCCACACAAGTCAGAAGCTCGCAAAGGAGGCGCAATGATGCCGAGATTGCGAAAAGCTCCGCACGGAAGCTGGAGCTGAGTCTGCCGGCGGGGGCTCGGAGCTCGTGGCGTTCACCCGGCTCCTCGATGAATGCTCCGGCTTAGCCGTTCAAGACGCCTCCGTCAGCGGAGCCATCCGTCCAAGCTCAGATGGCACACTGTGGTAGGGCCGTCAGTTGGAAGAGCGCCGCTTCCTTCTTCGTGGACGATGATCCTCCCGGTATGTTTTGGCCCACATCAAGGTTGAAAATCACCGACGATGCAATCCCCTCAAACGGGGGGGTTGGGGGGCGCTGCGGTAGCAGAGGCTCCACCGGGGGCAGTAATACCTGCCGCGAGCCAGACCGCGCGCCTGAGCTGCCACCCCGTAACCGAGGAGAGGCGCGCCGGGGCTGTGGTTTCACCCACCGCTCGGAGTGGGTCGTTTTCTGGGAGGGTCAGGGACTTCGCGAGGAAGCGCGCCGCCAGGGTCTTGCAACTGGCGGCTACCGGAGCCAGGCCTGCCTCCACCATCAGTGCGTGTGACGGAGTGGAGATAGGTCACCTCGTGATCACACGTGCCGCGGCTCTCAACTCCCTCGCTCCAAGAGAAGTGCGTTGGACGCAGTGACGGCAGGAACCCAGGCTTCCGCGGTGTGTTCTAGGGCTCTGCGCACGTAGGCATTGGCAACGGTCCGAAGCAATCTCTCTTCGAGTCCCCAGTGGCGGCCAGTCAGCTGACGGAGCTCCGTAATGCGAGGTCGCACCCTTGTTCTGAGGCTCCTGTAGTGTGGCCCGAAGTGCAGGATTCGATCCAGGCGATCAGAGCTTCTTGGTGGAGGCCCGTGGAGGCACCGCTTCAGACAAGGCAGCCTCACCGGCATCACGAAAAGCGCTCTAGTTGGCCTTGTGGACTCTTGCTTCCGGACTCGGTGAGGCGGGCACTCCGAGCTTCGCACCTCGACCAACTTTGGCAGGTGGTCGCTTCCGAGATCCGGCCGAGTCGCCATGACGACCTTCTAGCGAGTTCTGAGCTGCAGGCCACACACGTCAGGCGCAGTCCGGCTGCCAGTGCGATAGCTCAGGAACGTCGGTGCTCCACTGTTGAGTGTGTTCCAGCCGACGCAATCCAGCCAATCATCGAATCGTCGCCTCATGGGGTCTGCAGTCTCGATGTTAGAGTCCCAGAGAGGGTGGTGGCCGCTTAGGCCTCCGACAACAATGAAGTAGCCGTTGTGCGGGACGGCATCGGGCGAGAATCAGTCCCGACGATCGTCATTCTCCGCTGACCTGATGGGAAGCCGGTACAAGTTCCAAATCAAGAGCGGACGCTTTCCGAGGACGCGCACGCCGCAGACCTCAGTCGAGTCGTCAGCCGTGTCCAGAGGGCGGCCCACCAGAGGCTCGAAGTGGAGATCCGCCTGGAGGTAGAACGCCACATCGCCATTCCTGACGACCGCTGCGCCTTTCCTTCTGCCTCGTGCCCTGCGGTTGAACGCCGGAGTTTGGAGGTCGGGTATGCGGGTAGCAGTCTTGACAGGAAGCTAGGCCTCCTGAACAGCTACGACGTCCGCGGATACCGTCCGAAGCCAGCTTTTGAGTACCGGGATTTTGTCCCGGATCCCCTCGGCGTTTCAGACAACAATGTGAAGGAGACTTCGTGTATGCCGGTTGCGGCGGTAGCGTCGGTTCTGGGCCCGTCTTCTGTGCTGTCCCCTCGGTTGCCTCCGGTGATCACCCCCTCCGCCGGCGCTCACGGAGGAGGACGCGGCCGGCTGATCATTCATCTAGTAGGCCGGGGCCACGCTGCGTGTGCGGCACCCGGACCCGAAGGTGGGCATGTCGTAGCCCCGGGGTGGAGAAAAACAAGTTGATTTTGCCAAATCCGAGAGGCTGGGAAAGCGACGACGGTGGCGGGATGCCGCCAGCAAGTCCCTCTCGGAGAGGGCACGTGGGAGGCCGTTTGGTTTCCGCGGCTGGGGCAACCAGTTGCGGTGGGCCCGAGGGCTCACATCTTCCACCACTTGAAGGCGGTCTCCGTCGGAAGGCTTAGTTTGGGTTCGGCGATGCCGATGCTCACCACCCTGCCGTCATAGGACCGTGCCCGGTGGTGTTGTAAGCGTCACGTGATGGGCCCATTCATCCTTGCTGCGGTCCTGCTGGAGAGGTGGGTCCGGGACCTCCTCAATAGTGTGGATCCCGACGGTGCTTGGTGTCAGGGGAACACCTCATTCTACGAGTTGGGGCCCATTGCTGCTGATGCTGCGATGTCTGAACTGCGATTTGGGTTGGAGGTGAAGGCTGAGAACTACCCCGGCAGTGCGGGTCCCGGCGATGCTCAACGTCGGCAACATATTTCTCATCTCGCCTATTGAAGTCCCATCAACCGTCTAAAATCCACATAACTTTTTTTCACCATTATCCCTACGTTTTTTTATAGTTTTAGTTTCAGCTGCATATGTGGGCCTTAAACCAACGAACTTAAACGGTAAACTGAGCATTCGGAAAGCTATAATTAGACCCCAGCATGTTCGTTGTCACTATGTCTTCACAGTTTGTCTTAACAGTTGTTGCACTAATGTAAGTATGTTTTCTTGTTTTATTGTCTCATGTCAGCCTATTTCGTGTTTTTTGTCTCTTGTCTCTTTGCTCTGTTTTGTTGTTCCCTTTTCTTTTTTGTTATTTTGTTTAGCGCGTTATGTTCAATATCAAACCGGTGTACCTCTACTTTCTGAATTGGAAATACGCTAACTCATTTATTTTGGTATTTGCTGCTTTGTCTTCTGGAAAAGTTATTTTATTTTCTGTTACTCACTGTTACCTATTTTTGTTATGCTCGCTCGCTCTGTGTGCTACTCATCCCTCCACTTTCGCTCTTTCTGTCATTTTGGTAAAAGAAACAAAAATATGATGATGATGATGACCTTTCCCCATAAGATTGTCGTAATTCACTTTTCTGCTAAAGAAAACTGGATCAAATTTCAGAACTTGCTTTCCATACGATACGTGATAAGAATCGACTTCAGACCCCCATTAAGCGAATTCTCTGCATCAAATAACCCTTGAACCGTCACATTTAGCCACTTCGTCCCAATGGGTTTCCTAAATCCTTTGGACCAGAATCTGGCCCCGATTTGAACTGCATCGTGAAACTGCTGATAATGTTTTTTTAGAAGATTTAAGGTTCGGTCCCTATGTTTCACATTTCTATTTTCATGAAAATAACTTGAATAACTCTGTATCAAGCTTCAATGTTATGGTAGAATCAAAGAAATGCATTCCAGGGGACGCGGGGACTCTTGCTGATTGTATTCACTGTTTTTTTCAGGATATGAAGACTGGTGTTTCCTTCCTCCTTCATGGTGGAATCTGTTGCGGCGGCAGCCGAAGAGACAGCGACTGGTGCAATTCGTGGAGAACTCGCCGTGACTAACGTATCGGACGTGGACGTTGAGCTGTAAATCATGGATGATCTGCATTAGATACGGTCTTATGAATATTAAGTATTATTTTGACTGGGCCTTTCTATTTTCTTGTTAAGCGTGCTGTTGCGATCATGGGAGGAAATTTGTGTCCTTTTTGTAGCAACATTTCTTAGGGTTGCAATATTGCCTCTCGCCCGCCCAGTTGGTGTGCCCGCGACACGTTGCTGCTGTGGCAGTGCAGCAGCTCTGACTGGTGGAAAATCAATGTTTCTGTGTGATTCGTTTACCTGTATGTGCTCAGGCTTGTCCCTAAATGTAAGTAAACCGATCCATAGTCAAATCTAATGAAAACTGGGGAGGATAGTCCGGGTGAAATAGTGAAAAACCAGTTTTTGTAAGGAAACAAATCAAAATCGGATAGTAGTGGGCACTATTTTGCCGCTTTTTGGCGCCACGGCTAGATTGAACCCCCTAGATCCACCCTTAAGCTATTGGTGTCGTGTCACTCCCCCTCGTCTGCCCTTTAGTTTCTTTCATCTGCCATGTCCTTGCCGTCGTTTGCGCTGTCCTTTGTGCGTGCTAAAGTATCCCTCAGATGATGTGTCGTTACCTCCACGTATCCTGCCCTTTCTTGTCTGTCATCCAGTCCCACTCGCTTGCCTTGCCCCATCGCCTTCGGTTGTCATGTCCCTTTGTTCATCTTCTATGTCCTTTTTAAAGGGAATGTGGCACCTCTATAACGTGATTTTAACTGAGATAGCCAAGCTGTAAAGCAAGTCGGAAAACCCGGTACTCTATATATCATTTGTCTTGGAACTCGTTATTTCCGTATAAAAACTAAAACCTACCCGAAATATACCCCTCATGTACCTCTCACCAGGCGTCCATTGTTGTGAGCTGCTGGTGTGACGACATATCCTGACGTCACGATGAGCATCAGCCAATCGAAGCCCTTGAAGCGTTTTGAGTATGGTAGTGGTTGCCAGATCATGACATCATCTACAGGCAGATATTTATATATTTTCCTAGAGGAGTATTTTAAAAATCAAGATATTGAGCTTATTGTACATTTTTCAGAGAAATCATGAGTGGTTTCATTATTTTCGGCTAAAAGTACGCCTAATTACACTAAATTACAGGATTCGACCAAGGTGCCTCATTTCCTTTAATGTCCCCTAAGATTTCGCATGTATCGTGTTTTCGCCTTCGTGCTCTGTCCTCCCTCGTCTGCCATGTTTGCCTTCTCTCGTCTGCTCTTCAGCTCTGTCCACGCATTTTGGTCCCTGATATTCATTTGCCCTGTCTTGTTTTGTCTGCTCGGTCATAGCCCTCTTTGGCTCTGTTCTGTCCTCATTTACCCCTGTCTCACTTGTGTGCTCATATATCCCTTTATGCAAAGCCCTCAACTTTGAATGCCCTGTCCGGTCCTCATCTATGCTTTCCTCCAACGTTACCTCAAATTCCTCAGCATTTAGGAAAATATTCTCAAGGGCACTTCATTTCATTTAATCTTACTAACAAAATGTTTGATACGTTCGTTTTAGCTGCACATTGATTCACAGTGGACACTTGGTATTGCCATCATATTTGTTTGGAACAAAGTAACGGGTGAAATTAAATTACTTTTTTTTACTTTTGAAATGGGTTTTGAGAGGGTACTATATAATCTGGTAGTTTTGCGCGCCCCTAAACTCAAATGATTAATCGAATAATCAAAGAGTTTGGTAGACAGTGTATACTACCACTACTGGCATAATAGAATTAATTCAAATCCTCTTGATTTGAATTTTCCTCAAATTGATTCTTCGAAATAAATGACATTAATACAGGCTACGACGGGCGAGGGCACATCAGGGGGGGTATTTTAGGGCGGATAAAGGAGACCTGGTAGATAAGAAATACTTCGGGGTGACCGAGGGAGGGCAGGGTACCGATGACTTCAAGGTCAATGCCTGTACCAAGATTCGTTCAGGGGGATCAAGGCGTCAAGTCCGGTTACTACCCCCAATGCAACCATGTTTCATCCGCTTTTAGTTTGATTTTGGCCGATTAGAAAAGCGTTATGTTTTTGCCGACTGTAGTGAATTCCCAAAAATGTTCACTTTAACCTGTTTGTGGATCGATCTTTTTACGTTGACGGACAAACCGCATCACATCCGGACATAAAATCATATACAGAAATACATTCCTTGCACCTGCACTGCTATAAACATAAAACCGCAAGGCCCAATCCGAAATAAGGAAAAATCATATACATCTTTAGGTACTGCAAATAGTCGAACCATGCTCAGTATCATGAAGTAACGTTTGACCGTTGAAGAAGTGCTCTTGCTAGAGAGCTTCCGGCTGTTAAGTGCTCGTGCATGTCAGGTTCTGAAGCTTGCGATCTCAGATTCTTAGATGGTTGTGTAGATTCTGTGTTGTACGTCGCCGCCGATGGTGATGTATTTTGGGTTGTGCGCGATAAAGCAATATATTTTGTTTCCGATACTGCTGTAGACTGGTATTCCACGGCGATGCAGTGTGTTTTCAATGCCCTGACTTTTTTATTTTGTAAAAAGTTCATGTAAATGAACATGATGTGGTCCAAGGGCCGATTTTCTTGTGTGCAACAATTGTCGTAGATGCTGTTCAGTGTCGTTCGTGCCATGGATAAAGATAATGGAGCTGGTTTTATTCATCAGGATGGATTTCATCTTTTTGCGTATGTGTTCGACATTTATGAAAGAAAATATCATTTCAGCCGAAAGTAAAGCATGTCCATTCTCGTTTAAACCAGAGCTTTGATCATTCTGCCTACACATTCACGTGGAAATTCACATGTGATGCTGCTTATTGATAACTGTTCAGCAGACAACAATTTCGAATCAGGGGGATAAGGATAGCTCTCCAGCTACGATACATGACTCTTTTTATATGGCATCGTGGAATGTTGTTTATGTTGTGATGTGATTTCGAGTTCGCATTGCGTACTTGGTGAAGGAATGGAACGCCTACGAGTAAAGATATTAGAACGAACGGGGCACCTCAAGCCTTGCATTGATGCTGTGTTTTTCAATTGTGCTTGACATGTTTGCCAGGTAACGAGTGCACAAATGCAATGGCGTGGAAACGCTGTGTTTGATGTTGAAAGATCACCCTCAAGAAAGTTTGTAGTTTCACTGTGTTTTAAAACGCTGAGCTTTTATTACGAAGGAGATCGATACTGGAGACGAAAAGAGCTGTCTAATTTCTCGACGAAAACGTGTATGTTCAAACATTTTGACGTGGAGCACCGTAATGAATAGGACGATTTGACTGGAAAGTTTTCACCAATAGGCGGGAACGATGTTGATGTGGTTTTTGTGTTTACTGGGTGTGTAAGACGAAGTATTGGATGTGCTTTCCAGTTATGTGAAGTCTGTCTAAAGTATTATAGTATCATGTGAAAAAGATCGCTCACGCTTATAATCGGAGTGGCGCCGAGCGTGAATTTTACAATTCGTCAACAGTGAGTCATCTGCAGGCCTGCGTTATATTCTCGGTGTCCTTAGGCTAGGAAAAGGTCGTTGGGAGTCGTGTATAGTTTGTTTTTGCATGCTCTCCGAGTAGTACAGGTATCGTGAGGTCATTGTCGACAAATGCGACGATTGATATCGTTGAGCTACACTTTGCATCCGAAGTTCTTTTAATCGAAAAAGTTTTACAGTAGTGTAGTTTCTAGAATCGTACATTCCAAGCTTATAATATATGCGTGAAGCCGACCATGATGTTGAATTTCTGCGAAATGGAGTGGGAATATAAAACATTGCCCCTTGGACGGATATCTGTGTCAGGAACGAGAGACTTGCGAGAGAGTGCCGGTTGGCGCGTCCAGTTTTCATGTCTGGCACTTTTTAGCCGTTGCATATCGGGGCTGGGTGGCCGAGTTGTCTGCTGAATTTCAAATTGGATTTCCTCTCGTTGGGTTCGTGGCTTCAATGGCTGGGTTGAAAATGGCCTTCCCTGCTTCATCTGGTCTGATCTTGAACTTCCACGCTAATTCTCAATGTTCCCTCTAAGTGGGAAAATGTGTGCGCTGATAGACCATGCTAAAATAAAAATGTCACAGAATGGTGTGCAGTTTGCCCTCTGTCAGGATATCCTCTGGAGTAAATTTGTTTAACACGCGCTGTGGGGGAGGTCCTATAGTGCCCCCCTCCCGAGATCTCGGAAACCAAGATCGTTAGAAAAGGCCCATTGGTGGTGTCAGCGATAAACGAACGATATGTACAAACGTTTTCCGGAGGACCAGAATTATATTCACGAGATAAACGAACGGAACAAGACGCTTCGACGACACGAACAAAACTGCCGCCACTCCGGCACACTGGGCGGCGGGCGACCTCCAGTGCCGCTGGCTCAAGACAAATAGTAAGGGGCGGCGGCGGATGTCTGGCCAGAGGGTCGGGCCCCCACTGCGCCATCTGCTGGCAGCCCGGGGAGGCCGTGGTACGTCTAGACGGCTACACGGGCGGAGGGGAAGGCTGGGCTGGATGTCTGGATGCTGTCTGAGTACGCTACCGTACTCACACCCAGCACCACACAGTATCGAACGCACGGTTGTTGCCTGCACGGACGGGGCACGATATTTATAACGCACGTTGCTTATGTTCAATCTGTCACCCATCACTCATACGAAGGTACATACATACCTGATATTTACAAATATAGTCGAAACGGTCAGAGCAACACTCATATGAGCCTCACACGAGGCCTAAACGTCACTCTCCAGCACACAGAGCCACGTAGCGGGACGGGTGTACTGTTCGGTGGCGGTTTTAACCTGTGCCCAGCGAACCAACCCATCCTCGCTGGTCGTGGCTCTTGTACTGCGGCCGAGTGCTCACACCCCGGGGGCGTGCTATGAGCTCAGGATCGCCGCATTTCACGTTGGCATTGTCCGTCTGTCATTTCTGCCGCACGTGCGTGGTAGCGGTGACTATCCCGTCTTATGCGCACTGAGCGTGAGTCTGACATGAAACGGTCCGGAACAATCGGAAGTTGGTGTTCTGATTTGGGGTGATCGGCTGGTCTGTCGCTCCTCCAGCTCGCTCCACAGAAAACGGAGAGCTGGCTTGTTTCCGATTCTCATGCGGACCCAGTGGCATATGGTCACTGTTCACGCCATCAGCGCCATAAGACGCCACAGAAACCACATCCGAGCCCCTGGCAGGTCGGCAAACAGGCCCGGCACCACTAATAGATTATTGTTCAAGCTGGTACCATCGGACCGCGCTATTACGTCAATCACAATGCGTGGGTCTCTTGTTTGTTTGCGCTGGTGACCGCACGGCAGGCGGAAGTGCTGCTTTCGCGGGTGAGGGACCAGGGGCGCAGCGGGGGCCAGCTTCCGGGCATGACCGTCCCGCAGGTATTTCTGAGTGTAGTCTGACGTTTTAGCGGTGTTCACGTGCTTTAGATTCATGTGACTGGGTGGAGCGGTCCATTCCTAACTCCAGGGACAGCTGGTCTTCCACCATAGTCAGCTGGCTTCCCAGGTCAAATATGGCACTCGCTGCTCTCTGTCCACAGGGCCCGTACACTACAACCGGCATCGTCTGCAAAATATCATGGGTGCGCTCCGTGGCGGCCGCGCCGACGTGACCGGTGTCGCCTCCCCGCTGAGCCGGGAATATCCGCGGCGCGCCGTGTAGCAAAGGGTGGTGGCGGCCCTCGCAGTTGACGGCCGCAGTCAAGGGCGGAGCCAGGATTTCACTCAGGGGGGTGGCGCTCCGAAAAGGCCCCTGCAACAGCGCCAAAAGGGCCCCGATGGGTAAAAGAGCCCTGCTTGTTACAGAATCGTGTCCTCAGAGGGCTCTCAGGGGGGGCTGTCCCTGCTGCCGCCTTGGCTACGCCCCTGGATGAATGCAATTTTAGAGTGCTCCTTACTTGACGTAGCGAAATTTGTTCCCCAATTATTTGTTTTCTGTGGATATACATAAATATTCAAAGAAAAAAACAGCTATACAGGGGTGTTTTACCCCGCTAAGATGACCTAAGACGAAGCAGACTCAAAAGTTAGTAATGTGCATTCTGCCCAATACCTTTTATTAGACATCGTCTGTCACTAGCATTCGGAGAGTAAGCATTTATCTACGGAATAGTAAATGTATACTCACCTTTTTCACAGTCGAGATAGGTTAAGTTGAGAATATTTTTGTTTTGGGCCCTAGATAGAATAGGACATTTCCCGCTGAAGAAATTGACCCCACTGTGGGTGTTCCTTGAACAAAACGTTCCACCGCCACTGCAAGCAATATGGATTCAATGCGATGGCTGTAACTTGTTTTTCATTCTCTCGCCAGTTCTCCCCCTTGCCTGTCACCCTCACCCCTCCCCTATCATGGAAGACAGTCAGCTGCCTGTGGAGTAGGCGGATCTAGGACGGTTACTATGGTTAAATGAATTATACTTTGGGGAGCCCACCATATTTCCAAGCGTCACACGTACACCATTGCACCATTGCATCGTCACCGCCGGGTATATATGTCCTCGTTGCTTTCGTGGCCGTTTTCGGGCATTTGCCGTGGAACGCCGGTCGGCCCCGGTATGGTATATCCGCCTCTGTTTGCTCGTCGGAGCGGGTTTGCTAATAGAAGACCGGATTTCACGCACCTGGTCGTTCTGTGATTGGGGAGACGGTCCACACTCAGAGGATTGCTCCATCGGAAGGAAACTTTTACTAGATTACCTACAGAGATGATAGGTAGCCCAAAATGCGATGTTGTGATATGATTGTATTCTTGCCAAGGGTGGAGATTCCGGGGCGTGGGGATCAGGACCCCCTGGGATTTTGGGTCCTCCATAGGCTTTGTATTTATATTTATATATTTTTGCATTAATTT
>JAOTON010000017.1:0-62248 GCA_034440635.1 Lepas anatifera
CGGCAACCCTGTGTAACCCTGTGTGAGCTGGTTTTGGCGGCACATCGTTTAACCCAGTGTGCGCTGGCTCCGGCAGCACCACCCTGCGCCTGTGGAGCTGCACCAGTGGCATGAGGTGCGGGTGAGCAGGACAGGTCGGGAGGCTGTGCTGCAGGTGGCCGGGCAGCCGGCGGTGGTGGGTCGCAGCGCCGGGGGCTTCAGCCAGCTGAGCCTGCCGCAGAGTCTGTACGTGGGCGGCGTGGCCAGCTACGACAGCGTCTCCAACGAGCTCTTCATGAAGGATGGTCTGCAGGGTTGCGTCCAGAAGGTGGGTGACAACGACATGAGGGAGGTGGAGCAACGTGTGGGTGAGAACATGTCCTGTTTCAGCTTATTCGTGTGCTTTGTTGTGCTGTATCTAGCTTAAAATATTCCCGGTCTGCTATTAAGAAGTAGCACTGCCTATGCATTATAAATATCTCATAATACAAAAAAACGTGTATTCGCCATCAGTGTTTTCCCAACTTATTCTAACAACACAGAAATACTATTCACATCTAAGTCAATCTAGTTGCTCCGTCACCGTATACACTCATAGCCATCTATTTTCCGGTACCGTTTCCGTTAGAACTTCATAGCATTCTTCATCTGTTGCTTTCATTGCTCTCGTTGGCAATAGATAGGTAGCCGGATGGCCTAGTGGCTTCATTACCAGCCCACAGACTGGGACAGCATGTTTAAACGTCGGTTTAATCCCCCACTGCGGAAAATCGTATTCTATGTCCCATTTTGCTCAGTGGAGAGGATCTTTAAAGCCCCCTGCAAATACTCCCTGTAATAGTGAAAGTATGCCTGTTGGGAGAGGCCCTAGAAGAATAGAAATCAGACTTACTCCTGACTCATATTTCGTCAGACCTATTAACCGCTGCCATTGCAGCCAGGCTAATCCACCATAACACAGTGCGCCGTCGTTGTTTCAGCTTGTGATAAACGACCGTCCGCTGGCACTGCTGGCATCGGCTCTCTCTGGCTACAACGTCGACAACTGCGCACACCCCTGCGTGACGCGGCCCTGCCAGCAGGGCACGTGTGAGCCTCGGGGCGACACGTTCCGGTGTCGGTGCGGCCTGGGCAGTGGTGGGCCCCGCTGCCGGGCGAGTCTGCCGCCTCCCCAGCTGCCCCGCTTCAGCACGCGCAGCTACCTTCTGTACCAGCGACCGGCCATCACCGAGAAGTCAGTCCGCTGCCTGTGTGGCTGCGTGTCAGGGCGCGTTATGCTGTATTTTAGTTAAGGTTTGCGCAGCGAACTAATGCCATTGCTGTTTTTCCTTTTGTTTTTAACTTCAAGATTATTAGGTGTATTGCTACGCTGATATTCTGGACTCAGCAAACATATTTTGATAAGCTAAAATTAAAGATTTCCTCTTTACCGCTGCCTGGTTTGTCCAAGAAACAACAATATGCAAAGTTCGTATGCTTGCTAAGTAAGTTAAGTGCTTCCTCGGTGTTTTGTAAGCGCTAAGTTGCGGCTAAGGCACAAAAGTAAGAAAACTGTGCCATAATGTGTGGAGGCCGGAATTCAAACCTGCCAAAGCGGTCCACATGCATCGGAAGGCAAAGTTACAGAAGCAAAACTAGTTTTTAGGGTGTTTGCAGGAAGCCTGTTACCATATGAAATTCAAGAGACCGAACGTGTTGGGTCACTTAACTGTCTAACGGGCTGTTTCTACTGCATTTTATCTGTCCTAAATTGCAGTTACTTCTTGAATTGGTAGACATTCTCTAAGTTGCCCTAAATTGCAGTTACTCCTTGCATTGGTAGACATTCTCATTTAAAGTCTTTTAGTTAGGACACATGCTGAAAAATGCCCGTGTGTTTGTTCATTTTCCATAAATATCTATTTTGCATTCCTTCCAGCGTTTTAAGGCACACGGTTTGTCTCGATAAATGAAATCCTCCGTGTGTTTACAATCAATTTCCCAGCTACATTTGAGCCGTGTCCTACTTATGAACTCCGCTGCGTCAAAGCTGCGTCCTAATCATTTTCCCCGGTACGCTCCAGCTGCGCCCTGATCACGGTCTCCGCTACGTCCGAACTGCGTCCTAATAATGTCATTCTAATAATTCGGTCGCTATATCCAAGCCCATTCCTAACCATGCGTTCGTTATGTCCTAGCTGCATCCTAAGCATGTATCCGTTACGTTTGAGTCGACTATTAAGCATTCCTCGTTTGCGTCTGATCCGCGTCTTAATTATGCATCTGATATATCTAAGTCACGTGCTAGCCATGTACGCGTTCGTCTGAGCTATGTCCTAAGTGTGGTCTTCGTTACATCCAAGTATTGCCATAATTGTGTCTCTGGTATGTCTAAACCAATTCCTACGGCCTCAGCTACATTCGAGTCGCTTCCTATGCAGCCCGCTCGCGTCATCCCTTCCTCCGCTCCTCCTTGCTACCGTTGATGGTGCCGTCTCTGCGTTGCCCGCCGGCTCCTCGTCCTCCTCTGCCGCTGTGTCTCGCTGCGGTCTGGTGCCCCGCTTTTGTCGCCGTGGTGCGTTGCGTCCAACACGGCCCCTTGAACATGTGTGCACAACATTAATATATCATATGTTTAGTCGAAAACCTGCTTCAATGAAACAAACTCTCTGCTGTCCCTAAAATCCTGCACCGCTCGCTCGGCAGGCTGCAAGGCCTGACTAACGGCGTAGAGGTTGAGTTTCGCACCCGGTATCCGTCTGGTCTGCTGGTCTGGACCAGCTCAGGTGACAGCGGCTGGGGCGGCGACTTCCTAGCCGTGGCCATTCAGCACGGTCACGTCCACATGCGCTTCAGCCTCGGCGCTGGGGTCGTCACCGTCACCCACAACGCCTCCCGCGTCGACGACGGACAGTGGCACAGAGTGCAGGCGTCACGGTGAGTGGTACAGGGTACAAGCGTCATTGTGAATGTTACAGGGTACAGATGTCACGATGGCCGGTACAGGGTACACACTTCATTGTGGCTGTTACAGGGTATAGGGCATCATGGTAGCCGGTATAGGGTGCTAGGTTCATGGCTTAGGAAATATATGTGCAGTCTGTTGTGCTAAAATCGCCCCTATCCTATGGTTTTGAGCGGTCAAGAATAGGAAGTTTTTACAGCTCCGTGCCTAGCCATCGCCATTTGGGAGCTATAATACTACAGCGCCGATGACTATGGTAATTACGCGTGGGGCTCCCAAACCCTCTCGATTTGACGGCTCAATATCCAAGGCTGAGGCGGGTTTAAGACTTCGCAAAGGGGAGGGGGTGCTGGAAACTAAAGCCTTAAAGACTGCCAGTATAGCATCTGGTGGTGCTGTTCAGTCAATAAAAGGGACACTCTCCCAACCTTAATGTAGGTGTTCTAAGGGAGCCGGTTGTGGTTTTACACACCCTTTTACTTTCGTTATTTTGTCCCAGGATCCCTGTTTGGTGATATTTTGTGATGGGTCGTCTCCTTACTTGTTTCTTTCATGTTGTCTCACTACGTCTTAGGTTTATTGTGCTGCATTTTTGTGTGCTGCTTATGTGCTGCAGCATTCCTTGGGAACTGTATGCTGCATTGCCCAAGCTGACACATTGTGGGTATTGAATTAACTGTCGTGTTCCTTGGCGACTGACTTTTTTTTTTTTTCGGCGTGTTCCTGCGCCGTATACTGTACTGCAGTGTTCCCGTTCTGGTATACTGTACCGCAATGTTCTCGTGCTGGTACACTGTACCGCAGTGTTCCCATGCTGTATACTGTACCGCAGTGTTCCCGTGTTGGTATGCTGTGCCAGTCTTTCTGTGCTTGTGTGCTCTACCTGAGTGTACCTGCGCTGGTATACTGTTCCGTAGTGTCCGTACTATAGCTTACTGTTCCGCAGTGACCCTGACAAGGTATACTGTTCCGCAGTGTCCCTGACAGGGTACGCTGTGTCGCAGTGCTCCTTTGACTACCTCTGTTCCTGCGCTGGTATACTGTACAGCAGTATCCATGCTAAACTTAACTGTTTCGCAGTGACCCTGAAAAGGTATACTGTTCCGCAGTGTCCATGGTAAGGTACGCTGTGCCGCAGTGTCCCTACTACTTAATGATCTACCACGGTGTTCCTGTGCTGGTATACTGTTCCAGTGTCCCTGATACGGTATACTGTTTCGCAGTGACCCTTACAAGGTATACATACTGTTCCGCAGTGACCCTGACAAGGTATACATACTGTTTCACAGTGACCCATGATACGGACATTGCGGTTGTTCCTACGCTGATATACTGTTCCGCAGTATTTTCTGCGCTGGTATACTGTTCCGCAGTGTCTGTGCTAAAGTTTACTGTTTCGCAGTGTCCCTGACAAGATATACTGCTCCGCAGTGTCTCTGACAAGGTATACTGTTCCGCAGTTGCTCCTGCGCTGGTATACTGTTCCGCAGTGTCCATGCTAAAGTTTGCTGTTTCGCAGTGTCCCTGACAAGGCATACTGCCCTGCAGTGTTTCTGGCAAGGTATGCTGCTCTGCAGTGTCTCTGACAAGGTATACTGTTTCGCAGTGTCTCTGACAAGGTATACTGTTTCGCAGGGACCCTGACAAGGTATACTGTTCCACAGTGTCTCTGACAAGGTATGCTGTACCGTTGTGTTCATACCACTGTGTGTTGTACCACAGCTCCCCGTGGTGACTGAGCAACAGCACGGTGCGCCACTGCAGCAGTGCCATACCCCATCACAAGCAGATTCAGCAGTGGGGGGAGGGGTAGGGGTGCATGTCCCTCGATCAACCCACCCAGCTCCCCTGAAACGCCGATTCTCACGGCCCGCTCCATTCGAAAAGTATAGGCGCCCCCTACAATGCAATTATGTTAGTCCCAATGGTCAATAACACCTTAAGAATTTGCGCCCCCCACCGGGCCAAAGGAGCGCCCCTGTGTACTTTAATGGCGCCCCCTGACCAAAGTGTCCCTACCCATCGAAATCCCTGGACCCTGGAAGTACGCCGTGGCCGACAGGGTGGGCCGCGACGGCGTGTTGTCCGTGGACGGCAGCTACCCTGTCAGCGGAGTGGCACCAGGGCTGCTGAGTCACCTCGACACCGACGGCCGGCTCTTCATCGGTGAGAACTCTCGTCAAAGTGGCGCAGTCATAGCTCGTACTTCTTATTGAACGAACAAACCAACTCAAACTCTCCTCCTCTTACTTTTAGCTAAAGATGATGCTCGCTTCTTTAGAACGAGTATTTTTCGTTGATATCACGTCCCTCTGATAGAAAAGGTTTGTACTGTTAAATAGAATGTATCTCATAGTTTCAATGACAACTTAAAAGCACCGTCCCGCTTTGAAGTATGCATCCGAGAACTTTCTAGAAATGCATTAAGCCACAACAGCGTGGCACCTACCTCTATGGCGTACGCCTGATGCAGTGACTAGGCGGTGGCTGTTCCAGGCGCTGACGGTGGCTGTTCCAGGCACTGACGGTGGCTGTTCCAGGCGCTGACGGTGGCTGTTCAGGCACTGACGGTGGCTGTTCCAGGCGCTGACGGTGGCTGTTCCAGGCACTGACGGTGGCTGTTCCAGGCACTGACGGTGGCTGTTCCAGGCGCTGACGGTGGCTGTTCCAGGCGCTGACGGTGGCTGTTCCAGGCGCTGACGGTGGCTGTTCCGGGCGCTGACGGTGGCTGTTCCAGGCGCTGACGGTGGCTGTTCCAGGCGCTGACGGTGGCTGTTCCAGGCGCTGACGGTGGCTGCTCCAGGCGCTGACGACAGTTCTTCCCTCAGGTGGAACCAGCGACATTGAATACACGACCCAGGGTCAGTACCGACATGGCTTGGACGGCTGCGTGGCGGAGGTGATCGTCGCGCCCGACCATCTCCTGGAGCTCACTGACGCCGACGACGGTCGCGACGTGGGCCACTGTCTCTGAGCAAGGTGTCAGACACGCTACGAGGAACGCTGAGAGGCAGGGACCTTCTGGCGTTTCTGAAGTTTCGGTGCGTTTCAATAGGAGCGGATAAATCGTCTACTAACGCCGAAAACTTATCGGAAACTTATGAGAGCTACATGCTCTTAGGATGCCTGTGTGGATTGATGAACAAGCTTGTGGATGGAGCAGATTACTTACTGCCTCTGAGTAACGGAGGAGTAACGCTAACGTTGGCTATTGCCTCTGAGGAAGAGTGGACAAACCTCTAAGAGGCGTATAACGTGCTGTCTCTGAGAACAAGTAAGTAATACCCCTGAGGGACAGAGATCTGCTGAGTGAAAAATGATGATATAATAGTGCCGGGGCAGAGTGAAGGCAGTGCTTATGGGAGAATGTGTGGGACTCTCAGTGCGATGCGTGCAGAGAGCATTGCCTCTGAGTTACTTCGTTAAACACCGGACAAGATTGCGAGGGGCTTTAGCCTTTAACCTCGGAGATAAGCCAGCTGTTAGATACGTGTGCGTGAGTGCGTGCTAGTCTGCCACTGTGCCCGGAAAACATTGAACTTTTCATGGCCGTGTGCGCTGTATTCACCAACACTGCTCCCCGGTAAATTAAGAGTGTTTTTTCTCTAAAAAAACCCTCTTAGGCACTCCTTGGGAAATGAAGAAGGTACAGGCTAACCTACTTACAAAATCATATGATGCAGAACACTTTATGTTTCAGAAGAGTGTCTTCTGGATCCGTTATCATGTATTGCCAATAGCCCCACATAGTGAACGCTAAACTTAGAAGCAGAACGCACGCTATGGTGAAAGAATTAAAATTTTGTTGTACTGGGAGGTGTGAAAGAAGCTAGCTTGATGGGGCTTGGACACATTTTATCCAACTGGCAGAGGTGAGAGTGTAACATCAATTTTTACCGGTTTATATATCGTTGCTGGCAATAAGTATGGTGAACTTACTGCTCGCAGAGAAAGAAGGGGTGTCTCGTTAAACGAGAGACTATCGAACAAACATATCGATCGCCTGTCTCTGTGACAGGAGTTGGCATGGTGGGTGGAGGGTAACGGAGCACCACTGATACCAGATAATTCGCAACAGGCCTAACAAACCAGAAAACAGCCTGGCGGTGTGAGTCTGGGCTATAGCTGAACCTCAGCTGGTGAGATTTATGGAATTGGATCGATCTGAGCCTTTGATGGAGTCACAGGCGGATCCAGGGTTTCCGATTAAAGGAGGTACTTTGATCAGGTAAAGCGATAGTTAGGTCCCCTGACCATTTAGGTCAGGGGAGCCAATCATAAAGATGTGAACCATCAGAGTGGCGCCAAATTGCATCGCAGGGGCACCAATGCCTACATTCTGAGGGGAGAGTGGGTATGGGTAGCGACGTAACGGGGGCAACTGGGTGGTTGCGGGGCGCGGTGTGGCGGCACCAGGAGGGTTGATTGGAAGGTTTCTGCTCACATCTCCCTCCCCTGGCGTCGCTTTTAAATAAAATATGTTTGAGATTAGACGCGGGCCCCCGCTAGCATTACTTTCATCAATGCTTCGCTTGTCTATCTACATTTAAAGAAGGAAAAATTACAGTTATCAGTCAGTGCGTCGTTTAAAAATCCCGGGGATAACCTCTAAGTCATGATTTGGGAACAATACACATCTTCGCAACCATGTCGAGATGGGCGTATCCAGGGTTCGCCGTACGCGCTGTATATGAACTGGGACCCGGCGCGGTCGAAGCATACATGGCCGCCGGGCAGGACTCAGGTTCGACTCGCAAACAATGAGTCTTGGTCTACTCTTGACGGTTCTAAAGAGAGAAGCTGAAGAAAATGGAAAAAAATTAAATGCCATCCTCTGGCAATGAGTACGGCTAACGTTTCTTTTGTCAATTAATTTGAGTAGCCTCTAATCAACAGCTCCTTCTTGAGTGAAATGTAAGTTTCCTCTTATACCCGTCATAGCATTTAGTAACCTTTTATGCTTAGTTGACCAGCATGGGCAGACCAATTTTTAATGTAATTGTGCTAAAAAAACAGTCAGCTTCAGTTCCGATATTTTAGTCATGGCATTGATGAGACCGCAGGGCTTAAAGACCAGACAATACTTGGCTCGGTTGACTGATAGCAATGTATCTGAAGCTGTGCAGCTAGATTACGAAGCTTTGTTTGCACTGGCACCAGAAGCAGCTCGTTTCAGCTGGACGAATCGTGTGTTAGCGTACGTGGCATTGGTGTAGCTTCTTACACTGAATCAGATGGTTGCATGCCTTTTGTACATTTCACGTGAGAGCGTTGCGTGAAGCTGATGGATCTACCGTGAAATTGCGAGCCCGAATTGCCGAAACCGAAAAGTGGTCTGCAGCCTGTCACCTCCCGAAGCGCCTTCAGTGAAATTTAGGTGCTCTCTGGTGATAGTCTTGCTGTAATAGCTAGTGGTGCAAAATGGCGCAACTTTGTGTCTGTATCGCATTTCTACATACGTATTGTGAATCTTCGTGTTTATGTACAGTACGCGACCGTGAGTGTTTAGTGCAAGTCAAACATGGCGGGTATGCAGGAGCGCTTAAGATAATTCAGATCAGAGTGGCTACAAAGTTCACTGAGTGTTATCTTAAATTTGGAACCACAGTCATAAGAGCTTTGATAAATCCTGCTCCTGTACACCTGAGGTATAAGTGCAATAGTTTCACAAACCATATCACACAGAGCGGCTGCATGAAGTGCAGAGCACGTTTGTTCAATAAATGCTTGACCACAGCATAGCGTTTCTGATATAAAGTGGATAAGCAGAAAGAAAGTTCTGCTCCTTCAAGGAAAGTGATCAGCAAAGGCAGCTACTTTGTCAAACTATTTGGGTAAAATCTCGGTTAGTAAGGGATTGATCATTTTAGAAACTGAGGCTGGAAGCTATTCAGGTGCAAAGACTTAATTTATTATAAAATTTTATCACAATCTGGTACTTGAACTTCTTATTCTGTACCCTGGCGATAATCATTTTATCTTTTGTTTGATTCTAAACAAGAAACCCTCTTCGATCAGGGACCTTGCTGATCTCGGGGTAAAAGTTGGCCTTTGCATGAATATATATTGTTCGGTTGTGTGAAAACCGGTTTGCTTCTGTATCAAAGCACCGTAACTTGACGAAAGGAAGGACGCAGTATATGGCAGGGATTTCGTGGTGAACCAAGGGAGGGTAGAGCACAAAAAGACAAAGGCAGTGCAGCTGACAGGGATTTCAGGGCAGACGAGGGAGGGTAGGGAGGCTGAGAAGAGGGTACAGATCAAGAAGTTGAGGGCACGAAAGAAGGAATTTCAGGGCAGGCGGGAAAGTATAGGACAGATAAGGGAAGAGCAGGGCTCACAAGGGCAAGGGCAGGGTAGATGAGAGAGTTTTTAGAGGATGCAAGGGAGCGTAGGGTACACGAAGGTGAGAACACGACCGAAAAGAGAGATTCAGGGCAGATGAAGAAGTTATACACAGCAATTGAGGGGAGGGCAAGGTATGTGACAGGGATTTCAGGGCAGAGAGGGAGGGCAGAGTACGCACAGGCAAGGGCATAGGGTATGACAGGGATTTCGGGAGCCAACAAAGAAATAACAGGGCACACGAAGGCAGGGTTGAGCACATGACAGGAGTTTCAGGGCAGACGAGGGAGAAAAGGGCAGACAAAAGCGATAAACGGACAGGGATTCTGGCCTCACTGATTGTAACTATCTACCTACACTCTCGATGGATTTCATGGATCCAAGGTGGGTTAAGGGATGGGGGCCAATTTACCACTTTGGGGACGGATTTTTGTATCATTAATGACGTCTTTACGGCATGAATTTTGGCTTTTTACGAAGTGGCTTCAAACAGCGCCGATTTCAATAATGATAAAAATGTTGCCAAAATAAGGAATATTGTCTCGAAGGACCTCTGGTCAAATACCAATGTCTAAAAACAGCGCGCCCCTACCCGAACTACTGTCTAAAGTGTACTTCACGCTATGAGGTGTTTTTATTCGTTTTTGGGAAAAATTTCTGTTCTTAATATACCATGTCTGCATAAAACGGCTAGCATACACGCATCCAGGATTTTCATTTAGGAGAGCCTGGCTAACAGAAGAAGCGGCGGGCTGACGATGGGGGAAGGCTGATGAAGGGGCGGCATGTTTTAATTGAAGGAGGCAGGCCACTGAAATGTCAAAGTTGGGTGAAGAGTATACTACGCACAAACCAATGTGTTCCTGGGGTGTGAAACACCTGTGAATGGTTGCTACTATTTAAAGCTAACTTTCGCCATGGCGCAGAAAGCTCTTTCTGAAAAATAATAGGGGGGGCAAGAAATATGACGAGTAATGTATCCTTTTGGACTGGCAGTTAGGTTTTATGTATTTATAACCCATCATATCGTAAACAATGAGTGGGAAATGCGGTACCCAGGGCTCGCATGTAAAGGATGATATGACATCGGGGAAGGAGATGTCTGACGCAGGAATTAGCTTAAGAAAAAGTTGAAAAAACTGCCAGATTCCGAAGCGTGCCTAGAAACAGTTACACTTAATGAAAGAGCCTTCAGTTTATTATAGGCCTAAACAAGATTAGCAACGCATTCAGCTTAGTTTAGAACAAAAAATGGTATATTTCAACTATTTTTATTAAACAAACCATTAACAAAATTTTGGCTTGCGTTTTCTCGACACAATGTTGTCAGAACTTGTCTGGCACGATTACTGCAATATTTAATACACGTAATAATACACCCAATGTTTTGAATTAGTGATAACCGGATGGAACGGTGCCACAGCTAAGAAATAATTTCCGAATTCCTATGAAACACTTACCAAACGAGATGTGAAGAGTGCCTGTTCATCGATTGAATCGTCTCAATTAAATGCATGCCTTAGCTGAGGCGTGTTGTAGGCACCACGGCCAAGCTGTCTAGTTTTTCACCTCCATTGATATCCCATCATGTCGCCTGGGGGTCCGGTCGGATCCCCTCGGTTTTTCGCAAATGATTCCCGGCTGATTCAAGTTAGACGTGTGTTGCTTTGCAGGCCTCTAGGGCGATTACTTCTATAACGTACAACCACAAGCTGACCTCATGTCAGGTTAGGTTAACGAGTTATGACGTTATTGTTAGGCCCATGTAAGGCGATCCTGTTCTTCTGAAATGAGGTTGAAAAGACCTGGGTGTATCTCAGCTTTTAAAATAGCTAGAACAAGTTTCTGAACATCATTTGAAAACTCTTGAAACGAAAGATCTGCAAGCTGTCATCCGTTCTGAGATCAGGTCAATCATAGAAATGTCCAGAATTGCCGATCAGGGGGGACACCTTCCCGGGGGCTGCCATCCGGACCTGGGGGAGCCACTTTTGACCGGCAAAACCTATCAGGTGGGCGCCAATTCCTATCGGTGGGCGCCGATTTTTGCATCGGGGGGAGCGACATTTCAGAGGGCGCCATCGCCCTTTCATGGGGCGCCGTGACCATTTCAGGGGGTGTAGAGAGTCGGTCAGGGGAGGGGGCACGTGCCCCCTTTGCCCCCTGGATCCTCCTATGAGGTCAATATCAAGGACATCAGAGGTCACCAAAGGTCACAGTTTTCTAAATTGTTTGTGTCTGTAACTATTGAACGGAACAAGATACAGTCTTAAATTTGACAACATTCTAATAAGCATGACCCAAGGATTCAAATGATATTAAATATGGCTGTGAAAGGTCATTATTTTGACTTTGACCTTATGATGTAAACCTACAGGGTCATCCTGCATACCGTTTGAATTCCTGGTTCAAGACGAACAAATGGATGTCTTTCGTTTTTTTCTAGGTGCTCAGAGTTCTAAGGGATTTTCTAAATGGGTCCAAATTTGACCCATTTTGTCCCATTGTGTCGGGTCAAACGGATATGGTTCAAACTCGAGTCCAGAGGAAAAGATGGTAAGGCACTTCTAGCACCGTCTTAATCTTTTCCGTATCATTTCCGTTTCGAGAGATCTTAGGTGCAGGGGAGCCTGGTCGGACCCCCCAGACGGTGCTGTGTATGATAAAGAGTCAGGCAGTGCTGGAATATTCTCTGTAACCTTCGCCTGGGTGGGGGCCTTTTTAGACCCCCTTCTCGGGTTTGCTGAAGTGACCGAAAAACGGCGGCGCTTAGCGCCGCCAAACTTAGCCTAGCTGTTTCTTCATCATTTTTACATCTTTCCTGAAAATTTTTAGCTCAAGGTCATATCAGGTCAGGTCACCAGGCCAGATGAAGTGAACTCACCTAAAAATGCTTAGGACTGCATAACTAAAAGGAGGGTTAATCAATCAAGCTGAAACTCATACCATATATTGGGCCCACCAGGAGCTACATCATATGTTCGGGTGATTTTTGATATTGGTGACCTAAGGTCATGTACAGAGCATGACCTCCCCATTACAAATGCATGGGCAAAATAACGAAATGAGCTTTTCTCAGTAAGTATCGATGGAATCAACCTCAAAAATCGTTCAAGACTTTCTATTAGCCCATTTCTGAAGTTGATACCAAAAATTTTGACCTGTGACCTTTGAAAGGTCACCTTAGGTCAAACAAGCATTATTCGGTGTTTTACTCTATACATTTTGAGTAAACAAAGATAGAACTTTAAATTTTGTCACAAAATTGTTTTTTATGGTCACTGCAAGTTAAAGGGAATGTGGCACCTTGGTCGAATCCTGGATTTTAGTGTAATTAGGCGTACTTTTAGCCAAAAATAATGAACCCACTCATGATTTCTCTGAAAAATGTACAATAAGCTCAATATTTTGATTTTTAAAATGCTCCTCTAGGAAAATAAATAAATATCTGCCTGTGGATGACGTCATGATCTGGCAAGCACTACCATACTCGAAAAGCTTCAAGGGCTTCGATTGCCTGATGCTCATCATGACGTCAGCATATGTCGTCACACCAACAGCCATGACAACTATGGCCTGCTGCTAGGGGTTCATGAGGGGTACATTGCTGGAAGGTTTTAACTTTTTTCTACGGAAATCTCGAGTTCCAAGACAAATGATATATTGAGTACCAGGTTTTCCAACTTGCTTTACAACTTCGCTATATCAGTTAAAATCACGTTATGAAGGTGCCACCTTCCCTTTAAATGATATACATCATGCCTATACCAGGTCAAGTTGGGTCAAACTGTTCACCTGGGTCAGGTCGAATTCTAAATTGGACCTGGCATAGCAATATCATACATCATTCGATTCATATTGACGAGAGGCATAGGCGGATCCAGAGGGGGCAAAGGGGGCACGTGCCCCCCCGATCGACCCTCGGCGCCCCCTGAAAGGTCGATGGCGCCCCCTGAAATGTCGCTTCCCACCCCCCCAGGATGCGAAAGTCGGCGCCCACCGATAGGATTTGGCGCCCACCTGATAGCTTTTGCCGGTCATAAGTGGCGCCCCCTGGTCCGGATGGCGCCCCCCCGGTCCGGATGGCGCCCCCGGGAAGGTGCCCCCCGATCGGCAATCCTGGATCCGCCTATGACGAGAGGATTGCAAAATGCGTCAATTGTGGCTGTATCTTGCTTGATTTACATTCCCAATGTTCAGTGACCTGCAGCTTCCTAGGCTTTGACTTGACCCAAAAATCATTACACTATAATGAAAGAGCACCTCAAGACCTTTCTAATGGTGTTCAGAAAATGTTTCTAGCTATCATAGTTTTGAGATATGTGGGGTTTTCTTAGTACACCTCATATTGGCGATTTTGACCTATTTTGACCTCTGGTGACCTTGATATTGACCTGACGAGAAAAATTACAGAAGTATTTCGATTTCATTTTTGAAGAGCTTTCGATTGACGTTTTGCGCTTTTTCTAGCTCTCTTAGCTTTTGAGATCGTGGGGGTCTTTTTTAGCCCTCCCCCCACCAGGGCAAACGTGACTCGTACCCGCAACCGGGGCAAGGGTTAATAATTTCATACTGTATTTGATATCCGGCCCTAAACCAAAAACAAGGAATCACCCGTAATAAAAACAAATAGCCAGGATATTAAAAAATGTTTACAATTGTTCAGTTGTTTCAAGCTAGGGCGCAACGTGGCAATTGTTGAATCACCGATTCGGATGAAGGGGCTGCTGACTAGGGGACGTTTTTATAAATTTATTTCTGTGGCTTTTACTATTTCTTGGGATCATTCAACTTTTAATGTTCTCGTACCCGCTGATTTCGAATCTAACACCCAAAATTCAATTTATCAAATTTCCTTGCCCACGCTGTCGCTCAGTGGCGGATCTAGCCGGTCGGTTTGGGAGGGGCAAACCAAATTCAAAAGCCGAAAAGCAAAACAAGACGTCACGTCGTTAACACGCGCACTGGAGGGGGGCCTCGGAGGCCCCCCACCTGTTTTCCGAGGTGGCCGGAGAACCGCTTGCAGCGGAAAAACGAAACTTGGCCACATTCAACAGAATTTAATAGCGCGTCGATTGGTGAAGACTTTTTGAAAATCGGCCGAAAATTTTTGACTTATAGGCTTTCAAAGTCAGACCTGCATTTTGAAATCGCCGTAAACGCGCGGTCGGACCAGTTAGCTTGCATTGAAGACCGAGTGGTGACGTCATAACGTCATATAAGCGGGACTATATGTCAAGGTCACCTCACATGAAAATCAAGGTCAAGGTCAAAGGTCACAGGTCAAGGTCATATCTGCACTTTCAAGGTCACTGACCACTGCGCGTCCGGCCAAATGAGGTTACCCCGTCTGACATATATTATGCTATGACGTCATCGGTAGGGTACCCCAATACAAAGGTCAAGGTCAAAGGTCAAGGTCAAAGGTCATTGGGAAAGGTCAATTCTCATTTCCCGCCAAACAGTGGCTACAGTGTTAGTCAAAGTGTAAATAATAAGTAGTATACCATATGGTGACCTTAAAGGTCAATGACCTTGAATGACCTTGACCCAAAAATTGCGGGGAAGCCTCTTTGAGACCTCTTCTCTATGAACCTTGTCCGACTTTAGCTTATTCCCGCCATTTTCCTGCATAATCACAGCATTTATCAATCGATACCAGCATGGCCAATATTTGACCTTTACGACCTCGTTTGACCTTGAAGATATTGACCTAGGTCAATGAAAATTGGTCATCATGTAGATCACCATAGCCTCCACCCACCTACCAAGTGGCGTTTTTCTAACCCTCTTAGTTTCCGAGATCTTAGGGGGGCCTACCAGGCCCCCCTCCAGTGCGCGTTAGTGCCAGACCCCCTCCAGTGCGGGTGTTAAGGCTGCGCTACAACATCACTTGCCGGTAGAATTTTGGGTATTTGAGGCGAAAAGTAAAAAAACCTCACGGGATGAATGCACTCGAAATACTTTTTCCAGTCCGATGCCTAATATTTACACTGAACTTAACTGGTTCTATTTGAAATTAAGAGTTGAAGGACCCGAATCTTGCTGGGGGGGGCAAAAATATAGTTTTGCCGCGAGCTTTTCCGTTTGGGGGGCAAATGCCTTTTTGCCCCCCCTTGATCCGCCAGTGCTGTCGCTTTGAAGATTTTTGAAAAACATGAAGCTAGTGTTTTTTAGAACCTTTGGCGCAGTCATCAAAGCCAAGCAAGTGGTGCAAAATGGCGCGCAATGATGGAGGAGACCAAAAGTGAATGAGGGCGGTTAGATTTACATTGAAGTGGGGCGCCCATGTAGTATGCTAAGGGTAGCCTATTCAAAATCGAGGGAGGGGGGCTCAGGTGGAACAAGTCAGATTCAGGTCACTCAAGGGTCAATCAGGGAGAGGGGGATGGAAATTCTCCTCCTTGCCTTTCCTCTGGACCTGCCTCTGACCAGGAAAAAATCATGAAAATGCAGTTTTTCCCGAAATATTCTAAAACTTGGAGAATTTTCACCGCTTTAAAAGAATGATTTACCCCCCCCTGGATCCGCCCCTGCTGGTAAAAGTAAAAACATAGGCGGATTCAGGATTGCCGATCGGGGGTCACCCTCCGGGCGGGGGCGCCATCTGGTCCGGGGGCGCCTTTTTTACTGGAAAAACCTGTCAGATGGGCGCAAAATCCTATCGGTGGGCGCTGATTTTCGCATCCTGGGGGAGGGGTGGGAAGCGGCATTTCAGGGGGCGCCATCGACTTATCAGAGACCATTTCAGGGAGCGCCGAGGGTCCATCAGGGGCACGTGCCCCCCACCCCTGGATCTGTCTATGGCAAAGAAGTGCAAAGAAACAGATAACAACCCAATTTTCTTTGGAGGGGGCGTTTTCCTAATCTTCAATCGATCCGTGGCTTGCCTCCGACTGTACCCTAAAACTTGACAGAGGATTTTTAGAGGTTTCATATTAAAAACAAAAAGAATCTCTTTCAGTTGCCAGTTATGCTATAACCACAATTCATGCAAACCCGCCGCTGACAACACACACAAACTTTCGCGTAATAGAGAGGACAGACTCAAATTTTGTTTGGCGGTGCTGCTGGTGTGGGGTGGGATGAGCAGTAGTTTTATCTGTTTATGTTGGAGAGGATGTCAGTTATATCTATTTGTGAATTTTTTCTGGGCATAAATGCTGTGACTTTTCGGAATTCGGATCTTTAGGCTGTATTCAAGCCAACGTTGCACTTGTAGAATCGTGAGGAAAATAGTCGGTCATCGTTATGAAGTATGAAAAACCGGGTACAAAAGGATCTGATTTTGAGTGGTAAAGGTGTAGTTTCCCACCCTGAGTCTTATTTTTATGAATGTTCCAATATATTCCATCTTCCTAAGATATTTTGTCAGTACATGCAGCTAGGTCAGTGTTGTAGCATTGTAAATAAATCCAGACCTTTTATTGTTCAGGGTGTGGTTATAGCATGAGCAAAAAATGTTTTAATTTAAATTTAAATCAGTGTTATTAGTTGTGTGCTATATTACACTCATAGTTCACCTAACGGGTTAACCCGCGCCCCACCGGGGGTCCGGCGCCACCTTCGCCCCACCGGGGGCCATCGATGGCCCCCTCTAACTCCAAAAATATGGGCGTTAGCGCAAATCTGCAAAGTGCAATAGAAAGCTCGCGTGAATTCAGTAAGAAATTACTTCGCATGTTTTAGTGCTCAGGTCAATGGTTTGACCTCCAGAGGTCAAATTAGGTCAAGATTGGCTATTTTCACTCAAATATGCAATGATTAAGCAAACTGGGCATAACTCTTATGCCATTAGAGCTATTGAGACCTGGTAAAGTACATTTGATAGCAAATTGCCAGTACTTCTTCCGCTATGTGGAACGTAAAGACCTCCCGCCAGTGGTTTGACCGCCAGAGGTCACCTTGTGACCTAATATGACCTGAGGTCATGAAAGGTCAAAAAGTGACCTTGCCATATATCAAATGAAAGCCAGTGACAAGACAAACACGATGGTGTTTGTTTCACCGCTCTAGCTCAATTAGGTCAAAAGTTATTGTCAAAATACTGTTTTTGACCTCTGGTGACCTTGGATGACCTTGGAAAAGTCAAAGGGCAAATATGACCCCTGGGATCCGTGAAAGGGTGTCCAAAAACGTTGTTCTGAGCAGTCTGAGTATTTGCAATCATTTTTGTGGCTTTTATATCATGAAATAGCTTTTCCCCATGCTTTTCCAATGGGAGAGGTCGCCTCGTGACCTGACCTCAGGGCACGAAATCAAAAAATCCCGGATATACACCTTGTAGACCCTGGAGGGGTCATAAAGTGTAGGAAGTTTCAAATCGATCGACTTTGAAATGTAGCTCTTACAGAGCTCTAAAGTGAAGTGAGGTGACCTTGGTTGACCTCGTCTGGTGACCTGACCTTGGGTGACCTGGGGTAAAAAATTTCAGGGATGATGGGAAAATGATGCAGTGAGAGGTAGAGCCCTCAACCGCGGTGCTGCGCCTTGTCGTTTTTCTGCTATCCTGGAAAAACCTTAGGGGGCCATCGATGGCCCCGGTGGGGCGAGGGTTAACTTAGCTGGCTGGCTCCCATATGCTCTTGTTTTGTCCAGGTAGAAAGATAAGGAATTATCATTGTGGAAGGGATCAATTCCAAGATTAAGATATGACAGTCCACTTTGAACACATTTCAGAGTTATTTGCTGAAAATAAGAGTGGTAAGCTGCACCTTCCATTTAAAAATGTATGAGTAGACAATCTTATATGAGGACATGAAATCATACATGTTTGCTGTTTGCAGACATACCTAACAGGTTGTAACACACATACACTAGAAAGTGATTACATCCTAAAATGTTAGAGGTTGCCCCAAGATTTAAATATAAAGGCGCACAAATATTCCCAAATGTGACTATCTAAGAGCCTCTTGAACCTAGCAAGGTCAGGAGCAGCTACAGTTTCTTGGATCATAGCATATCATATGGAGACAGATCAAACAGAAAAGTGTTTCCACACATCAGTGTTGACAGAAGGGGCAATAAATTTTTAGGAGCGAGCAATCAAGATATTATTTCTAATGTAAGATGCAGAGGTTTTTTATAATATTTTAAAGTCTTGTTTTAGTTACTCAATGTCTGTTCTTACGTTATACCTTATTGGAACTATATACTATAACTATTCATTCCTCTCCCTATATCATTATCAAGTTTATGGGTGATGGGTGAAAGTTTGTAAAGACACAGGGTAGTATTGCATTGTGTAGGTAGGGATAGGTGCATTTTTCCTCCTGGTAGATTGTGGATTGGTGTGAATTTTTGGTGGCTAGTGGTGTGAATTTGTGCATGAATTCTAGATGGCTGGTGCGATTTGTCTGGCCTGCTGCCATACTTTGCAGACTGGCTTATCTGATAAGCCATGGACACTGAACAATTGTGTGGTGCTAATTTTGCAATTAGTGGGCAATGAGGGACAGTTTTTGTAATTATATGCTGTATTTTCGTTCACAGGGGAAAATGATACTTGGGGAAGGCACAAATTCTTATGCAGTGGGCTCTCAGACAATCATCAATTTTCTGCCGGGCGCCATACTAGAAAATTTACGCGGCGTAAGAATATCCGTGGAATTTTACACATTGTAGTAGATATTAAGTAAACACACTCTGTTCATAGATGGTTTATTTTTCCTGGACAATTCTGTTATACTTTCCACAGCACCATTTCCAAATTAGATAACACTTTCACCTATCCTTAACACTGTTGGAAGTTAATCACAATTTCAAAGTAGTCCCTTCTTATGTTACCTACAGATTTGTGCAGTCTAGAGGAAACATAGAGGACTTAGACTGGTTCGCCCTGGATGTTTTGATGACGATGACGCCGCTCCATTCTGTCCGTAACTTTACGTAATGTATTCTGGGTTGAATATCTTACACATAGTGGCCAGAGGTTCCAAATTTTACACTGTGGTTTCTCGGCGCAAGTCAAATTTTTATATCCCCTGTTCCTTCACTCAGGATAAGTTTTAAGCCATGCTTCATTTGTCAGCACTGATTTTTCAACACCAATCAGCGGTTAGCATTTCATGTATGTCACAGAAGTGTAGCCTCTACCTGGGAACTGGTCCTAGAGGTTTTGCATGCTGGTCACCTGTTGTTGTGTCAGGTTGGGGAACTGGCAATAGTGCACAGCAGCAGAAACCTATCATTTTGAGAATGGTAGATAAGTATTATGTCTTATTGTTGTTGGGTAAGCAGCTACCAGAGATGCCTGTTGTATCTGTGCTATATATTAGCACAACACTCACCAGTAGAGGTCAAGAGTAGAGTTCCCACTGGAGAAAGAAAAGCAGAAGAGAGAAAGAGCAGGTGGGAGCAGTGTGAGGCAATGCAACAATAAAACATTCAAGTTCAGGCAATTATAACAACAAAATCATTTATCCACACCAGTGTGACACCAGCACTCGTAACATCTCGATATAATGAGGCTCCAGATGGGCCACAGCACACCCGCTAGAGGGTGCCACCCCACTGCTGCCAACGTCCCATCGCTGTGCCCCCTCATAGGCACCCGGTGATTGCGTCCCTCACTTATCAATAGGCCGCGAGCCCCCACACACAACGCTCCGCACGCACGACTCACGCCCGGGTCGAGACTGCATGCCGAGACACAGGCGCACTTCGGCCCAGTAACGCTCTGCAGTGGACAACTACTCGTCTGAAGCTTTCGGTCGACAGGCGTATTGCATGCTGGTTCACTCGCTAGCGTGGTATTTTCAGCGAGTGGGCGAGGCTTAGGATTTACGACCAATCAGGTTACTGCAACCATGTGGACGGTATTCCTTTAGGGTTTGAAATAAGGCAATAAGCCTCTTTACTTTGAGCTTTAAATCTGGCCGGAATTTTACACCAAGAGCTCTGGGTGAAATAATATTTGCCAATAGTGGTTTCTCAACACACTCTACAAAACTGCTATATCAGTTCAAAACCCGCTATAAAGGTGGGAAACTTCCTTTAATGGGTCGCGATTGGGCGCAGAAGGATGAGGAAATGAGGTTTATTTTGTCACAAGAGTCGGAGAACAACTTCCCGTGTCTCGAGGCAAATCAGAATTGATTCACATGGCTTGAAGTACTGAGTCATGATAAAAATTGTCGTTTGCATGCATACCAGAGGAATGAACGTAGTGGTGCCAATAGGTACCTCTAAGTTCACCTCAAGTCCCTCACATCTGTCCTATTTGGCAATTCCACTTGATAATCAGCGTCTCCTATTCCCAGCTTGTCCTGCTGAAGTCTTCAAAAGCATCAAGATGAGTATGTCAGATCGCAAAGCAGAATTGGAGAGGAAAAAAGCTCGTCTTCAAGCTCTGCGAGATGAAAAGGAGAAGCGAAGAAAAGAGAAGGAGAAAAAAGAGGTACAGTAGACTTTTCTTTGTGGTAGTTCTTACGCTCGTGAGAACAAGTTATCGAATGCTGTTTTGATAGTGTTTTTCTGTAAATATTTGTGTGTCGGCTGTCATTGCAGTGATATATTTATCGTAATGTGTGCCTCCAAACTGAGGGGGCGCCACATGACTGAGAGAGTCTGCGAGCGCTCCCAAACCTCAACAATGATCAGTAGATCTAGTTTCCGGTTGAAGAATGGTTCTCTAGGCAGTGTTACCGTTCCCTCCTGTTTATCAGTCAGCAGTTCCCCCTTTGGGTCCTGCGTCTCCCCCGTGGATGTTGCGTTAACCTGCGGTCGCTGTGCAGCTGGCGGGGGCGTCTCTGAAGCCCGGCTCCGCCTCCTCCACCGCTCAGGCCGACCTGGACCAGATGCTGATCGCCGAGGGCGTGGCTCCTGTGTCAGGTCAGCCGGCCGAGACGGACTGGGAACAAATGGAAGCCAGACGAAACGTGGTGCTTCGTGTTTTCGCAACCTTTATTATTTATCGTGTTTTTTTCTTGGAGATCCAAATTTACCTTCTGTCTTTAAATGTCTTGCCTCACAAAATGCTGGTTTTCCTTTTTTCTGACACAGTTCATATATAGTGTGCGAATGGAAAGTCAATTAATTCGGCATCATTTAAGTGTGCTGGGGTCTGATTGAAATCCCGCACATGTGTGTTATACTGACGTAACAAGTTTCTTGTATGCTGTTGTGGTATATTTAGGCGTAATGGAAATGAACTACAGCATGCTGCGTTTGGTAGCTCTCTACACATGGATGGGATTGGTAGTATGATTCTTACATGCACATAAGTTACAGTTTTTCTGACAACGTGCCCAATCTGATGCGTTTACTCTTGTAATGTGCATAGTTTACAGATGTTTTGATATATTCATCTGTTGCGGTCACACTAACAACATGCCCCTCTGTTGCAGTTGATCTCACCGCCTGCCCATCTGTTATATGATTCTGACGACGTGACCATTTGGTGCAGTTATTCTGACAGTGTGTCCGTTTGTTTCAGTTATTCTGGACAGCATGTCCAACCACTCGAACTCTCTCCAACCCTCGGAGGCGGGCAGCACGCCGCAGTCCAGTTTACCGCACACCGCCGTCACCCCCACCTCTGTTAGGTTAGCGCTGTGGCCGCGCTTCTGCCCAGTTTCCTCATCATCATCGTATAAGCTACATATTGATAACTTTCACCATGTGGTGCATATTTTACCGCTCTAATCTGTCCTCCGAACAATGCATATCATTTTCCGACATTTTTTATTCATAATTGATCTTGATATTTCACTTTCAAGCTTGCTGTCTTGTATGTCTCATTATCCGAACATTTATCGGTTTGTATCACTGTTTAAAAGAAGGCGGAGAGAGCTGGGGGCGCATATGGTCGCGTTATGCATAATTACAGAAAGTGTAACGACGGCAACCAAATGCCAGTACAGGAGGTTTGCGGAGCACTGAGTTGTGTGAGCCTGCAGTCTGTGATGCGGCCGGCAGGAAGAAGCCTCCAGACCTGTCTGTGGTGCAGGTCCACTCCACCAGCATCCCTCCGCGGGAGTGCGTCACCTACGCCAAACAGACCCAGACGGCCTCCTCCGGGCCCGGAGCAGAGCTGTGAGTGGGCGGCCCAGGGAGGGGAACGGCTGAAGGAGCGGGGCGTGCCGCCATTGTGAGGCCCTTTGTGGCGTCTTTGTGGTGTCCCTTTATGACCTATTTCATTGTGCATGTGGCTATTCGTTTGCGAGATGAATAGTGGTGCTGACAATTTGTTCTCTTGTTTCAGCACGTGGAGCTATGCGGGACTACTATGGTGAGTGGTTTTTACATTCTTACTGGTTTTGCATGCAGAGCGACCGGTTCAAATAAAACATCATGTTCTTCAAACGTGTAATGAGTTTTGGTAACTGTCTTAAGATGAAATATCGTAATTTTGACCTACATAACGGCCGCTATCAGTCAAGAAGTCGTCAGTAAATGAAATCCCAACACTTAAAGTATGTCATTGAAGTGCCCCAAGCTGCTCGGGGCTAAATATCACTCCCATGTTATACATTTTGTAATTTTCTCAGTGTTACATGACTGGACGGATTTGACATCCAGACACTACCTATGAATGACGGCAGGAAACCTCTGCTGAGCTGTGGTTGGTGGAGTTTTGCTAGCATTGATCTGTGGTTGGCCGTGCAGTGCTGACGTACGACGAGCCGGAGGAGGACGCCAGTCTGACGGTGCTGGAGGGCCACAAACTGCCGCCGGGCATCCTGCACCACGGCATGCCTACCGTCACCGACGTCCAGCCGGCCACCGTGCAGCAGCCAGCCGCCCAGCCAGCGGCGGAGCCGGCCAAACCACAGCGTGAGTACAGCGGAGCCGGCCAAACCACAGCGTGAGTACGGTGGAGCCGGCCAAACCACAGCGTGAGTACAGCGGAGCCGGCCAAACCGCAGCGTGAGTACGGTGGAGCCGGCCAAACCACAGCGTGAGTACAGCGGAGCCGGCCAAACCACAGCGTGAGTACGGTGGAGCCGGCCAAACCACAGTGTGAGTACAGCGGAGCCGGCCAAACCACAGCGTGAGTACGGTGGAGCCGGCCAAACCACAGTGTGAGTACAGCGGAGCCGGCCAAACCACAGCGTGAGTACGGTGGAATCCACCAAACCACAATAGTAGTACACTATTGAGCCCACGGATCTAAAGCTAAAGATCACCGGCGCCGCGAGACCGGGACGTTAGGACACGGTAGCACGCCTTTCTGTCAGCTTGTCTCGTATTATTTAACTGGTGCCTGGACATTCTTGAAACATCGGGGTCCCACATCGTCGTAATTTATTCAATGGCTTTCTAATCGTATATTTGCTAAACATCCTTTTGAAGTGTCCAACGCATGTGTATCTGTGTTTTACTTGCTGGCATATTCACTTTTATCTATGGTGCTGCGAGTGATCTCCATTTTGTCAGCATAGGCGTCTGCGTCAGTGACGCGCGCTGACGTGACCGGCAGCGCGAGAGCTGGCGGAGGAGGAGCGCCAGCTGATCCTGATGTCGTCCGAGTTCTCCGAGTTCTTCAGCCGACAGTCGCGAGTGATCGAGCGAGCGCTCTGCGAGGAGAGTGACCTGTTCGCCGACTACAGTCGCGACTTTGACGACGAGGGACCGCTGTCAGTGGCTGACGCCCGCGCGCGCTAGTGATATGACCCTGGTCATTGCCAGTAGTGCGTGTCCATATTATGTTAAAGGCAGTATGTCGCTGTTTTCTTTGAGTTTAGGTCAAGTAAAATGAAGCTATTGCAACGAAAAGAAACGAAAAACTGAAGAGCCATTGTTGTTTTGGAGACTCATTATTTAACCCTAAGACCCTAAGACTCAGGCAGTAGGTGTTGCGTCCTGGAGAAATCGCAGGGGCACGTGACGAGATCATGCAATGCTTTCTCAAGTGGCTTAATATCGTAGCGTCTCGGCCTCGTAAACTAATTGTCCGTTGTTAGAACTGGTGCCAGTTATTTGCTTGTTTGGTGCAGTGAAGTTCCTGATCCAGGTATGAGCCCACTGGTCCCGGGCACTGAAAATCCTCCAAAATTGTCCATTATATAGACCTGCTGTATTATTGCTGCCGTTTCACGATTGTACTAGAGCGAACCCAGTCAGTCTGCAGGTGTCATGCTTCACGACCGTGAGTCTGATGACCACACTGTGTTGGGGCAGGGATGAGAAGTCGGGACATCGTCTCTCGGTGAATCGTGTCTTCAGTGATGACCGCTGGTCCAACAACCGCACCGTCACGTCCATGGACTGGTCGCCGCAGTTCCCCGAACTGCTGGCAGCGAGGTCAGTGAGAAGCGGAGCTACCCCGCGTGTGTGAGGCCGTTCTATGCCCGGGGAGTGACTAGTGATTGCCTTATCTTCCAATGCTGTTTTGATTTATCGCAAGTGCTGTTTCCTTTATGCCTTTTTAGCTGTTAAAAATTACTTGTGAAGGTGGCTGAGAAGCTTTTCTTAGCTTCGTAATCATTCTAAGTTCTTAAAGTGATTTCGGATACCGTGGCGTCGCGAAAGCTTATACGACTTACGCCTCTGTCCCGGATTCAAATCTCGAACGGGTATTCTGCACGATTCTTTCGATCCCCATCATACGCTCTCAACAGGGTGAGAGGTAGCGATGCCATAAAACATCAACAGCCGTTGCGTCGTAAAGCCACGAGGCTCTTAGAACGATTATATGAGTTGCCTCGTTTTTCTTTCTACTTCTGTGCGTTAGGAAGTGTTTATCCCAACACTTTCCAAATTATTCAATCTGAAAGTAGAAACTTCTGAATATGTGCCAGTGCCTCGCGTTATGCCACCTACGCACTCCTCCTCTCCGGCGATATAACCCTGCCGCATTTTTGACAGCTACAACAATAACGAGGCGGCGCCACACGACCCGGACGGCGTGTGCCTGGTATGGAACACCAAGTTCAAGAAGACCACGCCCGAGTACATCTTCCACTGCCAGTCGCCTCTGATGAGCGTCACCTTCGCCCGCTTCCACCCAAACCTACTGATCGGCGGCACCTACTCGGGCCAGATCGTGCTCTGGGACAACCGCGTGCAGAAGCGTACTCCGGTGCAGAGGTCTCCTCTCAGCACCGCGGCCCACACGGTCAGTCGGCAGATTGCTGAGCCGGCGCTCAGGCTGGCCTTGCAGCGAACACTGCGCTTGTGCAAGTTTGTACTGAGGGCCAGCGAGAAAACGACACGCATACGGTTCCAGCGGCACATCTTGACTGTCGAAAGGCACTTTTATTCTTTAGCTGGCATGTTGTTTTTCCATTTAGTGTAATTAATGGACCTTGTTGGGATGGGAGGTTAAAGACATCTTCAGGGAAAGACTCTACAGTTTTTGCCAAACGAGTGCAGATATGAAGTTACTTATTGCCTTACCTTACCTTTCTTGTTAAAGGGGATGGGGCACCTTTATGATGTGATTTTAACTGACATAGCCAAGTTGTAAAGTATGCCAGAAAACCCGGTACTCAACATATCATTTGTTTTGAAACTCAAAGTTTCCGTAGATAAAAGCTAAAAACCTACCTGAAATGTACCCCTCAAGTACCTCAAGCAGCAGGCCACAGTCGTCAGTTGTTGGTGTGACGACATAATTATGCGGACGTCATGTTGAGTATCAGCCAATCGAAGCCCTTGAAGCCTTTTGAATATGGTAGTGGTTGCCATATTATGACATCATCCATTGGCAGGTTTTTCTTTCTTTCCTAGAGGTGTATTTTAAAAATAGAAATATTGAACTTATTGTACATTTTTCAGAGAAATCATGGACGGGTTCATGATTTTAGTCTAAAAGTGCCCCTAATTACACTAAACTCCAGGATTCGACCAAGGTGCCACATTCCCTTTAAGTGCGTTGGTCCTCAGTGAGGAAAAGTGGAAGGCCTGGGCGAACAATGGAAAGGGCTGGGGACCAAGAATGGTCCCCGGTTTGTAAGTCAAACTATCCCGTGGGAGAGAGGGAAGGAAGGGATCGGGTGTATTGCAGCCAGTGGGAATAAAAGCTTGGTGGACAGAGGCGTTGAAATGTCGTGTGGAGTCAAATGGACCTGCTATGCTAATTTTGTTTGACTATGTCGAGGGAATACTTGCGCAGGCGTCTCTGGTGACTTTTTATCTTGTACGTAAACCTTCAACCGTTCTACTTAACTCAGTCCCTAGCGGTAGTGCGCTTATTGGTGCGAGTTGTCCTTGACAAGACACAAAATCTCATGGATCGAAGTTGAAATGTTTCTTTCCACTCTTGCGACTGTAGCTATGTTTTCGTTCTAAACTGCCTAATCTCACCAGGATTCTCTTTTTATTCTTTTATTTGTCTTATTATGTCCTTGCTCACTGCCGTTCTGTTGACTATTGGCGCCAGCGGTTCACGGTTGATGCTGCGGCTCTTGGCTGAGCTGCCAGTGTTGACGCTGCGGCCCTTGGCCGGGCTGCCAGTGTTGACGCTGCGGCCCTTGGCCGGGCTGCCAGTGTTGACGCTGCGGCTCTTGGCCGGGCTGCCAGTGTTGACGCTGCGGCCCTTGGCCGGGCTGCCAGTGTTGACGCTGCGGCCCTTGGCCGCGGTGCCAGTGTTGACGCTGCGTCTGTGCCCGGCCAGCACCCGGTGTACTGCCTGCGCGTGGTGGGCACTCAGAACGCCCACAACCTGATCTCCGTCTCCACCGACGGCAAGCTCTGCTCCTGGAGCCTGGACATGCTGTCCCAGCCGCAGGTAAGTCCCAAGTCAGGACTGTCCGCCCCGGGGGGAACACCAGCTCTGGTCGGGTCTGCTGAGCAGTGTATTTTCTATGTCGTTTTGTGAAGTTTGAGGCTGTTGTTTAAACGGAGCTAAAGCTAAAATACATAGCACCTATGTAAAGTACCCATCTACCTGCAATGGTTTTCCTCTCCTGGATGATTAGATGTTTCTGGGCAATCCGGAGCTAGTATATACCGTTACAGCGAAAGCCCGGGGCGAGTTTGAGGAAAAGAAAGGCTGTTGGAAACGCACTACACCAAATTGTCTCTACAGTTTTTGGCCGCGGGTTCAGTTGTACCTCGGATGACAAATGAGGTAAAAAAACTCCAGTTTGGGTTTCTCGTTCCCTCAGTGACCCAAAATAGGTTTTGCGCTAGGGTGTCGAGTGGTAAATTCAGCTCGGAATGTATGGCGAGTGAGTGGAAAATTCCTCTCAAAATGTATGGCGGAGTAAAAAATTTCAAATTTTGTACTCAGGTGGTAAACTCTCAGAGCCCTTGTTTGAACTGAAAGATGGATATTTCCTTTAATTTTCTCAAAGTAAATATTTTTAAATCATCCCCAAACAGCATTGTTTGACCATTCCCATGTGAGAAATTTGGGTTAAGCAGGTAAATCTTTACCAGCTGAAACCCCCTGATGCAGTCTCCAATTTTTTTATGGAGTTGGTGAATTTCCACAAATAGAAAACTTTTTGGGGGCCTCTGAGACCAACCTTTGGGGGAAAGAACTCTAGGAGCCACTAAAACTCTTGGGGGCTTCCCTAGACCAACTCTTGTGCCCCTCCACTCCCACACGACCAGCTTTTAAGGGCCCCTGAGACGAAATATTGGGGCCCCCTTAGACAACTCTGCAGAGGGGCCTCCGAGATCGGCAGGTGGTGAAAAATGAAAAGGGATTTTTTTCATGCAATACCTAGTTCCAAAATTAATTATCTACGCATACACTGTATAGTTTTCCTGTCCGGGACAACGCCCCTCCTATACCTATACCTATAGCTATCGGAATTTTGGAGGCCACTCCTGGCCTCAATCACTGCACCTCGCATACACCTATGCTAGGGCCCAGTAGAGCCTTGGTTTACACTTAACTAACCCAGACGAAACTACAAACTTTCTATCATGGCAATAAACTCTTCCAGACTCTTGCTAAGTTTCTTTTCTTTACCTGTCAATTCCCCTGCTTCTCTTCACATATATACTCACCTTCATATGAGTATGCTGCTTTCTATCAATATTAATCGAAGCTGCTGCAGCCTCCTTTCTGTTGTTTCTTCCTTTCGTCTACAATCAGCCAGGCGCGGCGGGTTGCGACAGCGTCGAAGCAACTACTAATTTAAATTTCTGGTAGCAATCCAGTTGCCGGTCGCATGAGCAACATAATTTGCATTTCAAAACTTGCTCTAAATTAATTTTCTAAATCCTTATAGACTAGAAAATTATACAACTAAAAGCACACCAAGAGGTAGACTAACAATGTTTTGTCAATAACGAATACGAAACCAGCCTTTCAAAAAGCCTAAAGATGCCGCTTTTATTTACTAGATGTAAAGACGGTGTTTTGGTAAGTCCACGCCGTAGACCAGCCATACAAAAAAGTGCCGATGTTTGAAGGGTAACTGGATGCATTCTTGTTGCCCAAAAAAAATCATTTAATGAAAATGTAGAGTTTCAATGTATTCAAGTACCGGACACTTTTAGTTCAACTTAAATATCAGCGTATTTATGCCTAGGGTGTCGTAGGGTGTCGTGAGTGGATTTGGGTGTCACACGGCGTGGACGCAGCAATGAAGGGCTAATATGGATAAAAATTATTTTCTACGCAATAAATGGTTAATTTTCTAAGATACAATGTCAAAAAAATATGCTGCTTACCATACAAATTTCAAGATAATTGCTTTTAACAGCAAGATGACCAAAAATGGTTTTTCACTATTCTCGGTACCAGAAATACAAAAACAACTTTTCAAGGACGTAAGCCTAGAAATCATATGCACAGATAAACTGCTTTCCAGAAATGTATCTTTCAAAGCGGTCAGCTCATTTTTTTGGCAACACAAGACTAGGGTGTCTAATTTTCCACTCACCAATTTTGCGAGTGGTGGAATTTAGTGGCGGTGTTCACCCATTGGAACTTTCTCCGGTGGGGCAGGGGAGGGGGCACTGTGCGTCTTGCCCGCGCCAGAATTTCGATTCTGTTGTTCCACTGAAATCGGTGGAGATAAGGATGCCAGGTATAATTGACCAGAAAAATAGAAATCGCCAGATTCTCTTTCACAAAAGCGAAAGAAGTTCATAAGAGCCGAATTAATTTGGCGATCTTCTAGTCGATTCTGCTGCTCTCTTTTTCCAGTGGACGTTGGTAGAGGAGGCAATGAAACTGGGCTTTGTAGTAAGTATTGTTGAGTAAAATTCAATAGTAGTAAAATATTGTTCAATAGTTATTCAATAGTAGTAGTAAATATTGTTGGAAGTGAGTGGAAAATTCAGCAAAAAAATATAAACGTGAGTGGAAAATTCTGATTGACTGGGTGTCGTTCTGCACCCAGCACCCCAGGTTTTGGGACACTGCGTTCCCTAGCTCAATCATCTGAGAAACTGGGGGTAACATTTATTACAGAATATAAGAAGGCTCTAGGCAAAGCGGAAGTAAACGTGGGCCAATGAAATGGATGTGCTTACCGTTTTTCATTGTCGAAGCTTTCATTTTATGTAGCAATAATTGTGACCTCCATGTGCCACGCTTTCCGACTTTATTTATTTATTTTATTTATTCAGCAGCATCGCCAACAGATAAATCCAGTTACAGGCGAAGTCCAAGCATTAAAAGCGTATTTACAGTGGAACACATCAGACAGTATACATACTAACAAGTAATAGGTAAAAATAAAAATGAAAACAATTCAAAACTAAAATTTAGCAATAGGCCTAAAAAGAGATCGCGGTAAAATCGCGCACCATAAAAGTAAAATAAGACGTAAAAGGCCTAAAAAGATGAACCAGCACGGCCAACAAGCGTCACAACCTTGCTACATATCTTATAACATGGTTTCTGTAAGTGGCTAAGTCATTTGCAAAAATATCGGCTTCAACATCACGACTGAATAAAAACATGTTTGAGAGCCTTGGGAGGCGACAAAACATGCCGCTCTGTACAGTATTTACACGTGCTCGGGGAATGTGAAACAACGTCAGGTTGCGGGTCGATCGGGCAGGCACCTGCAAGAAAAAGCAGCTGAGCAGAGCAGGTACATCGAGCTTTGCACGGATTATATTTCTAGTAAAAAGTAAATCGTGCTGTACCCTCCGTGCAGCGAGAGAAGAAATTTTGAAATGTGTTAGAAGATGCTCGTAAGAAAGAGAGAGTGCTTGTCCAGATGGAATGTGGTGGATAAGCCACAGAAGAAACTTATGTTGAACCCGATCGACCCGAACCTTGTGGGAGTCAAGTCAGAGACTTGACGAATGATGTCGAAATTATTGTGAAAATTCCGCTGAAAGGCCACATCTGACAGGATTCAAGCCTAAACCGCTCTCTACCTGTATCATTGCGTAAATGCACGTTCTCTACAATTTTTGGGGAATTATCTATTCTCAAATTAAAGCTTCACAGAGTAGAATTAAGTCTGTAATTTGAGGGTGGTCATTTGTGGTCTGAACGGGTGCCACTTAATCGTTCCCCATATGTATAGGTATGGCTTTACGCGGTAAAGCACGATGGTGCCGGGTCGCAGGTATCCGAACCCACCAGTTAATGCTCAGATCGTGGTGGAAGGTCAGAAAATGATGTGTCGGGTCACTTTTTTAATCGATTGGAAGATATACACCACCCGGTTTGTGTACACCCCTCCAAAATGTCATCCATTTGGGCGCCTGCTGCGTTTATGGCTGAATTGGAACCCCCTTACGATGTGATGGCTTAAAATGATCTATTAGTTGCACAGCTCAGGTAGGTACTAGCCCTAAAACCCCGATTTTAAGTCTATATTGGCGAAATTATTGCGGAAATCCCCTCTTCTATGTCTTCCAAATTTTTTGGGGTCTCGAATCAGCGTTGCGTAATTTCTGACGGGGGGCTGGCTGAGCGTTCAAAGCGCTGCATGGGGACAGGGAGAGGGAGTTGATCACCGGCAAGGCGCGTAATTTATGAACGGCCCCTTGACGTCCAAAATGGGTACGTATCTGTGCGGCACATCTATATTACGTGTCTGTATAACACATCTATGTGACGTACCCGTATGACGCGCCTCTGTGACGTACCCGTATGACGCGCCTGTGCGACGTACCCGTATGACGCGCCTCTGTGACGTACCTGTGTGACGCGCCTCTGTGACGTACCTGTGTGACGCGCCTCTGTGACGCACCTGTATGACGCGCCTGTGTGACGCGGCGCCGCAGGAGAAGATGGAGCTGCAGTTCAAGCAGAGCCGGTCGGTGTCGGTGACCGGGCTGTCCTTCCCACACGGCGAGGTCAACAACTTCATCATGGCCAGCGAGGACGGAAACCTCTACACCGGTCAGTGCCGGCCTGCCGAATTCTCAGTGCGATGTTATAGAACTACGGCTGCTCATTTTTCAATGTAGTTTGAGAGCCGTCTATGTCATGGTGTACATCATAGCTTTAATTTTACTGGCAGGTTACAAAGACTTCTATTTTTGTTTAATAGGATTTTGTATTGTACCTTTTTGGACCCTATCGCATGGCTGAAATAGCGCTTGTGAAATAGAGGATCAGATAGGATCTTGTATTATTATTTTGTAAACTAGATAGAAAAATACATGCAGCTTTTGGGAAATGAACAATTTGGAATGAACTCAACGCGCAGCCGACAGTGCTTGTCTCTATTGGGGTCTCCAAACTTCGCCAACGCTCGCAGCCTACATGTCAGAATACCTTTTCATTACGTCGGATTGGCGATAAATGCCCACTTTCTCTAGCAGCCTACTGGTCAGGTGGTTTCACCTTTCGCCACTTCTGTATAAAAAAGCGAACGCAGAACACTGAGCATTCCTGTTTCAAATGTGTGGTCTGTGTTCTTTGGGATAATATCGCTCGTTTCTTATTTAAATTGAATGGACACATACCTCTATGATAAGCAGCAGTAAACATATGCACCCGAACGGGAAGTTGCTGTGTTAAACTGGTTGTTTACTGGTTGCTGTGTTAAACTGGTTGTTTACTGCAAACTGGCCTCTGTTTTCTGATACTCGGACCTGTGTCAATCAGTCGGTCTCGTCGCCTGTGCCTGCTCGCCTGCCCCGTCGCCGCCACTGTGTGACCGTGTCTGGTACGTTTGTCCCGGCCGGTGCAGCATGTCGGCACGGCAGCCGAGCGGGCGTGCAGGAAGTGTACCAGGGCCACTGCGGCCCGGTGACGGGCGTCGGCGTGCACGCGGCACCCGGGCCACTCGACTTCTCCCACCTCTTCGTCAGCAGCTCCATCGACTGGACCGTCAAACTCTGGAGTGCCAAGGTGAGTCGCGGAGCCGCACACCGACAGCGCTTAGAAGTGGAGTGTTATGTCTGCTCATTGGTTGGAAAGTAATTCGTTATTCGTGGGGACTATACTGTTACGCTTTTTATAAAACTTGAAATATATTAGTTATGTATATTCGCAAGGTTTGGTCGAAGGTTTTTGTTATGTTTGGTTTTAATTTCGTGGTACATTTTGCTTCTTTCTATTTGTTTTGGTTCTTTTGTAATTTTTCGTCTCAGGATATGACAAATTGGTAATTTCCATCACTGTGTTAGACAGACCTCTAGTTTCGTCCTCGTTCTGACGCGTACTCGAGAAACACTTTGTATGCTATTCCACGTCTAACGGAGACAAACAAATAAGAGTTCAGTTTCATCATTGCCATGACCCTGATCACATCCGCCACCTTTCATCCGTCACTACACCCTCCTACCCCACCTCCCACTCCTGGGCGCTATGTCCATAGCCCTGGCAGGCCGGCACGCTCGAAAACCCAAATAACTAAATCCCTTTTCCACCGCCAGGACACAAAGCCTCTCTACTCGTTCGAAGACAACGGCGACTACGTGTACGACGTGGCGTGGTCGCCGCTGCACCCGGCCCTCTTCGCCGCCGTCGACGGCACGGGCCGGCTGGACGTGTGGAACCTGAACGCCGACACCGAGGTGCCGGCGGCCAGCGCTCTGGTGGACAGCGGCGCAGCGGCGCTTAACCGCGTCTCCTGGACGCCCAGCGGCCTGCACATCACCTGCGGCGACGACCGCGGCCGCGTCTGGGTGTACGACGTGGGGGAGCGGCTGGCGCAGCCGCGGCAGGACGAGTGGACGCGGCTGGCGCACACGCTGCAGGAGATGCGCACCAACAATGCTGACGAGGAGCTGGACAGAGTCAGCCTGGGCACGCCCAGTCGCTAGACCGAACCAAAGGATGCCGCTGTTCGGCACGGCGGCGCTGGTGGGATCAAGCGGGCCTTCGGTGGCCTGTGAGGTTTGCGTTTACAAAGAGCCGGAACTGCATTCAGGTGGAGATGGAGAGTTCGCAGTTGAATTAATGGCTGAAAGCAGAATCGGTGGGTTTCTTTGTCGCCGCAGTGAGTTTGGTTTAGAAGTGAACACCGTCGAAAGGTTGCTGATTTTCGATCGAGCTGGTTCTTGTCGGGATGTTACTTGTTTTTGCACCGGGCCGGAGATTCGTTAACCAAAGCACATGACAATTCCAGCTTACTAACACTGCAGACACCGTTGGTAAGCTTATTTGAGGCAGCAGCGCTGTGGCGAGAGCGGTTTTAGGTTTCAGCTACCGTTCAGGCGGCGTCCGATTCTCGATGTTGACAGCTGAATCTGTGTGCACCAACGACTCCCGGCGACAGAGAGGCCGAGCAATGGCAGCCCTGCAACTGGTGGGCGATTTACCCCCGTGTGTCTCGCGGGCGCTCGGAGTTTGGGTTCCCAGCTGAGCAGAAGTGTGACTGCTACCGGACGAGACCCGTCTGCACGCGTTATAACCGCGACACGTTGCGCCCGGCTGTGCTGCACAGTGACTTCACGGTGAGTGGACCGCTGTCTCCGTGTGTGAGACTCCGAGTCTGGCACTGCTGAAAAGAGAGCATGCAAGCGTTGAGCTGATATCGCGGGCTGGTCTTCCAGTCTTTTGAGCGTGTCCGAGTCGGGGGGATGACTTTGACTGCCGAGTACCGACAGCCAGGAGCTGGGAGGTGCCTTACTGAGTGCGAACGACGCAGTGCTTCACGGGCGGCCGGGGCGGCACGTAGCCGAGGCGCCCCGGCCCGGTCAGCTAGTGCGCGTAGAAATAGCATCTGCTTTAACTGGTGGGAGGGCTGGCAAGCTGGGGGCTGCAGTGTTGTGTTTGTTGTTGTGTGCGATGTTGCTGGAGATCTTTGCGTGCACAGGACGAGGAGCAGGAGGAAGGCGCCGTCACGTAGTGAACGGCGGCGTCTTCCTGGTGGGATGTTACAGCGGAGGTGCGAGTGCTGGGGTGTTGGAGTGTTTCTACTCGTCTTGTTTGCCGGAAAGAACGCGTTTGTAGGCCTATTTTGAGACGAAAACGAGACGAGTCCGGTCTGAGTTACAGCATGGTTGGGTGAGTGGAGACGTATAGTCACTTCGTTGATTTATGATCGGGGTGATATAATACAGGCTATTTAACATCAACCGCTTTATTAGCTAGTTTGTGGTACTTTAGACTCTTGGAAAGTGTGTGGGATAATGTACCGAAAACGTGGAACAAAGATTATTCACGACGAGTTTGCCCTTCCTTCTTTCTCTGGCTCAAAGGGCCCTATTTAAATAAGAAATCTGAATGTATACAAAGTTTTTTCGCTAGTAGGTTACTTAGCAACTATCGCATTCATCTCACGTGAAACTGCGCCAGCACTCCTGTGTCTTAGTTACCTTATCTCGACAATGGAGTGCTTCGAGGAAGGCAGAAATGTTTAACAGCATTAGGCTTCCTGCACATTGTTGAGAAGTAAGCAACGTGATGATTTTTTGTTGGAACGGGAGCTGTTGAAGTTCAAACTTTATATTACAAAAACGCACACCAAATGAAGACTTCGTGGACGGGATTGCAGGAATCCACGTGTGGATGCTGCCGGAATCGAGAAATTAGACCACGGTTCGAGGCTGAATCCGTAATCCCCGGTCTTTTTATACGTGTGTCAAAACAAGGTACCATCCATAATTCACATTGTGATGTTTACCCCCTTCCTTCCCTCGTAACGTAGTTTACGGACGGTCCCAAGCCCAGCACCACGGTTAGTAGAGACACTAAACAAACTTGGGATGGGGTGGGGCTGGAATTTGAGCTGTTGAGGTTCAAAACCAAGAAAAAGTAAGATGGCTGCCTCCATATTTGTGTTACGTAAGCGACGCATAACAAAATTTCCATTGAATTAGTGCGGTGTGTGCGTTAGGGATATATAAATTAACACTGTTAAATGGTGCTGGGATTGTATTTTATGACTTATAAGGCCTGAGATTACACTAAGCTGCGTTCAAAGACTGCGTGCAGGGTGCTCTTGAAAATACAAGGGATTTGACGGCTTGCTTTGGTCGCTCAACCACACTCCGTACGTAAGATATGTGGCTAAGATGCATCAGCTACACTCATATGCCAGCATTGTGTTAATCAAATTAAACTAAATTTATTTTATTTATCATCATGAAAATCTGGCGATTTTAAAGATCACAGACCATTTCAATAAACAAATGCAAACAATAGCCATCAATCTCTACATCATACTGAGACTTCTTTGTGTTTTCTCATGCTGTTCAGACTGCTTTTATTTATTACAAAAAGGGTGACATTCAAGTTTAAGATTCGTTTGAAAACACACAATTAGGTTTTAAGTGTCTTGTGAATGAATGAGACAGGTTGACAAATAGGTGAATACTGTGCTGCTATTTTGCGCCAGACTTGTGCTGCGGTACCGTCTACCGACTTAGTTCTAACATCTTTCTGTTGGTACCTACCAATCTGTGATAAAAAATGAGGATATGGTCAAAATTGATACTGTGAAAGATATTTTGAACATAAACATGACCTGGTTCTCAACTCCTCAGGTCTCAAATCTCCGTGCTGTTCTTGTGTGCTGTGCTGATTTGTGAAGACCTTGTTTCCCCTACACTCCACGCACCTAATCCTACACTGCATATGCCTACCTTCTAGTGAGCACATCTAGATACAAACTGGATATGATATTGCAATACCTTTGCATCTGGTATACTTAAAAACCTGAATATCAAGGCCCATGCTGCCACTGTGTGATTTCAGGTTTGTTCTGTGCTTAGGATCTGTGAGTATAGATTTTTCAACAAGAATTACACTATAGGGAATTTAATGCCAATTTTCATTGGAACAGAATAAGTGAATTTCTGCTTGTGATGATGGATTATTTATGTAAAAATGCAATTGTAGGGGCCTTTGCTCTTTACAATTGCCAAAATTTACATTCACAAACAAAGTGAAGTAATTAGAACAGCAGACAGTGTGACATGATACATACATTCCTACACATGCACAAACATTGCCAGTACATTGTAGAAAGCTAATTTTCCCACCTAATGGTTGGCCCTTTAATCCAATATAAGGCTACAAATTGTAAAAGTATGCAAATGAACCATCCAAAAATTTTCTCTAAATATTGTAATGCCCTAATTGTGCAGAATGTGATGAAAATATAATTTGTATCAACTGCTGGGTTTTGCCCATTCTACCATCTCCCTCCATCAACATTGCCTTCTAGGGTTGGATATACTTCCATACATGTATTCAGGTATGCCACATTTTTACTAGGGCCACTTCCAACAGGCACACTTGCCCAATTACAGGGAGTATTGGTGTGGGTGTTTAAGGATCCTCTCCAGCGGGTCAGATCAGACACGGAAGGTGGTTTCCCGCCATGGGGATGGAACCCACGTTAACCCATGCTATCCGATCCGAAGACTGGCAACGAAGCCACTAGGCCACCCCAGCCCCCCAATATCCCATACACAACACATACCAGAGGGAAAACTCTTGACAGGATTGAAAGAAAATGAGGAACGTTAGAATACGAACATGGGAGAGTGAGAATACATGAGGATTCGAGAAATAAGATAGAAAAAACTGGAAGACGATTTCTGGGCAGGGTGAGCTGGGATGTGCGGGACGGCAGCCACATGAGAGGGCCCCTGAGAGGACGGACGCGGAACAACGGGCACGTACGGCGGAAGGGGGACGTGAATATAGGCAGGTGCTGCATAGGGCAGGGGGGCAACTGAGCGAAAAATTGAAGCATCTATTCCAATAACACTTGATAAGTTTGGAAGACACTCTTTGACCCCTCCCCCGCCCCAGATCCATCGGTGGTGTTTTGAAACTGCACATGTTCATTGTTTGCAGACGGAACAGGTAATGTAAACATAAGCCGAAAGTGGTTATATCCTATCGTGAGGTCATGCTTTGTACAAATTAACAGTTGAGGCTGGGGGGCGAGGTAAGAGATTGGCTGATGAGGGTTATAGTCCATTATTTTCCATCCAGTGAAGTCACGTCACCACTACTTCCAGCCATAAGTATCGCCACTGGACAATAAGGGGGGCAGCCAAAATTCAACCTGATGCTGACAAAAACTTTCCACGATAGGACCAAAAAACTGTTCAAACTTGGGCTCCTTGTTGCCTTCCGCAGCGGCTGGTTATGAAAATGTCGGGTTTTCTCCCATTTCGACGGAGATCAGGAAATTTTTGGCCAAAAGTGGGGGAGGGGGCCAGGCCCCCTTGCCCCCCTTTTCCGACGCCTATGCTTCGAGCCGTTAGTCCGATACAAAAAGGTTGGTAGTGTGAAGAGCAGTGACCGTAATGAGTAGTACGTTCTGAAGTGTTATTGCGCATACAAAAGTGAGTTGTTAGAGAAACAGTATCGAATCAGCAGGTTTTTGGCATGCTTTGCGCAACTGAGCGGTCGGTCCAAATCTTGTGAAAGTGTCATATTCCCTTTAATAAGCACAAAGCTACCAAATATTAGTTCGAGTTTTGGGGAAGTACTGATATGGTTGAGTTTTGTTTAGTTAGACTGGAGTTTACCTATGCGCTTTGCTGGGTAAGTACCAGGTTCATCGTCATGTATAACTAACCAGTCATTCGATTTGTGTTGGCCACAGGTGGTTCTCTGCCTCAGATGAGGCTGCTGCTGAGCCGACTGCGCTGCGCGCGCGTGCAGTTGCCATGGTACGACAGCGCCGCCCCGCTGCCCAGTGCGACGGTGACTCTCACCGTCCCCAGCCGCCTCCACACCAGCCCCACTTCGCACCATCACACCACCCTGCCGTCCGCCGGCATGGTCAGCGACTTCTTCGCCCCTGGCGGGCCCATTCGCAACGTGCTTAACCAGTTCGGAATGCTGAACATTTCGCGGGCGCGCCTGCGTGGCTCCGGGTATATGCTGTATGCTGGTACCGTCGACACTGTTGACTATGACCAGTTTTTCGACTTGTGTGAGCTGCCGGACACTTTCTATTCATGGTAAGGATCACTTGGAACGCGAAGACAAATTTCCAAGGATATGAGTGTTCAGAACTTGCCTTATTTCATATTGCTGTGATCGTGCCTTATTTCATATTGCTGTGATCGTTAACCAAATATATGTATAGCTGGTGGTAGTTGAGAAGTTGCCTTATTTCTTCCTATCAAGCTTTGTCTGAATGTGAAAATTTGCTGTCCAATTTTGTCCAACAATACCGTGAAGTGGCTGTGACGTTGAGTTGTATTGCATATCTGCTGGATTTGGCACCAGCGCTTACTGTCACGGGCTGTCGCTTGCCTTAGGTACCTAGTGACGGAGCTGCACGTATGGATGCTGTGTGTGAGGCTGTCCGACGACGGCGCCGAAGGCAAGTTCTGCAGAGACCAGCTGATGACGGCCATGTGGGAGGACCTGGAGACCCGGGCCAAAAAGCTCGGACCCATGGTCGCCTCCCTGCGGAACGAGCAGATTCAGGAGACCTCGCACCACTTCAAGGTAAAATTGCCTGATATCGTTATCATTGTCCATAGACTATCCTCAGAAATAGAGGTGCACGGGAGTATGCATTAATCTCAGTAGGAAGCTGTGTTGTAGTAGAAAATTTTATCTTCATCGCGCTCACGGTATAGGTACTGTTTTCATTGTAGACCAATCTCACTGTGATGTCAGGGGAAGCCATGGCACTGGTTGGTGTGTTCCACAAGTTGAAGTGCTTATTTTCCCGACAGGCGGCGCTGGTGGGCTACGACGAGGGTCTGGCAGACGACCGTGTGCTGGCGGGTGCGCTGTGGCGGCGACTGTTCGCACGCGGCGGCAGCGACGCGACGCGTTTGGAGACGCTTCTGGCGTACGTGCGCCGCGAACAGGGCCGTCTGGACCGGTTGAGCCGAGATTCGCTGCTGATGCGGCCGAAGAACAGCTGGGGGTCGCTCCGGTGACTTTTGAGCTCGCTAGAGAATGGTGCTGATGGATGGAACTGTGTCTAGTGGTTTGATATGCAGCGATAGTGGATTAGACTCGTTTGACGTGCGTGTTGCGTGACTGGATATGGTTTTTTGTTCAGCTGTGGATTTTGCGGTGTAGCATCGAAGATGGTCTGTCACTATTACGTTTACTGTAAACCAGTGCACGATGGTTTATGATCGATTTTGTCTCAAAGTAAGCCTCAAGTCACACCAATTACATTTTAAATTTATCGTTGATAGTATAAACACCGGGCCGGGAGATGTTAAACTAATCACCGCCTGGAGATCCGATTAGTCCCCCTCGGTTTTTCCGCGAATGATCCTAAGCCGATTCCAATGAGACGTGCGTCACTTTGCAGGCCTCAAGGGTGATCAATTGGAAAACTTATGACAAAAAACTGACATCAGGTAAGATTAACGAGTTGTAACGTAATTTCTAAATATATGTAAGGCGATTCTGTTAATAAATGAGGCTGAAAAACAGGGTGTAACTCGGCTTCTAGTAAAGCTAGATGAAGTTTCCTAACAGCATTCGAAAACTCTTGAAACGACAAATTTGTAAATTGTCATCTATTTTGAGGTCAGGTCAATATCAAGGTCACCAGAGGTCACCAAATGTCACGGTTTCGATATTGTACGTTTATAACTTTTGAACGAAACAAGATGCAGTCTTAAATTCGATATCATAGAAATGAGCATCACCCAATGATTTAAATGATATTCAACACAACCGTGAGAAGTCATTTGGCCTTGGCCCAAGGTCATAGTTTGACCTTATAAGGCATGTCGCATATAATTTTAATTCTTATGTCAAGACGAACACATGTATGTCTTTTGTTCTTGGTCTTATGGTCTCATTTTCTCAACGGGTCTAAATTTGACACATTTTGGCTCACTGTGACGTCACGGGTCAACGGATATCGTTCAAACTCGGCTCCAGAGTAGAAGACGGCAAAGCGCTTCCAGCACATTTTCAATTTTTCGTACCACTTCCGGTTCCCGAGATCGTAGGGGTCGGATCGCCCCCCCCACAGTGATGAGGCTGGTGTGTACGAAGAGCCCAGACGGTACTGGGTTAAAATGTAGCGGCTGGAAGCGAAGCAGTGTTAATGCCGTAGTTCTTTGATTACGGATGGCCTTCAGGTGATTGTACAGCGTTTTTCGTGCAATTGCATTGGAATATCTCCTGTAAACGAAGCAGTTTCTGTCAGCAGTTAGAGGTGTTTTCATTAGAATCAGGAACGTTGCTACCGACACTTGCGTATCGAAACGCGACCGGCGCCCTTCATAAGTGGGAAAAATAGAAACTTTCCAAGGCGTTTGTCGGCGCAATAGTACAAAACTGCAGCACTGTTTGTACAAATTTTATTAGACTGGTGCAGGGACCACTTCGCTACAGGTCGCATCTATAAATAAGCCGCCGGTCTGGGGTTCTAGGGAGTGAGCTCGGCCCCGACGGATTTATTGCGATGATGGGCCAGGACGGGTGCACTGCGTGGCGGCGAGCGGGCACGGCGTGCCCCAGTCCCCGCACTTCTCACGGCCGGCTGGCCCGCGCTTCAGGACACTATTTGTACTCCGCGCCCCAGTCGCTCCTGCCGTCTCCTCCACGGCAGCATCGGCATTAAATCTGTGAACCCGGTCTTAGGGACGTCTCACTGGGTGTGGGCGCAAGGTCGGCTGTTTCACGAGGTCAGGATCGAACACGAGCCCGGGGATTCGTCGGGACTGGGAATCGCGGACTTTTACGAACAGACCTGCCACGAACAGGAGCTGAGAAAATCTGTTTTGACGTTTCTTTATCGTATCAAGTCTGATGACCAAAACGTCAGAACAATTCAAGTCACTATTTAAAACTCATCTTTTTAACTCGTAAGGTGACGCTGAAATGAAATATATATATACCATAGCTCTCAGAAGCTGGGATAAGCAGGATCATGCTTTAGAGAGTATGCACTTTTTCACATTATTTACGAAATAATATTGCAGCAGTATTCGCTCCCGGTGTACGTTGGGTCCAGAGGCCGGGCACATGTCCTCCCCAGGTTGTGCTTCCCCGCTGTTCAACCTGCCAATCAAGCAGCCGGTCGGAGATGGGGGCACCCACTTGTCAGTCAGGCGCGACTGCAGGTCGAGCGCCCAGCTGCTGCCAATGCAGTCCCACGTGGTGAGGGCTGAGATGCGCGAGGTCCGCCGCCACGTCGGAGGGAGACAACGCACGCCCCCGGGACGGTTCCAGTGAGTACAATCCCGCCGCCGGCCGCCACTACGGTCCTGTTATTGGCAGGGCGGGCCAGCGCTCACTCGTGGGCGTCGCAAAAACGCCCTTTGTTCGCTCAGCAACTTCATCTAGCTGTCGGTTTAGTGCCACAATACGTCGACACCTGCGCGTGTCACCATTAATCAACGAATTCTTCTCTTCTAATGTCACTTATTACATTCTTCTGTACACACTTCGGCGCAGTCTTCAGCTGCCTACCCGCGCGGCTCTCCGCGCTTCCAACATTACAACGCACAACAGACGTAACAAAGAGCACGCGCGCCCCTCTTCACCGGGTCGGTAGCGCGCAGAACGCCTGCTGCCCGTAGCTGTTAACTGGCATCTCGTCACGAACCGTGATAAAACCACTAAGAAACCTTCTCTCTGAAGACTTAATTCGTCTTCCGACTCTAGGAAGCCACCGACTGGCGCGCTCGAGCCACGGTGTTCAGTGCGGGTACAGTCTCTACGGTGGGTGGCTACTTCTTTTTGTTCTTGTTGGCGCCGGGAAAGCCGCCGCGGGGCGGAATGGCTGGGCGGCCGGCGTTCAGGCCGCCGTGCAGCTTCTTCCGGTCCGTGGGCTGCCGACAACGTCACTACCGTCACGCGTGGGCGCAACACCGGCGCAGGCAACGGTCCGGCGAGGGAAACACAGCGCACACGTGTAAACACAACACGACGCACACGTGTAAACACAACACGTGTAAACACAACACGGCGCACGCGTGTAAACACAACACGGCTCACACGTGTAAACACAACACGGCGCACACGTGTAAACACAATACGGCTCACACGTGTAAACACAACACGGCTCACACGTGTAAACACAACACGGCTCACAAGTGTAAACACAACACGGCTCACACGTGTAAACACAACACGGCGCACACGTGTAAACACAACACGGCTCACATGTGTAAACACAACACGGCGCACACGTGTAAACACAACACGTGTAAACACAACATGGCGCACGCGTGTAAACACAACACGGCTCACACGTGTAAACACAACACGGCCCACACGTGTAAACACAACACGGCTCACACGTGTAAACACAACACGGCGCACACGTGTAAACACGACACGGCCCACACGTGTAAACACAACACGGCGCACACGTGTAAACACAACACGGCGCACACGTGTAAACACAACACGGCGCACGCGTGTAAACAACACGGCTCACACGTGTAAACACAACACGGCGCACACGTGTAAACACGACACGGCCCACACGTGTAAACACAACACGGCGCACACGTGTAAACACAACACGGCGCACACGTGTAAACACAACACGGCGCACGCGTGTAAACAACACGGCTCACACGTGTAAACGCAACACGGCGCACACGTGTAAACAACACGGCTCACCCGTGTAAACACAACACGGCGCACACGTGTAAACACAACACGGCGCACCCGTGTAAACACAACACGGCGCACACGTGTAAACACAACACGGCGCACACGTGTAAACACAACACGGCTCACACGTGTAAACACAACACGGCGCACGCGTGTAAACAACACGGCTCACACGTGTAAACGCAACACGGCTCACACGTGTAAACGCAACACGGCGCAAACGTGTAAACACATCACGGCGCACACGTGTAAACACAACACGGCGCACACGTGTAAACGCAACACGGCGCAAACGTGTAAACACATCACGGCGCACACGTGTAAACACAACACGGCTCACACGTGTAAACACAACACGGCGCACGCGTGTAAACAACACGGCTCACACGTGTAAACGCAACACGGCTCACACGTGTAAACACAACACGGCGCACACGTGTAAACACAACACGGCGCACGCGTGTAAACAACACGGCTCACACGTGTAAACGCAACACGGCGCACACGTGTAAACACAACACGGCTCACACGTGTAAACGCAACACGGCGCACACGTGTAAACACAACACGGCTCACACGTGTAAACACAACACGGCGCACACGTGTAAACACAACACGGCGCACACGTGTAAACACAACACGGCTCACACGTGTAAACGCAACACGGCGCACACGTGTAAACACAACACGGCGCACACGTGTAAACACAACACGGCGCACACGTGTAAACACAACACGGCTCACACGTGTAAACGCAACACGGCGCACACGTGTAAACACAACACGGCGCACACGTGTAAACACAACACGGCGCACACGTGTAAACACAACACGGCGCACGCGTGTAAACAACACGGCTCACACGTGTAAACGCAACACGGCGCACACGTGTAAACACAACACGGCGCACACGTGTAAACACAACACGGCGCACACGTGTAAACACAACACGGCGCACAAGTGTAAACACAACACGGCGCACGCGTATAAACACAACACGGCTCACACGTGTAAACGCAACACGGCGCAAACGTGTAAACACAACACGGCTCACACGTGTAAACACAACACGGCTCACACGTGTAAACGCAACACGGCGCAAACGTGTAAACACATCACGGCGCACACGTGTAAACACAACACGGCTCACACGTGTAAACGCAACACGGCGCAAACGTGTAAACACAACACGGCGCAAACGTGTAAACACATCACGGCGCACACGTGTAAACACGAAACGGCGCACACGTGTAAACACGAAACGGCGCACACGTGTAAACACGACACGGCGCACACGCGTAAACACAACCTGTCTCACACGTAAATCAGAGAGGGACAGGGCAGACCAGTATGTAACACACGAACACTGCACACACGCAACATCACAACATGACAGAGCACAAGAACATAGCACACCCATATATCACATAAGGACATGGCGCAGCCGTATATCACACAGCAACATGGGGCATCCCTGTGAAACAATGATATGGCGCACAGCCAGTGACATGGGAACAAGGCGAAGTTATTCCACATTCCAAAAAGCATACGTGGGTTGAAATGACTGGACCTACCCACTAAAAGTCACCAGTGCCGCCATGTCCTGCCACTGAGGGCATGGCGGTGGCCAGTCGTTATCAAATAGAAAAAAACATCAGGATTCAAAACGATCAAGCGGGATTCGAAATTATCAAGATTGCTACAAACCCAACGGTCTTGTAATCCGGAAAACACGGTCTTACGCATGGCCTTAGCTGTTCTTCCACGACAGCCTCCGGCCAACCGGTCAAACACTGGTCACTTCTGAGGACCAATGCCAGCGCAATCGGGATACAGGTCCCGAGCATGCACCCCACCACCCCATACTCTTCAAATGATTCATACACTGTTTTCCACGATTCTGGCCGCTTCTTGCCCCAGGCCGAAATCAGCAGCGCCCCACGCAGGGCTGGGGACGGGTGGCAACGACCCTCCACCAGGGATCACTGTCTGGGCCTCACGGTAGGCTAACGGCGCTGGAACACGGTGCTCATCGGGGACCAAAACTATCGCGCGAAAAGGTCAATACAATAATTCTACTGCTCCGGCTCTAACAGTGAAAAATCATCGGTAGGCCACAATAACGGTAAGAAGAATCCACTCGTTGTTCATAGTTACAAAATCCAAAAAATATGAAACAGATTGTTCCTGATTACATTTTCAAGCAAACTGAAACCTAGTCAGCTCCGAAACAGCGACAGATTGAAACCCGGACTCCGTCCACCGGCACCGCACCCACCTTGAGGATCTGGAAGGAGCACATGAGGCTCTCGTCGACGGACATGAGCGCGCCGGCGTTGTCGAACTCGCCGCAGTAGTTGGGCGCCGAGAACAGCGTCACCAGCTGACGCTTGGCGAAGAACTCGTACCCGTCCTCCACCACCTGGCGGAGGAGGGCCGCGTCATCGACCGGAGCAGGAGAGGTGAGGTCATCCGGCAGTGTCGGGGCGCAGAAAGCCGAGTGCTTTCACACCTTTCAGTGGTAGTGAGAAAACGCAACCTCTGCAGTCACTGGAACCAGTTGACTGGTCCAGCACCAACCATTCTTATTTGAATACCCTGCATGGTTTTTACACTTATCCCCCGAAAACCAGCCGCGTCGACGGGGATGGCCGACCGACCTGATGGGCGCGGCATATCAAGTCGAAGTCGTGTTTGTGCAGGAACTTGGCGACCACTTCAGCTCCGAACGTGAACGAGACGCCCCTGTCGTTCTCGCCCCAGCCCATGGTGTCCTGGCAGTGGAGGAATGGTGTTAGAAAATCGCCACACAGCTGGTTCCGCAGGGGAGTTGTACATCTGGGACAACATCCAGGACTGGACGCCCGACAAACAGCCAGAGACAATGTATGAGGAATACACATGGTTACACGTTAGTTTAATTTTTTCGCATAGGAAAACAATTAGCTTTCAACAAAGACCTGGCAAAAAGTACGGAACATCAAAATCCAAAAGACGTTTCCACACTCATCATCTGAAGACGCGCCGCGCGCTGCAGGTGTCACCTTGTCCGGGTCCGACCACAGGAGGTCGCAGAGGAGGCCCTGGTCGGGCACGTCGGTGGGCCGGGGCACGCGACGGATCTGCTCCATGCTCTGCAGGTCGGGCGAGAGGCCGCCGTGGCAGCAGAAGATCTTCTCGTCCACGATGGCCGCCACCGGCAGACAGTTGAAGCAGTCCGTGAACGTCTTCCACAGCTTGATGTTGTACCGCCGCTTACCTGGGCACAGTCAGACAGCGTCAGCGAGGTTGTTTGAGTGTTGATTAGGTTGAAGCGTTCGTTATTTTTTAAACCTCGGCGTTTAGGCTGGTATAAAGGAACCGGGTACCACAACCTAGAAAACGCTCCGAACGTCACGAAACGTAAACCGAAATTAATTCTAGTCGATATCAAGAAAATTACTGTTTTCACATGCCCATGACTGCCAAAAAAACACGCATTTGAAGTTTCCTTCACGAACTTCATTTCTCAAGAAGATAAGCCTACATCGCGGCGCTACATGGTTAGCTCGGATTACATTACACCTAAGAGGCCAGCATGAGCACGTCACGTCGAAACTCAACAACATACATCCCGTACTCCTAAGTAAACAACGCAATCGATGATACAATTTCTGATAAAAAACTCGAATAAAATTGACCATAAAAGGAGTAAGAAAAGAATGAGAAAGGTCACTTTACAACCCTTCCTCTACGAAATGATACAATTAATTATCTATACAAGCTCTTCTGTCTCAGTTCAACATCAGCACTAACATTCGTCATAGAATCCGTAGATGCGGTTGATGCTGGCACACTCGTGGTTGCCGCGCAGCAGGAAGAAGTTCTCCGGGTACTTGATCTTGTAGGCGAGCAGCAGGCAGATGGTCTCCAGCGACTGCTTGCCCCGGTCCACGTAGTCGCCGAGGAACAGGTAGTTGGACTCCGGCGGAAAGCCTCCGTACTCGAACAAACGCAGCAGGTCGTAGTACTGGCCGTGTATGTCGCCTGAAAACACCGATGTTCTCGGTCAAACACTCCCGCAATGGAATCGCTGTACCAGAGGCCATTCTGCGTCCTCATTGTTCCACGAAACGTCCCTGTTGCCGAGTCGCGCTCTGGCCGGCACGCGCCCGCCAGCCGAGTGGCCCACAACCTCTACGGGGACGTGGTGAGGAAAATGGAGACGGAGCGTACAGAAGTCAGCCAAGTGAGAGGGTTGCCACATCTACAAAAACTCTCTCCGTTTGATTTGAAGTGCACTTTCGGTATCAAACGCTTCAAACGACCATATGAGGAAAAATCTGAAAACATTGTAAAAGCAGGCTTTGTCCTACAAAATGATGATAAAGTGACGGAAGAAAGATCTGGCAAAGATCGTCTGCAGTGACAAATCTCATTCTGAGATCCTACTTCCCTCGAATCCGCAAAATAATCGTCGATGAGCCTAGCAAAGATATGCCAAACAAACAAGCACACAAACATTCCCCAAACAAGCATTGGCGACAAATCCCCCGAAGATCCGGAAATCGGGAGCGATGAGTGCCCAAGACATCCCAAAACTCCGTTGGGGGTGAACTCGGAGTTTACTTCGCCGAGATCCTGAACAAGGCCCTGCTCCCTGCCAGTGGTAGTTCTGTCAACAACGGCTCAGCTCTGAAGGGAAAATGGAAACTGGGATATCGACTGACAATTTCGTACAAGATGGAGCGCCGGCAATTGTGTCAAGAGGTCACGAAAGGGTACCACTAACATGTCTTGGGACTCTGCGACGTGGCTGGACCGGGGAACCCCTCACACTTGAATCCGATAGAGAATATTCCGAGAATTCGGAAGGAGCATTGCCATGACACGGAGCCGAGCACTGATCTAAAATATGCGACCAAGCGACTCAAGGCGGCATGGTCCAGCGCTTAGGCCTAGACACTAAAGAACGTGCTAATGAGCACGTCACAACGAAAGGCCGGGTGTCTGAAACTAAGATACGCTTACATAAAGTGTAAAATATGCTGATCTTTGATTTAAAAACACAAGGAAGGTAAGAACAAACTAATGGGACACCCTGTGCTCATATCGAAACGTTGTACAGCACATCTCTGCCTTGGAATTATTTCTTAGAACAAAGCGCTATCGGTAAACGAGTCGGTTCGCAACAGTCGGGCGATACGCTCACCAAGGGTTTATGCCATCCCAGTTCGACATGCGGATTTGGCCCGTCAAGATAGTGCACAATATGCCCTCTCAAGGACACAACATCACATAAAAACAGCTCTGCCCAGCAATGGGGCCAACAATCGGTCTCATAAATCATTGCTGATACGCAAGAAAGGACGCATGACAGTTACAAAACAGGAACGACAGGGTGACAAATCGGCACGCTCTGTAAGGGAAGCCACACGGAAAAAAGCTTACAGCACACGGCAGGTGGGTAATTCCACGTGAGGCGGGAAATACAAATAAAATGTAGTTGAAGTATCTATGCTTTTAGGCGCTGGCCATTCAACTGGCAAAAGTTATCACACACTCACCTCACAGCTGGGGAGCTTATCTATCACGCATTTACGACACATGCTGTAAAATTCTGACCAAAGTGATGCAGAGTCAGCGCGGGCGAGAATCGTATCAAAATACCCGAACAATAAAGGAAGCTCCGACATGAGCGTTCAAAAATGCAGATGTCCGTACGAATAATACCTGACAACAGATGTTGTTCTAGCCTATTTTCCCATGTGCTAGGACCTTCCATACTAAGCACTACAGCCAGCGCACAAAATTGGCTTCGCTACAGCCAGCGGCAGGAAAGCAGAAACTCCCTTCCGATAAGTACCCAGCAGCAGTGAGGTCCATTCTCGCCACATCGCTTACCACATATCTTGAGAGGGGCCTCCAGTTCCAGCAGCACGGGCTGCAGCAGGAACAGCTCGCGCGACTTGAGACAGAGGCCGCGGATCTCGTTCTCCGTCAGCTGCACGTTCTTGCCCGGCCGGGCGCCGCGCACTGCAACGCAGACACCACCGCCGTGACTCGGTATTCGGACACACGGACGACAGAGCAAAGTTCTCAGAGGAACAAATGCGAAATAACCACGACTGATAGCATAAGTACCGTACTCTAGATTTACAAAAAAAGTCAGTACTGTATTTGACACAGTAAAACCATTTGATATTTTTCCATCATGAGCCTTGCTCACTCTCGGATCAAGATACGAATCTTGACTCATGAACTCCAACAAGTCATCTTGGTCATCTTAATGTATCTTTTCAAGATACTGTGTGGCATCTTTGACATCAAGATAAATGGTAAAATAGCGAATCATCAGAGCTGCTGGTGAATGCAAGAAAGCAAAGTAATTGGGCAAGATCCATATGACCAATGTCTAGAAGGTATGTAATTTTTTCCACATTTGATCATGGAATAAAACACATGCCCAAGAAGCTTGTCCCATTCATTATGCTTAGTATCCAAAAATATGTTTGCACATGTGTGAACCCCCTTAATTACAATACCTGAGAGCATGCCCATGCCATCTTATTACATAATACAGATTAGGAGTATATTATAGTAAAATGAATTTTCCTTCCTCATGGCTACACTGCAAACAGTCTACCTATTGACTCTGCAAGTGTAATATCCAAAAACATTTGAAGAAGAAAAACATTTTGAGCTGCTGTAGCCACCTCTATAAAAGTATCTATGAGAATACAAATGAACTGTCAAATTACATCCTATTTATACCATTTAAAGTTTCTGGCTGCTTGCAATGTTGTTATAAGTGGCTTTGTGATACCACACTGTACATGTAATACTAGTTCGCAATTAGATCCTCCTTTAATACAGAGCCATAGCTCTGCCCCTGCTAAGAATAGCATCCAAAATTTTTAGGGGACCTGCCCAACTTAGTTTGAGCAAAACCCAGAAAGTTCCAAAAGCCTACAGTGAATAATTTTGGAAATATTCCATGAAAACACAGCAGGTGGGCAGAATCTACCACCCCTCCTAACAAGACTATGCTTAATATGTGCTATCCCTATCTGGGTTAGCACAAGGTACCTGGCTTAGCACAGGGTATCTAGGTTAACCCTATTTCCGGCAGGGGGGCTAATATTGCCCCCTTCAGGTTTTTTCGAGAATATCTCCGAAACGGCTTGCGATAGAACTTTGAAACTTCCTGACTTTTCCTAAAACTAGTACAGGCAGGTTTTCTGAAATTTTCAAGATTATATATTTACCAGGGGCGGAGCTATGGCTGGGTTTTTGGGGAGGTTCTATCCACAAACCAAGTATTATCGTATGCGATGGGTTTTTTGTAAAAGGAAGCCGTCTCTGCTGATCCTGATACCAGTTATATGGTTTTATTATATCATTTTTTATGTGAGATGATAGTGCATTCACAATTGTCACTATTTGTATTCATCAGGGGCGGTTACAGCAGTTCAAAATGGGGGGGAATGTTATCAAGAAGGACTAAACGTTAGTAAGTGAGAAGACTGCTTACAGCCGTGCCAGGGCGAATACAATTGGGTATATGAAAATTCAAAATAGTTATAACCCCAATTCTAGATTACCAGAGGCGTGTCCAGTCACTACACATTTTCAAAATGTATATTCCCAGCCAGTATCACCGCCGCGAGTCAATATCGTTGTATATTGAAAATGTGTTTCCAATCACCCCCACCCCCCCCACGACGAGTCCTTGATCCGCCTATGTCACCCCCTTTCCCAGAGCTGCCATGGGAGGGTAAAAATTATCAGAAATTAAATTTCAACTAGTCGAGGGACTAATATACTCATGCAAACCATTCGCATATTGTTGGTATGTATTTTACCCCACTGTTTTACCTTACTGCATCCGCCCCTGATGAGTTTTTCACTTTTTTCTCATTTATTTATGTGTCAAAGATGCCAAGCAGTATATGACGGCTTCTAATCCGCGTAAAAAAACTTTTTAGGTTGTATATATTTCCCCTCATAGTCCTGGTCCTGGAACTGCCATTGAATTTCGAATTTTTGCATAACTCGAGTATATGAAAATTTTGGGTCAATTATTTGTAAATCTGAACTAGTTTTGTGAAAATCGTACAACAGAGACAAGGGTTATGGAAAATCTAAAAAATACACAAAAATTGTATTCTTGCGGAACCCCCTGGTGCCGCCCTGCGTGGCGCACGGCGGCGCTTGTCCGAACCCCCGTGTGCCGTCCCGCCGGGCGGTCGCGCCCGAGCGGGACGTGACCTCGTTGGCTGCATGGCCGGGGTCTGGGCAGTCGCTGGGCGGTCGGCACGGGATTCGGACCCGCACTGACGGCTCGCAGCCAGCCACCGATTCCGGTACGGGATTTGGACCCGTGCTGGCAGCTCTCGGCCTGCCTGTGATTCCGGCACGGGTGCGGCACACGTGGAGTTGACTATTGGTGGAACTGCGGGGGGACCTGTTACTGTCCTGAGTTGTATTCAGTTTTGCGAACGGAAATATACTTGGTTTATCCTGCTCAACGGGTTTTCCCCTACCAGGGCGTTCGTAACATTTGGTGTCAGAAGTGCTTTACTACCCGCAATTTTTTTCAAAAAAAATTTGATCCGCTGTTTCTTTTCTTTGGAATTGACCTAAGCCATGCCTGGTAAAAAACGCCAGTTGAAAACTCGGTTGAAAGATTACGGGATTGATGGTGAACCCTCCACGGAGGTTCAGCCCTCCGGGTCCTCTGATGCAGTCGTTGCAGATCCATCCAAAAAGGATGATGGTGTTGATGAATCATTGCTTAGGCATTATGGCAGCATCGAGGAGTCCGGAATGGGAGATCTGGGACAGGAACCTGGTGGTGCTGAACCGATTGGTGTCATGAACGCACTGAGTGCCCTAAATTCGACGCTGACGACGTTCGGGAGGGTCCTAGGAGAGCATGCTGCACGTGTTTCAACTATTGAGGAGAAACTTAGTGGCCCTAATTTCCGAGGCATAGGGAATGGCTCTGCAGAGCCACTGGCTGTGGCGGATGCTTTAGCTCCTGTCGAAACCCAAAGTCGTGAGATTCATTTACAGTCCAGAGGCTCTGAACATGTAGGGCGACACTTTGCAAAGCCCCAGGAGTTTGATGGCTCCTGCTCTTGGACTTCATTCATTACCCAGTTCGAAACAATCGCCACTGTCCACGGGTGGTCAGGACCGGATAGGCTGGGCGAACTAGTGGGTTGTTTAAAAGGCCCTGCTCTTGAGCTGTTCGCCCATCTGCCTGCTGGTGAAAGGAATGACTACCATAGTCTCTCCGTAGCTTTGGGTGCACGCTTTGGCGTTGCAGGACAGGAAACCCTATTTCGCTACCAGCTTCGGCGCCGAACGCGACGCTCTGGTGAAACCTTGCCGTCATTGGCTCAAGACGTGGAACGACTGGTATCGTTGGCCTATCGGTCAGCAGGTCAGGAACTGCAGAACTCTCTGGCGTGTGATCATTTTGTGGACGCCTTAGGTGATGTTGATTTACAGATTGCAGTTAGGCAGAGCCAGCCCGTTTCTCTGAGAAAGGCACTGGCCAGCGCCTTGGAAATTGAGGCTATCCGGAACTCTGTTCACCATGGGGGTGTGGGAGCATCTACTGGGGCGCTCATTCGTGCGGGACATGCCGCTCAGTCCGTGCCCGCGGACACGGAGGTGCGTACCAGTGGTGCACCTACGATGGAGGTGCTGCAGCACATTTTGCGTTCCCTTAAGGCCTTGGAAAAGGCAGTTGCATCACCTGCGTCCGGTAGAGGCCGTGGTGGTAGATTAGCAGGGAGTGGCAGGGGATCCGGAGCCCCGCCCGCATGCTGGGAATGTGGCCAAACAGGCCACTTTCGGCGCACCTGTCCGAGGGTATCCCATGACGATGAGGCTAGCGGTAGTGCTTCGGGTCCGGGAAACTGAATGGGATCAGCCGTTCGGAGCGGCAGCTGGTCCATCCGTTCTCGAAGTCAGCTCCAGTGGCAACTCTGCGTGGAATTGGACTTGGTGACAGTCTTCATATCCATGGCACCGTCAACGGGGTAACCACACCAATTGTGATTGACTCTGGTGCTAATCGCACACTGGTACGCAGCGACATTATTGACAGAGGCGAGCTGCCAGGAATTCCAGACGGCCTTTCGGATGTCACTGGCCGCCGCACTCCACTGTATGGCCCAATAGAGATCAGTTTGTGCGTGAATGGAACCGATTATCGGCAAATGGTGTTCGTGGCCGATCAGTTAAGTGACCCAGTGATATTGGGTTTGGACTTCCTGCAGCACAACCACTGTACGTTGGATTTGGGCCAGGGAGCGTTATACATCAACGGTCAACAAATACCGTTTGAAGCAGGCCCTGTAAGCCCAATACCTAATCGTAACCCTAAGGCTCTGCGGGTTAGGGTCATGACACCAGTGACTGTGGAACCGAGCACCGAGAGATTGGTTCAATGCAGATTGGTGGGTCCTCGTCCGGAAAAATCAGTGCTCCTTGAGTCTGGACCCCTTGCTCGATCTGGCCTTATTATTGGCCGTGGATTGTTTAATCCAGAGGCCAGGTCTGTGCCCGTGCTTGTCGCAAACGTAACAGACCAGCCCATACGAGTGCGAGCAGGGAGACTTCTCGGGGACTGTGAGGAAATTGACTTTCCCGAGTCTCAAAGTGATAGCTCGGGGCAATCCAGAGCATTACCGGAACCTCTTCAGGATCTTCTCCGAAGATCAAGCCAAGGTCTCGAGTGCGGGCAGATGGCCCAGGTATCTGACCTGATAGAGAACTTCAAGGATGTGTTTTCAGCAGGTGATCATGACCTTGGTCAAACCTCGCTGGTGGAACACACAATTGACACCGGAGACAGTCGCCCGGTTAAAGTGACGCCACGTCGAATTCCAATTCACAAACGTCAGGAGGCTGAGGAAACTGTCACGAAACTTGAGCAGCAGGGGCTGATTGAGCCATCCACGAGTCCATGGTCATCAGCCCTTGTATTTGTCAAGAAGAAGGATGGCTCCCTGCGCTGTTGCGTTGACTATCGGCTGCTCAATGCTGTCACGAGGAGGGATTCGTACCCATTGCCCCGAGTAGATGCGACGCTTGATGCCCTATCTGGTTCCGCGTGGTTCGCAACGCTAGACCTCAAGTCAGGATACCATCAAATTCGTTTGGCCGAGGCTGATAGACCGAAGTCAGCGTTCTCTAGTGGCACTGGACTTTGGCAGTGGCGAGTAATGCCTTTTGGATTGTGTAACGCTCCGGCAACATTCGAACGTCTCATGGAAGCAGTGCTGTCTGGAATGCATTGGCGCTCGTTACTCGTTTATCTGGACGACGTCATCGTGTTTGGCAGAACTTTTGAGGAAAAATTCAGTCGCCTGAGGGAGGTTCTCAGCCGGATGAGAGGGGCCAACTTGAAGTTGAATCAAAAAAAATGTTCGCTTTTTCGTAGGGAGGTGAATTTCCTCGGTCACGTTGTATCCGCTGAAGGTGTAAAAACGGACCCTGATAAGACAAGGGCGGTAACGGAGTGGCCGATCCCATCTGATATAAAGGAGCTTCGAAGCTTCTTGGGCTTATGCTCTTATTATCGACGCTTCGTCAAGGATTATGCCACGATCGCGGCACCACTCCATGCACTTACCAGGGCCAATGAGCCATTTGAATGGTCCCAGATATGTAAGGATGCATTCGCGGAGCTCAAGGCGGCGCTTTCTAAAGCACCTGTTCTGCAGTACCCAAACCCCAACGAGACATTTATCCTTGATACAGATGCAAGCGGATGTGGTATTGGAGCAGTCCTCTCGCAATCATCTGAAGGGGTGGAGCGAGTGGTAGCTTACTATAGCAGAACCTTCTCAGGTCCAGAGAAGAACTACTGTACTACCCGTAGGGAGCTCCTCGCTGTGGTTGACGCAGTTCGCCACTTCCATGCTTACCTATACGGGGCTGAATTCACAGTCCGTTCTGATCATGCGGCACTACAATGGCTGCGTAACCTGAAAGACCCAGAGGGTCAACTCGCTCGCTGGCTAGCGCGGCTCGGACAATATAAGTACGAAATCAGTACATCGACCAGGGGAAAAGCACGGTAATGCAGACGCACTAAGTAGGCGACCATGCGGAAGCAACTGCGGGTATTGTGGCCGACGTGAGGTGACCGCTCTTAGCCAATGTCGAGCCACCTCTGTTGTGCTATTGCCGGAGGATGTGCAGGACATCCGTACTGCTCAAAGGACAGACCTTGACATCGCTCCGGTGATGAAGTGCTTGGCGGAGAGCCCCCAGAGACCAAACTGGGATGATGTTTCTGTTTGGAGTCCTGTTTCGAAACAATATTGGGAGCAGTGGGAGCAGCTTAGACTGGTTGGAGGAGTTCTGCAGAGACGGTGGGAGTCCAGAAGTGGTCTCGACGTATCCTGGCTCATCGTAATCCCCAGATCTCAGAGACAGTCTTTGTTGACTGAAGCACACGGATCAGTGTCGTCAGGCCATTTCGGGGTGAAAAAGACCCTGCAACGACTTCGTAAACAGTATTATTGGGTAGGCATGCGGCGGGATGTTTCCGAGTGGTGCCGGGTCTGCGAGGTCTGTATGGCCAAGAAGGGGCCTCATCGAATTCCCCAAGCGCCACTCCAGGTAGTCAGAGTCGGCGCGCCCTTGGAAAGGGTGGCTGTCGATGTTGCCGGGCCATTCCCAGTGTCTTCCTCAGGAAATCGATACGTGGTCGTGGTGATCGATTACTTTACCAAGTGGCCGGAAGCTTTTGCGCTTCCCAATCAGGAAGCTAGCACCGTAGCTAAGGCACTAATTGATGGGTTCTTCAGCCGTTTCGGAATTCCGCACGAGATTCACTCCGACCAAGGGAGAAACTTCGAAAGTGCTCTCTGGCAAGAGTGCTGCAAGCTTTTGGGTATTCGGAAGACACGTACGACACCTCTCCACCCCGAATCGGATGGGATGGTGGAGAGGTTTAACCGTACACTGGTGCAGGAGCTGGCAAAGCGCTGCCGTCACGGGCAGAGTGAGTGGGATCAGCACATTCCGACTATACTGATGGCCTATCGCTCTGCGGAGCATGAATCCACGGGGTACACCCCTGCTCAGCTAATGCTGGGACGGGGCCTCCGGCTTCCCACCGACATGCTCATTCAGAGACCACCTGATGAGCTACAAGACCCGGTGTCCACAACAGAGTTCGCTAAGTCCCTGCGAGATCGAATGATGGACGTCCGTAAGCAGGTCTGTGAAAACCTGAAGGTGTCTGCCGATTCCATGAAACAGAGGAAAGACTCAAAGGCATCCTTGACACCCCTGGAGGCGAATGACTATGTCTGGCTGTACAATCCCCGGCGTAAAAAAGGCCTCAGCCCAAAACTGATGTCTCCGTGGGATGGTCCGTACATGATCACTAAGCGTCTCTCTGCAGTAACCTACAGGATACAGAAATCCAGTCATACCAAGCCTAAAGTTGTGCACTTTAACCGGTTATGGCGGGTCAGGGGTTCCCCCGAGTTTACTTGGGGAAAAGCTGCTCCAGATGGTACAGCAGTAGAGGGTGGTGAACCTGTCCTTGATGGGGAGCAGATCGGTGGGGCGACGCCTTCGTCTGTTGGGTCCCATGGAACGCCCAGTGCTGGCCTTGGAAATGACAAAGATGGGATTGATCCCGCTTCAACTGCGTCAGTAACCAGGAACGAATCCTCAAGGAGTGGTGATTCTATTGGGCCCCGCAGGTCGTGGCGCCGCCGGAGACCCCCAGAGTATCTAGCATATCACTAGAGCCAGTGGATATCATCGATATGTTTCGTGGGGGGTAATGTTGTGCTAATTGTCGGGTAACATGTGATGTTTTGATTTGCGTCGTGGGGAATAATCTTGTGTCAATTTCTGTGCAGCATGTTATGCTTTCTTGTTCGATCTTAACTGTTGATTTGCACCGCAGATGCCCTGATCATGATGGACAATGTCCTGGAGCTCCATGAGACCACAGGGGGATGGCTCGAGGCGCGGCGGCGGCCCTCAGGGACTCGGGAGGCAGCGCTGTCCCAAGAACGCGTCAGGCGCCCGACTAACGGAGATTTCGACCCCTTGGCCAGGCGGGGCCGACCGGGAAGAAGGGAAACGCTTCCCGGGACGGTTTGCTGGGACGGCATCAATCTCTCCCCGGTGGCTACTGGAGGGCGTTGCCGGGCCAGAGATTCCCGCCCTGGCTGGTTGTCCAGCATGGTGATGAGCTATGAGTGCACCAACAGCTTGTGAACCTGTTTGTCGACTAATTTGTGATGGCGCTAGAGTTTTTTTGTGTGTATAATCTTTCGGTGTATTTTTCGAGGTCGAAAAGGCCAATGAAGAGGGGGGTAGTGTTGCGGAACCCCCCTGGTGCCGCCCTGCGTGGCGCACGGCGGCGCTTGTCCGAACCCCCGTGTGCCGTCCCGCCGGGCGGTCGCGCCCGAGCGGGACGTGACCTCGTTGGCTGCATGGCCGGGGTCTGGGCAGTCGCTGGGCGGTCGGCACGGGATTCGGACCCGCACTGACGGCTCGCAGCCAGCCACCGATTCCGGTACGGGATTTGGACCCGTGCTGGCAGCTCTCGGCCTGCCTGTGATTCCGGCACGGGTGCGGCACACGTGGAGTTGACTATTGGTGGAACTGCGGGGGACCTGTTACTGTCCTGAGTTGTATTCAGTTTTGCGAACGGAAATATACTTGGTTTATCCTGCTCAACGGGTTTTCCCCTACCAGGGCGTTCGTAACAGTATATTTTGCACGACCTCCTAAAAAATAAAAATTTTGAAATTTTTTTCAAAATAAAGTTTAGCAGCAGAGGAATCTATGGCACTTTGAATTTTCAAAATCAGCCGGTTAGATTACGAGATCTTAGGGGGCAAATATTGCCCCCCTTGCCGGAAATAGGGGTAGCCGGGAGCCTGACGGAAATAGGGTTAACACATAGTACCTGGGTTAGCACAGAGTATCCAGGTTAACTCTGGGTATCTAGGTTAGCACAAGGTATCTGGGTTAGCACAGGGTATTTGGGCAGTAGACAACACCAGGTTTGGCAACAAAGCCTTGATGCTACCAAACTATAGGTCTTTTGACCCAGAATCACCAGAGAATCTCAGGCTCATTGATTCAGAACACAGAGGAACACAGATCAGAGAACACACAGGTCTGATTCAGAATGGGTTCAAATTTGATGTTCCACCAAGCTAGCAACTGACAATACTTGGTCCTTAATTTTCAATTGATCAAATATAGTTTTTGCCTTACCAGCTTTATTTTTATTGTTGCTATGTAATTATTGTACCAATCTTGAGTGTTTAAGATCTTACAAGTGACTTTGCCCTAATTTCTATCAAGGAAATTCCTCAAATAAGAGTAGCATACCTTCCTTGTAGTTAACCCTTTTTGTGACAGCTTAATATCTTAAGTCTGCTCTCTATAGTGATCTCGCTGATGGCGAGATCACTTTGCCCTCAGTGGGCATTACTGTGGACGAGGTTCACGCTTCCAGGGCTGACCCTATCCGTGTTGCGGATGGTCCTGATCGTGGAGAGGGGAACACGAGCAGCACTCCTGCACCAACTGTGCAGCATGGCTCACTCCTGTCTGGTGTCCCACCACTTCACCTGCCTCCGCCTGGCTTCATTCATGGCCCTGACTCATCGGTGGCCTCTCATCTGATTATTCCCCGCTCTCCGATGACTATCACTGACCACACAGATAATGTTTGAGTTCAATGTCTTCCTTCAAAAATGAATCTGTTAGGCTTTCCCCGACTGCTCTGCCTCAGGTATATCCCTTCTTGTCCAACTGTGCAGCTGTTGCATTTTGTAATTATTGTAATCACTGTTCTTGGTTGCATTGCTGTTTAATATGTTTAATATGAAGCATATCTTGTCTGTATATGGTGGGTCTACTTGGTGCTTGGTGCTCTCTTTTGCCTAGAACCCTCAGTAGCCTCACTTACTTTATATTCTAATCCTAATTCCTGCATGTCATTTAACCCCCAGTGGATAACTGATCAATACCCAAGGTTTAAACCTTGCTATTTCAGTGCTGACCAAGATGATTTTGTTCCCCCAATTTACCAAACTTGTTAGATTCGTGTAGTTATGAAAGCTGTTCCCAGTTCAATAGCTCAGGGATAGTCTCTGCTCATTGTTTCATCCTCCATTTGAATATACGCTCTTTACCAAAAATTTTGATAACCTCCGGCAGTTGATAAATACTTTGAGCCCAAGGCCACATGTTATTCTTGTAACGGAATTATGGCTTGCTCCAGAAGCTCAAGAATCTTATGCTTTAGAAAACTATGTCTTTGAATATTCATCCCCTCCTGAATTCAGGGGCAAGGGTGCTGGTATTTTTATATCAGACAAAATTCCATACAAAAGAAGAACAGATATAGAATCTTCATGTCTTCAACATCAATCAATTTTTCTGGAAATAAGCAACATTGTCCCATTTCAGCTCATTATAGGGTCCTGCTACAGATCACCGTCCTCCCCCTCGGCCATTTTTCTTGATTATCTTGAAGGAACATTAGAAGCAATCTCCAAGGAAAAGAAAACATGTATCTTTGGAGGAGACTTTAACTTAGATCTCCTTAAATTTCAAAATTCTGAACTTATTTCAACTTACATTCAATCACTCATCTCTTATGGCTACTTCCCTTGTATTTCTATTCCCACCAGAGCCACCCCATACTCTAAAACTCTTATTGACAATTTCTTCACTAATGACATCTCCCTGATTCGCTCATCTTCTGTCTTGACTTCGGACATTAGCGATCACTTTCCAATTACCCTGAAACTTCATTGTAAAATGAAAACTCCAACAGTACATCAAGTAAACAATATTTCATTTGACTTCAGGAACATTGAGGCCCTAAAATTTAACATATCTTCTAAACTAGATGCCATTTTTGCGATTCAGGATCCCTCATTGGCGGCTGAGTTTGTCCAATCAACTTTGTCAGAAGAGATAGCTAAACTTTCAATAAAAAAGACAGGTAGAAAACATGTCCCAAAACAGCCCTGGATTTCTTTTGCTCTCCTTCAATCAATCAATAAGAAGAACGACCTCTATACAAAATACATCCGCTCCCTGAGCCCGGATGATGAAAGAGCCTACAAGGATTACCGCAACATCTTGGTCAGCACCATTCGAGCAGCTAAAAAGGATTATTACCAGAGAAAATTGGAAGAGGTACAGTCCAGCCCTAAAAAACTTTGGTGTACATTGTTAGACTTAACCCATAGGTGTAAAGTAAAAAGAGATCTTCCAGAACAATTTCAGATAAACAACCAACTAGAAGTGGATCCACAAAAGATAGCCGACCATTTCAACATTTTCTTTACAAATATTGCCTCAACACTAGACAATGCTCTTCCATCGTCCACCTTGGATCCTCTGCGGTTTGTCCCTAACTCCCAGAGCCAGCAATTTTATTTCAGCCCTATTGATGCAGCTGCAACTGAATCAATTATATCTTCCCTTAAATCAACAGGAGGTGGATCTGATGGTATCTCATCTAAAATTCTTAAACTGATATCCACCTCAATATCCCGTCATTTGAGCTATCTATTTAATCTTTGTCTCTCTACTGGAGTTTTTCCAGACCAATTTAAGCTGGCGTTAGTGGTTCCCATCCACAAGAGTGGTGACCACTCTAACTGCAACAATTATCGACCAATTTCTCTACTGCCAATTCTCTCCAAGGTGCTCGAAAAAATTGTCCACTCGGAAATTACCCAATTTCTAGCCGAACACAACATTATCTTCCAAAACCAATTCGGATTCCGCAAAGATCATAGCACATATATGCCTATTGCTCTTTTGCATGATAAATTAACCTCAGCCCTTGTCTCCAAAAAGTATGCGCTACAGTATATTTGGATTTCTGCAAAGCTTTTGACACCGTGAACCACGAAATTCTGCTTGCAAAACTATCAAAATATGGAATTAATGATGTTAGCCTAAAATTCTTTGAATCCTACCTTTCCAATAGAAAACAAATAGTGAAATTTAACTCTATCAGATCGGATATCCCCAGATCAACGTCACTTGGCGTGCCTCAAGGCTCTGTCCTCGGGCCCCTTCTTTTCCTCCTTTACATCAATGATCTACATAGAAGCTCTCCAACTCCCACTTTCTACCTCTTCGCCGACGACACAGCTCTCTTCTTTGTCTCAGACTCTCTGCAGACCCTCCAAAATGATATTGACTCTAGTATTTTAGATATCTGTCAGTGGTTGAACTGCAACAGATTGACCCTGAATGCTAAGAAATCAACTTTTCAATTATTTTCCCATAACCCAGAAGACCGACTCCAAATTAAAGTAAACAGCATACCTCTCACAAGAAAATTTTCAACCAAATACCTCGGTGTTCAAATTGACGAGGATCTAAGGTGGACGACCCAAATTAAATCTGTCGAAAATTCAGTCTCCAGAAATATTGGTATCATAAAAGATGCAGTCACATACTAAACTCCACTCACCTTTTCCTCTTATATAATGCCCTTGTTTTGCCATACCTAACATATTGTATTCAGCTATGGGGTAGTACCTTTGAGTACAAATTACACAGACTCATCACACTACAAAAAAGGATAGTTAGAATAATTGACGGAGCCGATAGACTTGCACATACAAATCTAATCTTCAAAAAATATGGTATCTTGAAGCTAAAAATCTGGTAGAATTCACTCACTTAAACCTCATGCATGACTTCCTTTGCGGCCGCCTTCCATTAGCGGTATCTGACTCTCTTACACTCTTTACCAACAATAGAATACAAAGAAACACACGGCAAATTCAACACTTTGAAGTACCTTTCGCCTCAACAATGTACCGTAAATTGTCCGTGTTTGTATCTGCTCCGAGAACATGGAACCGTGTTGTTGCCCCCAAAATTAGAAACTTGCAAGACATACCAAAATCTAAAACTTTCTTTAAAAAGGTAGCAAAAAACTATACATTGACAACTACTAATTCTCTAGCTAAATTTTCATTCATAACATCTCGTTGGTAAACTGTAGTACCTGCATTGACAACTTGATAGTCTAGTTTGCCTATCACTCCTGTGCGGGCACGTGAGCCAGGGTAGCGTGGAAATTGTGAGTAACGAGGCACACTGTACCAAAAGCTAACTATTCGCTTGAATATTCGCGGTACAAATTGACT
>JAOTON010000018.1:0-187883 GCA_034440635.1 Lepas anatifera
ACCAGATTCCCCTCTGGGGGCCCCCTAAGCTCCCTGTGTGGGCCCACCAGCTCTGCAATGGGGCCACATCGTCATTCCCACGTGGGCCAACCAGATTCCTTCCCGGGGGCCCAGAGACTTCGTGGATGGGGCCACACCAGTTTTCCGATGGGGGCCCACGATATTCCTACGGGGCCCCACCCAAAATCATATGTTTCGTGAGTGGGGCCCCACCATTATACATCCATTTTGTGCACGGGGCCCATCAATTTTCCGATGGAGCCCACGACATTCCCACGGGGACCCCACCAGATTCCCTCTGGGGGCCAAAGACTTCGTGGATTTGGCCCCCACCAGTTTCCTGATGGGGGCCCAAAACATTCCCCTACTGGGGCCCGCACCCAAAATAATACATTTTGTGAGTGCAGCCCACCAGTTTCCCAATGGGGGCCTCCACGATATCCCTAGGGGGCCCACCAGTTACCCCATGGGGACCCACGATGTCCCCACGGGGCCCCCATTCGGGGCCCAGACTTCGTGGATGCGGCCCACCAATTCCCGATGGGGCCCACGACATTCCCACTGAAGCTTTACCAGATTCCCTCTCTGGGGGCCCATAAATGTAAGGACCACCAGTTTCCTCTATGCCCATAAATTGTATGGGTGGGGGCCCATCGGTTCCCCGATATGAGCCCAAAGACTTCGTGGATGTGCCCACTAGCTCCGATGGGGGCCCACGACATTCCTACAGAGGGCCCATCCAAAATTATACATTTTGTGCATGGGGTACCACCATTTACCCGAGAAGGGCCCACGAAATTCCTACGGGGGCCCCCACTCATACATCTTGTGCGTGGGGCACTACCAGTTTCCTGCGCGATGGGAGCACGACATTCCCATGGGGGCACAGCAGATTCCCTCTGGGGGCCAGAGGGCGGATGCAGGCCGACGGTTTGGGGGGGGCAAAGGGACCTAAAATCGGGAAAAACATATGGTTTTTAAAGAAAACCGGCAAAAAATCGGCAAAAATCGGGCGGTTTGGGGGCAAATGCCTATTTTGCCCCCGCCCCCCTGAATCCGCCAGTGCTGGGGGCGCAAAGACTTCGTGGATGGGGCCCACCAATTTTCCGATGGGGCCCACGACATTCTCACAGGGGCTCTACTATATTCCCTCTGGGGTTCCATAAATGTTCTGGGGTCGGGCCCACCAGTCTCCCGATAGGGGCCCCAAGGACTTCGTGGATGGGGCCTCAGATGGGGCCCGCACCAGATTCCTTCTGGGACCCAAAGACTTGTGGATGGTAGGTACCCCACCAATTTCCGGATGGGGCCCACGACATTCTCACAGGGGCTCTACTAGATTCCCTCTGGGGTTCCATAAATGTTCTGGGGTCGGGCCCACCAGTCTCCCGATAGGGGCCCAAGGACTTCGTGGATGGGGCCTCAGATGGGGCCCACACCAGATTCCTTCTGGGACCCAAAGACTTGTGGATGGTAGGTACCCCACCAATTTCCGGATGGGGCCCACGACATTCCCACTGGGGCCCTGCCAGATTCCCTCTGCTTCAGGGGCCATATACTTTATGGATGTGGGCCCACCAGTTTCCCGATGGGGGCCCCTTGTGATATTCCCACTGGTGCCCCACCAGATTTCTTCTGGGGGGCCCATAAGCTTCGTAGGTGGGGTCCCACCATACTCCCGCTTTGGACCCATCAAAATTCCTTCTGGGGGCCCCTCACGCTTCCAGGCTAAGTGCACCATGAGCTTACCGTCTATGGAGCCCACAAGCTTCCCGCTTCGGGTCCTACGATATTCCTAATGGAGCCCCAGTAGTTTCCCTCTTCGGGCCATAAACTTCGTAGGTGGCCCCCAGCAGGTTCTCGACCGGAGGCCGAGCAAGCTTCTAGGCTAGGGACCAAATTAGCTTCTTGACTGGGGTCCATTAGCTTTACATCTGATGCTGATTGGGCCTCGACAAGCACCAGTCTGCGTGTCCCACCAATCTCAAGCCTGAGGCCCATTAACTCCCTGGCTGGGGAACCACCAACATATTATTTTCCCTGGACCCCCACCAGACTCCCACAGGGAACCATCAGCTCTCCTTTTCTCCAGCTCCTCGCCTGGAGGTCCTGGTCCAATAAACTTTCGTATAAGGATCCATTCAAAGATCTCAATGCTCACAGTGGCGAATCCAGAGATGGAAGGATCGGGGCAGAAAGTATTCTCCCGACCAACCTATTTTTCATGTGTATTTTCTGAAGAAGCATGATGTTTTTTTACGAGCAGTTTTTCACGAGTGATGATTGCCTGTTTGCCCACCCTAAACACCGGGGCACATCCGCCACTGCTTGCCTGATTTCTGCTATGAATGCTCAATGCTCATCATTAGAAGAATGACTGAAAACACAAACAACCCACATTACTGGCTACTTTTTTAATTCTTTTTTGATTATCCTCCTGGTCGATGTTGCACAGAAACTCAGTCCTGGCCTCGGTTGATGAGCTGCTACCGCTTATTTTCGACGAAATTATTTAAAGACCTTGGGTATAGTCAGCTGTTGTTTGTTATTGTTGGGTGAGAATGGAATGAATGAATGAATGGAGCGGTAGCGGCCATAGAGATTTCCTCCATGGTAGCGGCTGCGGTGAGGAGGCTGCGCTCTTTTTGAATATTGTTGAAAAAGACCAAAGGATCCATTGGAATAATTTCACACGGAAAGCAATTTTTGTTACAGTTGGACAAAATACTTAGGTACATTGCCATAGCGCCCTGCGAAGTCAGTATCAATTTAGACACTTCCTAGTATGCAGGGGTGTACCTAACTTTGTGAAAAGTTTAGGGGTGCCTGTTCCAAGCCGGACCGTACAGTTTCTTTGATTTGTTGAGTCGTGTCACGCTTCACCACCCCCCCGCTCACCGAAATCTGGGTCCGGTTGGCCGGTAAGTCGGTTGAAATATCCCGGAAGTTATAGGTGTGCTTTTCGAAGTTTAGGGGTGCTTTTCAAACTTTTAGGGGTGCTCGCGCAACCTCTAAAAGTATACAAAGGGGGGTGAAGATGTAATTGTTCGACGGACCTAGTATTAACTACCTCTTAAAAAATCCTCGGCCTTTTGGGGGAGAGGGGCATAACACCGATGACCTCCCTGGGACCGCGCCTATTCAAGTCAACGATGCCCCCTGAGGGTTAATAGTTGAGAATGTTGAAAATTAGGGGTAGGGGCATGCACATAGGATGATCCAGAATCTCCAACCGATGGGGCACATTGCCTGGGGGGTGCCATCCGGACCAAGGGGGCCACTTTTGGGCCACGAAACTTATCAGGTGGGCGCCAAATCGTATCGTGGGGGCGCCGATGTTCGCGTTCATGGGAATTGTTGGAAGCAGAGGTGGATCCAGGGGGCAAGGGGAGCACGTGCGCCCCCTGAAAGGTCATGGCGCCCCCCTGAAATGTCGCTTTACACTAGGTCTGCGAGGCAAAACAATTCCCGCTCCCCCCCAGGACGCGAATATCGGCCCCCAGCGATAAAATTTGGCGCCCCCTGGGCCAAAAATGGCGTCCCCTGGGCCAAAAGTGGCGCCCCCTCGGCAATGTGCCCCCCCGATCGGCGATCCTAGATTCGCGCCTGGTTGGAAGCGACATTTCAGGGGGTGCCATCGACCTTTTAGGGGGCGCCGAGGGTCAGTGGGGTCGGGGCAGTGCCCTCCTTTGCCTTCCTGGATCTGCCAGAGACGACATTTGTTGACCTGTGGTGATCTTTATGACCTTTTTGTATTTGTCAAGATTCGCTTCTCTTCATTACTAATATTTGGTGCTCATTTTTGTCTTTTTCTCCCTTCTGCATATCGTTTATCATAGAGCGAAGGCAGCTCCATGCTTCTGAAATCTGACGACAGTGGAATATTCCATAGAATACATATACATATTTTTTCTGAATCATAAGATTGTTGATAACAAAGTTATTGTTGTTTCTTTCTATCGAGTTTCCGTATCATCCGGTAGAAGCGATTTGATACCGCTTCTGTCCAGCTTTAACCCTGACCTTTGCAGAGGCGGATCCAGGGGGCAAGGGGGGCACGTGCCCCCCCTCCGATCGAACATGGTGCCCCTAAAATTTCGCTTTACACTAGGTCTGCGAGGCAAAAAAAAACTCCGGCAACCACCCCCCCCAGGATGCGAAAATCGGCGCCCCGCGATAGGATTTGGCGCCCATCTGAAAAATGGCGACCCCTGGGCCAAAAAGGCGCCCCTGGGCCAAAAGTAGCGCCCCCTCGGAAATGTGCCCCCCCGATCGGTGATCCTGGATCCGCGCCTGGGCCTTTGTCCTGCAATACTGTACATCCACTTATTATCTTTATTTTCCCAGGTCCTTTTGTTGGTGCGTATCTTAATACCTGGTTAATGATTTTGGTTTAAGCAAAAATGAAACATCTTTCCGGAAGCCAGAAGAGGAAGAGAAAGCGCGAAGAGGAGGCGAGAAAGACCGATGAACTGAAAAACATTCGAAAACTGACATCAATATTTGAAGCGTAAGTTAATTTATGCTGATGAGAATTGTCTTGTTGGTAAATCATTGCTCCAGATGCCCTCTTCTGTAAATACATTCGCCTGTTGATAGTCTTCGGACACCCGGCCAACCGTGTTTCTTCCAGAGCTTAGCACCGTTGTTGGGTTATTGGAAAGAGCTCACAACGAAATAAATACAAAAGTGACTGACTGTTTTACGCGCAAACGCAATATATGATGAGCGCAATTCGGCTACTTTTTTCTTATCATCATGACTGTTTAAGCTAAGCGAGTCCTGAGGTTTTCTCGAAGCCAACGATTTAAAGTTATGAAGTTTTAGGGCTCGCCAAAAACACGACCTACAAAATATTCGTCTGAATCTGAACTGTATGTACTGACATAGCAAACATTAGACCTACCGCTACCCATGCTACTGAAAATGGTGTTTACAAAGGGAATCGTGTTGAGTGAATAAGTATATAGTATAAGTAATGAATAAGCATAGGCGTAGAAACGTCCGGAATATTGGGGGGGGCAGCGGGCATTTTCAAGTCATTTCTTTCCAGTCAACGCCATAGGGTTAATGGTTAAGAATCATGAATATTGGGGGGGGTCATGGCCCACCCCGTTCCTACGCCTATGTGAATAAGTATCAGCAGTCACTTTGCGAAATTATAAATCATATATAATCATTCTTCTTTGATGAGCTCCTGTTGACCCATGTAGTCTACCGCCATAATAATACTTCAATTTGTCGACTATACAGCATTTTAAAATTGACCAGACGCTATAGGGATAGGAACGTCGAAAATGTTGGGGGGAAGCGGGCATTTCCATGTAATTTATGTCTATTCAACGCCATAGGGTTAATAGTTAAGAATCATTAATATTGGGGGGTATGACCCCTCTGGCTCGCCCGTTCCTACGCCTATGCCAAACGCATACCTAAAAGCCCACAAAAATATATAATAGGTGATTTTCATTTTCATCCAGTGATTGCCGAAACAAGATGTCTCTCTTTTACACTTTCGGTGCGTTAGCAATGTTCTATATGTTAGCTGTAACATGTTGTTCGACTGTTCCCTCAGGGAGACATCCCGCTCCTCCTGGACCTTCATCCTCATCCACTTCTGATGCTGGTATGTCAGAGCTTGAGGGGCAACCAGAGCTTCTCGGAATACGCACTATCGCGTCCTCTTTTTTCGCGATGGATTTTGTAAGAATCAGTGGCCGAGATGATAATGTTATTGATCACACGATCAAAAATAGTAGATTTTGACATAGGATCGGTGTAGAAATCGATACACGCATTAAATCTAGAAGTAGGTCACTCGCCGCACTTCACTAGCAAGCCAGAGGTCGCCCGCAGGGCTGGCTTGACCATGAGTTTTGGAATCATATGTTAAGGATTGATTAAAATGGTTGTATCCTGAATGTATATATTAAGTTGGAATGTTTGGTCGTGATGCAAATTTATAACACTGCCAGCTCAATGATTGAAAAGTGACGGTTATATCACTGTTCGGTAGCTAGAATATGCCCCGGTGGCAACGGCGGCAAGCGTAAAAAACTATTTTCAAAATGCCCCTTGGTTTTTGCTTAAATTCACCGCTATTGAAGCTAGAATATTTTCATATATTATTCATGGATGGAGGGATGGATACATTAATCGAAGTTAGGACGTTGATAATTCACCATGTTTTTTTGTCTGACAGAGGTTTCCTTTCATCGCGGTGGACCTGTCACTTCAGCTCCTGCACAACTCCTCCCTACCTGCTCCTACCCCGATCCTGGCTCCGTAGATCCAGATGATCCACCATCCGAAAATCGTGAGTGAAAATGCTCTTGGTGTCGCTTTATCACCATGTTATTATTTTACAGACGAAAACCCTTCTCGGACTCGAAGAGGAATATTTCCATGCTTTGAAGCAAATGAAAAATTTGGTTCGATTTATGTGAAGTTGTGAAATAATCATAACATAATCCAGTCTTTAGTGGCCGCGTCAATCTGATCCATATAACTGTAATAACTATTAGCTCGACCGATGGAGAGAAGAGGCTATGACTGGAATATTACCTTTGAATTCCCATATGTAAAATTTCATGGATAAATTAATCGAAGTTAATTTCCACACTCCTTGAGGGGTGTTCGGGATACATGAAGATGGAAGTTTTCCATGTGTGCAGGTAAAAATATGCTTCCAAAATATCTAAAGAAAATCGTTATATAAAGAAACTGCTGTGCAACAAGCCTTACGGCTGAGGCGTAAAAAGCAATCGGCAGAAATACTAGCGCCTCCTTTAAATATGACCTGTCAGATAGGTAATGCTCGGCATCCAGCAACACTGCTTCATGGTCTTCAGCATTCTGGCAGACGAATAGGGGAGGGAGGGCTAGGTGCAGGTGCACCGGCAGCTGAAGCAGAAGTGGTACAGATGAGTTAGGAAATGGAATCGTTCAAAATTAGTAGCAGGTCTTTGGCGGCAACCACGCTCGAGTATAGTTTCTGTAGTTCGGATGTACAGTCGGCGTGATAGAATTTGGTAAAAGGTCCGGGTGTGAAGTACTTCGTTTCATTCTTCTGAAGAAAATAAGGGACGAACTTTTAGTCTGAAATAAGGTATCTTTGTAGCAGACCTTTACTTTGACCAGTCTCCTTTCGTGGGCGTTAAGCTATTTCGATGCTTGTTAGGCAAGCAAGATCGGGTGGTAAATGTCCTACTGGAATCAGTTTCTGAAAATTCACTTCGCATAAGCCTAGCTCAAGAAGCGTCTTCATGAAGTTGAATAAAGTTTCGTCGCAATGTTGTGGACAAAGTTTCATAGCTATGTTTCAAGTAACAGCAAATTAAGACTGAAAGTGACTACAATGTGAAGACCTCAGCAGTGTGTATTCGTCTTCAGGTTTAGGCTTAAGCAAATGTTCCCACGTCAACTTTTGGTCACAGCAATGGCCCATACGCTCCGACAGATGGGACCATGGAGGATATACATATGCCTAGTGCAACGGGACTACCCTCCAACGCCGAGTGCGCTGCCGACACCCTGCTCACCACCAACTACGCTGCTGAAGCCGCTTCCGTGCACTCTGCACACGCTGAGCGTGCAACGGGACCACCCTCCAACGCCGAGTGCGCTGCCGACACCCTGCTCACCACCAACTACGCTGCTGAAGCCGCTTCCGTGCACTCTGCACACGCTGAGCGTGCAACGGGACCACCCTCCAACGCCGAGTGCGCTGCCGACACCCTGCTCACCACCAACTACGCTGCTGAAGCCGCTTCCGTGCACTCTGCACACGCTGAGCGTGCAACGGGACCACCCTCCAACGCCGAGTGCGCTGCCGAGACCCTGCTCACCACCAACTACGCTGCTGAAGCCGCTTCCGTGCATTCTACACACGCTGAGCGTGCAACGGGACCACCCTCCAACGCCGAGTGCGCTGCCGACACCCTGCTCACCACCAACTACGCTGCTGAAGCCGCTTCCGTGCACTCTGCACACGCTGAGCGTGCAACGGGACCACCCTCCAACGCCGAGTGCGCTGCCGACACCCTGCTCACCACCAACTACGCTGCTGAAGCCGCTTCCGTGCATTCTGCCCACGCTGAGCGTGCAACGGGACCACCCTCCAACGCCGAGTGCGCTGCCGACACCCTGCTCACCACCAACTACGCTGCTGAAGCCGCTTCCGTGCATTCTGCACACGCTGAGCGTGCAACGGGACCACCCTCCAACGCCAAGTGCGCTGCCGACACCCTGCTCACCACCAACTACGCTGCTGAAGCCGCTTCCGTGCACTCTGCACACGCTGAGCGTGCAACGGGACCACCCTCCAACGCCGAGTGCGCTGCCGAGACCCTGCTCACCACCAACTACGCTGCTGAAGCTGCTTCCGTGCACTCTGCACACGCTGAGCGTGCAACGGGACCACCCTCCAACGCCGAGTGCGCTGCCGAGACCCTGCTCACCACCAACTACGCTGCTGAAGCTGCTTCGTGTGCTGAAGAAAATTCGGGTGGCATGTGCGAGGTAGATGATGATGGACCATGTCAGCCTGATATGAACTTCCCTGGCACTGATGGTCGGAGGTTCCGTTTTGAGTGGTTTCGTATGTATAAATTCCTGACTTATGATTCCACGGAGAACGTCGTGCGGTGCTACACGTGTACTAAAGCGGTAAAGAAGGGCCTGATGAGCAAGCACCAGTTCCGGCACACGTCCTTCTTGGATGGGTTTTCGAACTGGAAAAAAGCAGCTGAGAAGTTTAAGGAACATGAGAGGTCCGCCGCACACCAGCTAGCAATGACGAAAACACTCCTCTCAAAACAACAGCCCATCACTGCTGGGATCACGATCGCTGCTCGAGAAGAGCAGAAACAAAACGTTGAGGCGTTCATAGAAGTACTCAGCATTCTGAGAGGACTGGCGCGGTGTGGCGTGGCCGTGCGAGGTCACTCTGAAAGTGGCGGAAACTTCAGATGGATCCTAGAAGAACGCAGCGTGCTCTCTCCCAGTGTCAAGGCCTGGCTGGGCAAAAAGATGAACTTTCTGACACACGACTGCCAGGACGAGATTTTCCAGATAATGGCAACGATGGTGCAACGGCAGATTGGTGAAGAAGTGCGTGCAAGTAAATGGTACTCTGTCATAGCTGATGGCACAACAGATGTGTCCGGCAAGGAGCAGTTCTGCATTTGCCTTCGTCACGTCGATGACGAGATGGAGACACATGAGGTCTTTGTCGGCCTGTACGCGGCTCCCGACTCCACAGCTGCCACCCTCACCAAAGTAGTGTTGGACGTCATAGAGCGTCTGATGCTCGGCGTCGAGAACCTACGTGGGATGTGTTTTGATGGCGCGAGCAACATGTCTGGGCGGCTGTCAGGAGTACAGGCACGTCTAACAGAGATGCAGCCGAAGTCAATCTACGTGCACTGCCTCAACCACTCCTTAGATTTGGCTCTTGCTGAGGAGGCGAAACAGGTGCCCATGATCGCAGACGTCATGACCATGGTGCGCGACGTGGCCACGGCTCTAAGCACAGCCAAGAGGAAAGACGTGTTTAAGGAACACATCATCGAGGGTGAGCACGGTGGTGAAGCACGTCACACCAGACTCCTGACCCTGTGTCCGACGCGTTGGACAGTGCGCGGTGCCGCCTTCCGTCGGTTTCTGGAAACATTCGATGCGGTGGTCGCCACCATCAACGACACCATCGAAGATAGAAGTGCGTCCCCGGATGTACGGGCCAGACTGAGAGGGACTCTCCTTCAGCTGTCGCAGTTTGAGACACTGTTCGGTCTGATGGTGGCTCTGCAAGTGTTCGAGCCGTGCGAGGCACTCGCGAAAAAACTGCAGAGCCCCTCCCTGTCGTTTGGTGACGCGATGGCTGGGGCAGAGCTGCTCATCAGCATCCTAGATAAGCAGCGAACAGATGGGAGTTTCGCTGCAATGCTGAAGAAAGTGCAAGAGAAAGCAGATAGCGCGGAGAGTGAGATCCTGCCACCAAAAGCGCCGCGATTGAAGTGCCCACCGAAAAGGTACGAGCAAAGCGCTCGTTCCTCCCCTGCCGCTCAGCTGGACCCTGTCGCTAGCCTTCGCCGGCAATATTTCCACGCTGTCGACGTGGTGACGAGTGAGGTGAAACGCCGGTTCATCCAACCAGGACTGAAACGCCTCAGCGCGATGGAAGGCGTCTTGCTTGGGCCGGAGTGTGCCACTCCCGATCCGGTCAGCGCGCAGTTGGGATCCGACGTAAGCCATGGAAAGCTTAGTTCCCAGCTGCGCATACTCAAGGATGTCACCCAAGACAGAGAATTCAACACTGTCAAGGACCTGGCAGTGCACCTCTTCAGTGGAGGCACCGGGAAGAGAAATCGGGTCTACCTGGATGAGGTAGCCAAGCTCTGCCAGCTGATCCTGACGGTGCCTGTGTCGGCTGCAACGGGAGAGCGCGTGTTCTCTGCACTCCGACACCTAAAAACTGACGCTCGCAACACCATGGCCCAGGCTCGCCTGTCACATCTCATGGTGCTGAACGTGCACAAGGAGCGTGCCTTAAACTTGGACCTGCGTGCTGTCCTACGCGAGTTTGTTAACCGCCACCCGGCAAAAAGAGTACCAGTGTTCGGCCATCCGTGACATAGAAAAAGACACTCGGCTCCATTAGCCTGTGCATCGACTGTTCTGTCGAGACCATACTTTGCATCTTTACTATGTGATTGGCACTGATGAACCTGAGCCGGCAGGGTGAGGATCGCTTGTGAGGTTTTTTTCAGGACCTGTCCAGGCCTTTGCTTCCTTATATGGCCTGTACTGTAGTCATGTCTTCCGGTGATGTTGCATCCTGGCAGTAAGGGGGAGGCGACTGCTGTATTTGTCTAGTCGAGTTTAGTTTCCCGGAAGAGAATAGCCTAAGGTCAGGTATTCTGCAGTTTTTTTCACAAATCCTACACTTCGGCTCCATACCGTTTGTGTTCAGTTGGAAGATCGTGTGGTTTGAATTTAGTCAATTGCTTATTTGCCGCTCTCCTGTGAGCTGTGTGGCATTTTACGGACCGAGGTTGATTCCACGGGTTGGTTTCTGGTGTTCAGTTTTGGATCGACGTCTAGGCCACGGCTGCTTACCAGGTTTCCGGTCCTGGCTTCAGCAAGGTTTGTTTCTTGGTTGTGCTGCGCCCGGTAGCTGCTGTTGAGGCTGCTCCGTTTTAGAGTGGTGCCTCTCGTGGCGTCCTTTGTGGCTTAGAACTTCTTACTCAGTCTATTTGTTTCCGATTCGGATGCCATCCCGTGATCGGGTTCTGATGGTATGGATCCGGCGGTGTCGTTGCTGTGACCGCGGATTATTTTTGGTGGTGGGTTATATCGGTCTTGACTCCATCGGGGCGCACGTAGGGGTATTAAGAAAGAGAGTGCAGTTTGGTTTCGCTGGCCTGTCACGACATGGTTCAGATACCAATTATGCTAATCCATTTGTGTTGGGTTCATGCAGCTTTTATTCGATTTCCGCCGATGTTGGAATCTTTGACTTTGTCGCTACAGACTGGCTCGTTATTATCAGCAGTGATTTGGTTGTGATCTGGATTGGTTGAGAGAAGCCAAGAACGTCGTGCCGTGGTTGAGGGCGGTGACTTTATTTCAATGATCTAGCACGTTTCATTGCGCGGCAGTGATGTCGAGTCCTGTTTGTTCCGCTCCTGTGGGTGATCTCTCCTCATCGCCATCGCTCCTGCATCAGTGCACGTTTCAGTTGGCTCTGTTGCACTGTCTCAGCAGGCGAGGCTTGTACCAGCGGCACTCAAATGTTGTTTCACTCTTAGCAGCACCGGGCTTTCCAGTTTCATGCCATGACCGACGTCAGTGCTAGTCAATGGTGCCATCAACAGCAATCGTAGAGCAGTGCCGAGCTGGAGCTTACCCCCCAGGATGCTCTGCGCCTTTCCGTTTGGCTCCCATCCGGGAAATACATGTGGGCCTAGATGCTGATGATACGTGTTCGATGTCAGTGTAGACGATACATTGTAGCATAATTTAAAAGGATATTCACCAGTCAGTGGTTTTTGCAGGGAGCTCTGTCCTCAGTGAAAAAAACTACCACTGTCGACGTTTCCACACGATAGTGAGCCACTGACCTCTGATAATTGGGAGAGAAAGCAACGCAGAACAGCGCTGCTGCCTATTTCCAGACCTGCTGCAAATATAATTCTAACCTGACCAATTTGAAGATACGTTTTTAGTGAAGCACGGCATGAAATGTACTTGCTAGCTACTCAAAGAATGAGACATTATTCACAGTCAGCTAAAAAAAGCGTTTCATATTGTCCGTGTCCTCGTGAGGCTCTGGAAGCATTTTGTTTTACTTGCATACAAAAGTTAGGCTGAAATAATCTTTTTGAATCGAAAGCACTTCCATATCCCGGAAAAGTTTGAGTGGGAGGCTTATTTATAAAACTCAATGACATACATGACATCTGACAATCCTTTGAGTAGGAATCTTTTTTAGAATGCTTTGTGGAATTTTAACCAATAGGTACATTGCTATTCTTGGGCATGAACAAAATGTTTCATGCCGTTTGCGTCCCAAAATTCATCGTGTACAGAGAAACAAGCTTTTCCAGAGCGGTGGTTAGCCCCTCCCACCTCCAAAGAGCAATTTAGGCATTTACCTACATACATAAGATCCGTTTCTGGGCCGATCATACCGACAAGTTTTCTCTGGGGCCATTCATCCATCCACCCATTCAAGGGATCTCTCCTGGTCGGATGTACCACCAATCAAGAAATCCAGTGCTCGAAATGACGGATATCGTTACCAAGATTCTACTAGGATGTCCCGAGTCGAGAATCTGCCCCGCCCGGCCCGTGGGGGAGTTAAAGCTACCCATTCAACCAGCATGGGTAAATGCAATGGTCGAGCAAGGGGCAATTCAAGACATTAATGAAATGCAGGTATTTTTGCCCATATCATGACCAATATCGAAAAAGGGGGGCCCACCGTCCAGGGGGGCCCCCTCCGCGGAATATGCTTGCCCCCCAACCGAAATTAGCATCCGCCGCCACTGGTATAAACTACGGACACTCGCATTGACAAAATAATCAACTTGATGATTGTGGTCAATACACGGTAGAACTAGAACTAGAACCATTAGAATCCTCGCAGCAAAATGAACGAATGATGTACAATATGACCCTGCAAGGTAAAATCTTGTTAAAGCTGTCATTTAACCTGACCTGAGGTCCGGTCGAGGTCAAATTAGGTCAAAATTCATATCATAAGAGGCGCAAAGACAAGGCCAATCTAATAAAGCTAAAATGAACACTCTAGCCCATCCATTATCAAGTTATTTAGTTAAAGCCACTTTTCCCATGTATTCCAATGGAGAGGTCATGGCTCGTACCTGACCTAAGGTCGTCGATATAAAAAATACCGGAACATATTGTAAAGGACTCGATGGGCCTATTATGTGGTATGAGTTTCAATCTTATAAGTTCACCCTATTCCGACTTGGGCTATCTTAAATATTTTAAGGTCAGGTCACTTGACCTATACTAGTGACCTGACCTGAGATGACCCAACCTTGAAAGATGCAAAAATGATGAGAGAAAAGGTATGCCATGTACGGCGGTGCTACGCAAGGCCATTTTTATGCTATCTCCGAAAAACCCGAGGGGCGGGTACGCGCCCCTCCCCCGTCAATGCGCGTGTTAAGAAGTGCTTAAAACTAAGTGTTGACAGCTTGATTCCATTTGAGGCAGTATCATACCCGATAGTCACAATGTCTCACTACCGGGTGTCACTTGTCTTTCCAGAGAACTAGGGCTTTAGTTTCTCAATTTTAACCTGAAAATAGTTTTCACGGCTATTTTCATACTCATAACACTCGCCTCACCGGGCCCATCGATGCCCCCTCCCTAAGGTTTTTCAGAATAGCAGAAAAACAACGAAACGCAGGACCACGGTTGAGGGCTCTATCTCTCACCCCATCATTTTTTCACCATCCCTGAAATTTTTTACCCCGGGTCACCCAAGGTCAAGTCACCAGGCGAGTTCAACCAAGGTCACCTCATTTCAACTTTTGAGATCTATAAGAGCTACGTTTCTCAGTCGATAAATTTGAAACTTCCTACACTTCATGACCCCGCCAGAGTCTACAAGGTGTATATCCGGGATTTTTTTATTTCGTGATCTGAGTTTAGGTCACCAGGTGACCTCTCCCATTGAAAAAACATGGGAAAAAATGTCTTATGATCAAAAAGCCACAACAGCGATTGTAAATGCTTGGCTTGCTCAGACACGAGTTGTTGGAAACCCTTTCACGGATCCCAGGGGTCATATTTTCCTTTTGACTTCTCCGAGGTCATCCAAGGTCACCAGAAGTCAAAAACCGTATTTTTGCAATAACTTTTGACCTAGTTAAGCTAGAGCGCTGAATCAAACACCATCGTGTATGTCTCATTACTGGCTTTCATTTGATATACCTACGGCAAACTCACTTTTTGAGCTTTGGTGACCTCAGGTCATATGAGGTCACGAGGTGGCCTCTGGAGGTCAAACCACTGGTGGAAGGTCATTACGCTCCGCATAACGGAAAAAGGTCTGGCCTTTTCCTATCAAATGTACTGTACCATATCTCAAAAGCTCTAATGGCATAAAGCTATGCCCAGTAAATAGCCTATCGTGACCTAACTTGACCTCTGGAAGTCAAACCATCGACCTGAGCGCTTAAACATGCGAATTAGTTTCTCATTGAATTCATGCGAGCTTTGTAATGCACTTTGCAGATTTGCACTAACCTCCATATTTTCGGAGTTAGAGGAGGGCCATCGATGGCCCCCGGTGGGACGAAGGTGGTGCCGGACCCCCGGTGGGGCGCGGGCTAATCTCTGAGTTTGAAAATAAGATACAAAAGCCCACATTTTGTTTTCATGGGTGTTTACTTGAACAGAAAACCCGAATGAAAAACGTCAACTGTGCTTCTAGCAACTACCGCGGATATAGTGCCGGTTTTGTGGAGCCCAGAAGACCACTGGGACAACATATATAATATTGAGTTATCCCTTTGCAATGAAGTTCAATAATCAGTGATATTTGTAAGTTAACATGTAAACTGGAAAGCGGGAGACTCGGAGTCTCCCACTATCTCTTTTCCGAGGTGGCGGGATAACCACTTGTAGTGTAAAATGTTACTTAGACAAAACGAATTTTGAAATTATGTTAACCCGCGCCCCACCGGGGGTCCGGCGCCACCTTCGCCCCACCGGGGGGTCATCGATGGCCCCCCCTCTAACTCCGAAAATATGGGCGTTAGCGCAAATCTGCAAAGTGCAATAGAAAGCTGCGTGAATTCAGTAAGAAATTACTTCGCATGTTTTAGTGCTCAGGTGAATGGTTTGACCTCCAGAGGTCAAATTAGGTCAAGGTCGGCTATTTTCACTCAAATATGCAATGATTAAGCAAACTGGGCATAACTCTTATGTCATTAGAGCTATTGAGGCCTGGTAAAGTACATTTGATAGCAAATTGCCAGTACTTTTTCCGCCATGTGGAACGTAAAGACCTCCCGCCAGTGGTTTGACCACCAGAGGTCACCTCGTGACCTAATATGACCTGAGGTCACGAAAGGTCAAAAAGTGACTTTGCCGTATATCAAATGAAAGCCAGTGACAAGACAAACACGATGGTGTTTGTTTCACCGCTCTAGCTCAATTGGGTCAAAAGTTATTGTCAAAATACTGTTTTTGACCTCTGGTGACCTTGGATGACCTTGGAAATGTCAAAGGGCAAATATGACCCCTGGGATCCGTGAAAGGGTGTCCAAAAACGTTGTTCTGAGCAGTCTGAGTATTTGCAATCATTTTTGTGGCTTTTATATCATGAAATAGCTTTTCCCCATGCTTTTCCAATGGGAGAGGTCGCCTCGTGACCTGACCTCAGGGCACGAAATCGAAAAATCCCGGATATACACCTTGTAGACCCTGGAGGGGTCATGAAGTGTAAAAGTTTCAAATCGATCGACTTTGAAATGTAGCTCTTACAGAGCTCTAAAGGTGAAGTGAGGTGACCTTGGTTGACCTCGTCTGGTGACCTGACCTTGGGTGACCCGGGGTAAAAAATTTCAGGGATGATGGGAAAATGATGCAGTGAGAGGTAGAGCCCTCAACCGCGGTGCTGCGCCTCGTCGTTTTTCTGCTATCCCGGAAAAACCTTAGGGGGCCATCGATGCCCCCCGTGGGGCGAGGGTTAAGATAGTTTTTCACTTAAAGGCTTTTGAAGTCAGAATCTCCTTTCAGGGTTTCAGGACCTCTATTACTGGTGCCTCAATGTAATTTTGACCATGGATCGGGAGTAAGCTGCTTCCTTTGGTCCTCTGGGGCTCCTCTGCTAGCTTCCAGCTAACTCCGATCCACGAAGGTATTTACAGTGATCCTGGCCAGCAATAGCTTTCCTTCGATTATTACAGTGAGCCATAGTTTCTAAATTAAGATCTCGTTGGTCTCAGGTGGCCGAATTGCCTCAAGAGTAGAGACCTTCACCACGAAAAAAAGAATCAATTTCCCAGAACGGTCCTGCTGGGGACAGGTGTGCCACAAATGGATGCATGGAACCTGTCTGACTTCGGAAAATTCACTTTTCGACAGAAGCCACGGCAGATTAGCAGCATAGGTCACAGCTACAGGAACCAAAGCTGACTACATGGTGCTCTTCTGGTCTGGGGGTGGACTAATAGCCATGGGACCTTACAGCTGTCACGCAGGTGCTCCGCGGAACACAGCAGGGGCTAACTTAGCTGGCCCCAAGGCTCCATTGGGTACCGTCTGCACGGTCCCACGGCTGCTACAGGTACTCGCAGTTATCCGGTACCAGAGGACCCGGCAGGTCAAAGTTCCCCATTGGCCGCATGGTGCCAGTCTGCCCGCACGGTAGGTCTGGTTCACTAAACTGAGACCACAATTGGCAGCTGGGTCAGGCTCTGGTCACACCAAGCCCTTGGCCGCGTACAGGGAGGTGCTTGTCTTTTAGGGATGTTCATATATGACGTCAGGCACATTTGAGGGTGTTCGAATTTGAGGCCAAGGGCGCCAAGTCTGAGCTTCTCGCTTTGTCAGAAATGTAGGAAGTGACTGATCACCTCTCCTTCGTCAGTAGTCATCAGAAGTAGTCAGACCCCCGCTCGACAACAACAACGGTGGTCAACATGAGCAGCAGAACCAAAATGCTCGGACAGAGTCTATTGACTTGGCTTGGGCGATACGGGCATGTGGTAGCACTGGACACTGGGAGTGACTTTACTAGGTTAGCTGCAGGTGGAAGCTAGCGATATGGCTGCAGTAACTAGGGCATAATCATTATCGAGGTTGCAGAGTTATTTTTAATAGCACCTGTTTTTAATTAATTGAAACTAAATCCTGCTGAGGACCTATTCTGGGAACAAATTAGACGTGAGAGAAAGGCAGAGCAGCATATACCGTATTTGCCGACTGTAATAACGTAGAGTGGATGCAGTCGCCGGAGATTTAAAAGTAAGTGATTCAAAATACAGTTTATACAGATAGGTATATTCATATAAGAACAATAGTTTAAAGAATAGTACTACGAAGCTTGATGGCTATCATCTACATTCTTATTTTTTAATATGGGTGACCTGAAATCGTTACAGTTGCTCGCTCATTTCGCTAGAAAAAACTATATGAAAAATAATAGCAAATAATTGCTCAAGTGGTGCACTAAAAATCATTCAAAACGCATGAAGAAACCACAAAGATCCCTCATCTTTAAGCGTACGGCTCTTCGTTTAATTTTGGAAAAAACGCAGTACCGGCTGTAGTCTTTTTTGTTTATTTTTCTATGAAACTAATCGGTTAACATAATTTATAGCACACCCTTATTATACTTGAATACTTGACTAAAACCGGCACCAAACCATAATTTCAGTACGTTTGGGTACGAAACATTGCATTACCCACTCTTCAACAACCCTGGGCCTACGTAGTTCTCGCTAAAAAAACAATTCCATGACAGTCAATGATTTGTACTCCTCCTCGTCAGAAATGGCTTGAAAAGGCCAGACCACTTCCCCCTTCATCCAAAAAAGTCAGAAAATTCCAGATTCTATTCCGCTTTGGTCGCTGATGCCATATGTGAACAGTCCCTTATCCTCCTAGTCCCTTAAGGCTCCTAGAAAGTGTTTTCAGGCCCCCGGTTGACCACCTGGATGGCCACGGCTGGTCATAGGAGTCCGCCTTTAAACTTGGTTGCTTGGCTGGAGACATGAACCCTTAACCAGTGACATGTTGGGTCCCAGAGGCCTGTGAACACCTGATGTAAGATAATATACAAATCCGAGTGATATTTTTGTCATGCACCGAAATACCGAGACCCGTAGCCGCTGATATAACACGTGGTCACTCATAACACACTTACGTGCGAATAGTCATGCACCACCCAAGCACCAGGATAACCTGGAAATCCCGGAGGGGGGGCACAATAAACAATTTCATCTAATTTGAGAAGATTGGTATTCTCAGTCGCATCTATAGGAAAAACAGGGCCACTAGAGGGTTTCAAGAGAGACTGTGTTTGCGTCATTTTGAATGGGTAGCTAGAAATTGACCTAGACTGAGCAGCATTGACAACGTGGACGGGGCTTATATATTAAAAATACTGTCATTTTGTCAATTCGATGTGCCGGTAATACCAAAATATCTTTACTATTACCATTTTGTTAATAGTGCATTAGAAATTGAAACCTGGATCCCCCAAAATTACAAATAACAATTCACGTTGTTTAACACGCGCATTGACGGGGGCGGGTACCCGCCCCCTTCGGGTTTTTCGGAGATAGCAGAAAAACGGCGGCGCGTAGCGCCGCTGTACTTGGCATACCTTTTCCCTCATCATTTCTATAACTTCTGCGAAAATTTTAAGGTTAGGTCATCCAAGGTCAGGTCACCAGTACAGGTCCAGTGACCCGACCTCAAAAAAATTTAAGATAGCATAAGTCAGAGCAGGGTGAACTTATCCGAATGAAACTCATATCACATAATGGCCCCACCGAGTTCTCTAAAATATGTCCCGGTATTTTTGATAGCGATGACCTAAGGTCAGGTACGAGGCATAACCTCTCTATTGGAAATACATGGGAAAATGGTTTTTACGGAATAACTCAGGAACGGATGGTGATAGAACATTTATTTTAGCTGTATTAGACTTGCCTGGGCTTTGCAGTTCTAATGATATGCATTTTGCATAATTTGACCCTGACCTCACCTCAGGTCAGGTCAAATCCTTGATTTCACCAAGCAAGGTCAAATTATATATCATTCGATTCGGCTTGCTGAGAGGGTTCATATTGTTTCAGTCGCTTTTCTCTATATTTACTTGTTCAGATTAAATGGCCGAAAAACTGAATTTACATGTTATCCCTATGACGGCATGTTTTGACCTCTCGTGACCTTTAATGTGACCTGACAAAAAATGATTCAAATATTTTCGATGGAGAAGTAGATGGGCAGCCCAACACCGTTTACCGTTTTTCGCTACCTACCGTGGTTCTCGAGATCTTGGGGGGGCGGGTACCCGCTCCCCCGTCAATGCGAAGGTGGCTCAGACCCCCGTCAATGCGCGTGTTAAATGTGGAATATGGAGTTACCTTACTGGCCTATAAAGAAATGAAATATAAAAAGGCTAACATTTGTCGCCATTTGAATGTAGCTAACCGTACGAAATTATCGATGTTAACGCTTTTTCTGTGCATTGCATAGAAAATTAACTGTTTCTATCGGCACTCTTCTGCAAAATAAGCGATATTTATATTTTAACCTTCGATACAGCCTATTACTCCATACATATAAACTCCAGTCCCAAAGCTTCTGCTATTCAGTTCGGAATTTGGAAACGCTTGATGTGCATAAGGAAGGTTTGGAATGAACGAACAATGACGATTTGTGTATTTTTTTGGCGTACATTCTCTTTTTTAGTCTCCAGTTTCTTCACTTTTCAACAAGGCGAGCTCAACGGCGGAATACACGGCACCGACAAGCTGGAAATACCCCAATGCAAGGAGGAGATGGTGATACAGATTATTAGTTAGAAATGGTGTTTCAAGTCAAAGGTTGAGAATTGTTCGGCGGTGTGAACAATACGTTAGAAATGTGTTGTTTACACCTAGTATGTGATCGACACTTCCACGCGCAGTGTGAGGATAGCATGTCGACCATAGTCATAAACATGCAATGTATCGTCCTAAGAATAGACAACTTCTCACTCTCACATCGCGCGGTTCGAACCACAAGACTTAATGCGATGGCCACAGCTTACATTACGCTTCGTCCAGCCACCGTTTCTTTACTAAGAACTTTTTTCCCTTTTACTCAACCCTACAATATGTCAATAATGGCAAACAAAGTACATTAACTCTAATATTCAAACAATGCAAAATTTCAAAAACAGTAGGGCGAGCTATTCTGTCAAGGGTGGTAGAACTAGGGGGACTGGGGAACCATGCCCTCTTAACACACGCAGTGGAGGAGTCTGGCGTTAATGCGCAGTGGAGGGGTTCTAAAACACACCCTAAGATCTAAAAACCCAAGAGGGTTAGAAACACGCCCGTTTGGGGGGTGTGTGGGGGGTTGATAATGATCTGCATTAGAGCTCATTTTCATTGACCTAGTTCAATATATTCAAGGTCAAACGAGGCTGCAAATATCAAATCTGGCCCGTGCTGGAGACCTATTGGGAAATGTCGTGATTATGCAAAAAATTCGGAAATACACCAAAAGCAGAGTAATGTCATAGGATGGTCCCACAAAACTTTCTCTGAAAGTTTGAGGTCAAGGTCATTCAAGGCTACTCACCTCTTATGTAACAATAATACATATTTCCAGCATTGTACAATGCAACTGGCACCACAGCAGCCTTTGGACAAGAAATGAGCGTTTGACATTTAAAAATACCTTCGATCTTGACCTGTGACCCTGACCTTGACATTGAGTGGCCTTAACTATAAAGTCATAAAATAAAATAAGTAAGGCTGAATAATTTCATTTGACTGGAAAATAGGATGAGTGATCTTGAACTGTGAACATTGGTCTTGAACTTGACCTTCGTGTGGGTTAACCTTGGCATATAACCCGATTTTATGATATTGTTTCGGTACCACTGGGTCTACACTTACAGCGCAGGCGAACTGGTGCAACCCCATTATTGCGCAGGTCTCAAAATGTAGGTCTGACTTTGAAAGAAAGGAAGAAAATCACAAATGTATCCTGAAAAGCTCTGTCTCATCAACCAGCCTAATAAGTGAGGACATGAAGAGAACTGAAGAGAAAAGAAATTACGAATACACTATTAAGAAATAATACTTGAGAAACGAAAAGGAGGAATCACGAAGACAAAAGCGAAGAATGAAAAGAGAGACCAGTCGACAAAGAACGAGAATAATTCATTATCACCGTCATCGTCACGCCTTGTTTGTTTGTTGTTTTCTATGTTTTTTCTTTCACCAGACCCTTTCATCAAGTCCCACTACCTCACTCCATGGGTTGAGCGCGGCGCCTGTGGCGACTCTCCCCTTGGATAATCCATGTCCTTCCCCATCAACCATCCTATCCTTATCCTTATCCTACAGTGTGTTTTTGCTTAAGTTTGTCATTTATGTCCCTCATCTTCATTACGACCGGCGTCAGAATAGCCACATGGATAGTGGAGATGTTGTGTATGTAAAAAAGCCTATAAGTCAAAAGATTAATGACTGTTTTCAAAATTATTTCACCAAACGGCATTATCCTAAATAGCCTCAAGTATAGCCAAGCAGCGTGTACTGGCGGCGAACGATCCTCCGGCCACCTTGAAAAATAGATGGGGGCACTTTAGGAGCCTTTCGACTGCGCATATTGAATGAGGAATTTTTACACTATCCCTATTGCGTTGTGTGGAAGGAAATATATATATATATATATATATATATATATATATATATATATATATATATATATATATATATATATATATATATTGACGGTTCCTCCTGTAAGAAATTCCTCCTAAACTTATTGCTTTCAATTCTGTAACATTTCCAAGACACAGTATTAGAATACAATAATAAAGACACTTATACACCCATTACCTATATATATATATATATATATATATATATATATATATATATATATATATATATATATATCTCTCTCTCTCTCTCTGTCTCTCTCTCTCTCTCTCTCTCTCTCTCTCTCTCTCTCTCTCTCTCTCTCTCTCTCTCTCTTCCGTAATTATATCTGGGAAATGCTGCAGCACCCCGCCCCATCTCTCTTGGTGCCTCAATAAAGTGGCTGGCAGCGCTCAAGCCTCAGATGGCGAGGCTTTTTCTCTCTGTAGTTTTATTTGCAGTCACCCGAAAAATCGCACCATCGCGGCTGGGCTGCTTCAGTTCCGATTAAAAGCCAACCCGTCACTGCAACGGCCCGCAACAGGAAACTGCCTCTGGACGAAAATCAACAAACTCACTAACACGATTTGGCTTATATTAATGAGCTAAATAAGTGGCCAGGCCGAGGACCTGCTCTGACTGCTTTTGCTTAAGCTTGGCTTAGTTGAGATTCTGGCCGCGTTGTGAGGGCCACGCTGATATGAATGTTAGAACGAACTGCTGCTTCATATGGGAGGACAGTGTGATGGATCTGGCAAACAATTATGTATGCGGGCGAGAGCCCACACAGCGGGCTGAATGTTCATTTGATTTATGTGTTCCCCATTTCTGGCTTCGTAACTATTCAATAACCAGCCCCATGCTGAACGACGGTCTATATCCTACCACACGGTCAAGAGATACATTTTTGGAAGTCGTATTTGGTCAATTTTCCCCAAAACCCTGAAATGGATCACATGGAAGGAATAAAAAAATCGGAATCCAATGATGGAGGCAGTTGACGAACGTACCATGACGCGATACGAAGGCTTACCTCACGTCCCAATGCTTTCTTACCTTACAAAATACTATGTATGTACAAGGGAAACAATGAAGCTGCACGCCGCTGCACTGGGTTACTCTGCTGTCTCAGCCACAAACAGCATTACCTGCCCAAGAGGGTGTTTGTCACTATCGTACAGCGGCTGGTCCTGTCTAGTGTAAGCTACTGCATCGCCATGTATCATGCCAGTAACAGGATGCAGTTGAACATGATCTAGAAAGTCATCAATTTTGCTGCCTGTGTTATCTCTAGACCTCGTAAATACGACCATATCTGCGACGTTTTAGACACATTGGGATGGCTTGATGTGACTTATTTGGAAAATAAATATTAAGTTTGTTTGGTCCCCTCACAATGCTTGGAAACAAACACTAAAACAAACATTTATGGCATGCAAGTTCGGTAATATTTCATTCACGGAACGCCTTCCGATCGATGTTTGGAATAAAATGATGGTAGACAGAAATATCACAGTTACAAAATTCACTGGCATGAGTGAGCGACTTACACATGATTGGCTTTCGACCAAGCTCCCAGTATCGATTAAGATTCAACGATCATTGTGGTCTAGAAGCTACATAGAAAGTATTTACCAGGAAGTGCCATTTTTGTTGGGAGATGGCATTGATATGAAAACGTTCTGCGAACAAAATATTCTCGAATTTTCATTCAGTAAATGTTTGTTTTAGGTTTTTCCGAACTATTGTGAAAAGACCAACCAAAACTTAATATTTATACAAAAACAAAACATTCAATCAGTGCTAAGGCAATGACTTATTTGTTCCTTAACTCGCGCCCCTCCAGGGCTCCGTCACCACCTTCGCCCCACTAGGGGCCATCGATGGCTCCCTGTAACTCCGAAAATATGAGACTTAGCGCAAATCTGCAAAGTGCATCAGAAGGCCCACGTGAATTCAGTAAGAAATTACTTTGCATATTTAAGTGTTTAGTTCAATGGTTTGACCTCCAGAGGAGAAGTTAGGTCACGATAGGCTATTTTTACCGAAATATGCAATGCTTAGGAAAACTGGACATAACTTTATGCCATTAGAGCTATTGAGATATGGTACAGTACATTTAAAAGGAAAATGCCAGACCTTTTTCCACTATGTGAAACGCAATGACCTCCCGCCAGTGGTTTGACCTTCAGAGGTCACCTCGTGACCTAATACCCCGCGCCCCACCGGGGGCCCAGCGCCACCTTCGGCCCACCGGGGGCCATCGATGGCCCCCTCTAACTCCGAAAATATGGGGGTTAGCACAAATCTGCAAAGTGCATTAGAAAGCTCGCGTAAATTCAGTAAGAAATTAATTTACATGTTTAAGCGCTCAGGTCAATGGTTTGCCCTCCAGAGGTCAAGAAAGGTCATGATGGGCTATTTTCTTTCAAATATGCAATGCTTAAGCAAACTGGGCATAACTCCTATACCATTAGAGCTATTGAGATCTGGTAAAGTACATTTGATAGTAAATTGCCAGACCGTTGTCCGCTATGTGGAATGTAAAGACCTCCCGCCAGTGGTTTGACCTCAAGAGATCACCTCGTGACCTAATATGACCTTAGGCCACGAGAGGTCAGAAAGTGACTTTGCCGTATATCAAATGAAAGCCAGTGACAAGACAAACACGATGGTGTTTGTTTCAGCGCTCTAGCTTAATTAGGTCAAAAGTTATTTTCAAAATACTGTTTTTGACCCCTGGTGACCTTGGATGACTTTGGAAAAGTCAAAGGGAAAATATGACCCCTGGGATCCGTGAAAGTGTGTCCGAAATCGTTTTTCTGAGCAGTCTGAGTATTTGCAATCATTTTTGTGGCTTGTAGATCATGAGACAGCTTTTCCCCATGCTTTTCCAATGGGAGAGGTTGCCTCTTGACCTGACCTCAGGTCACGAAATCGAAAAAATCCCGGATATACACGTTGTAGACCCTGGAAGGGCCATGAGTGTGCAATTTCAAATCAATCGACTAGAAATGTAGTCTTATAGGGCTTAAGTTGAACGAGGTGACCTTGGTTGACCTCGCCTGGTGACAGACCTTGGATGACCCGGGGTAAAATTTTCAGGGATGGTGGGAAATGATGAGGGAGAGATAAGCCCTCAACCACGGTGCTGTACTTCGCTTTTCGCTATCGCTTAAAACCTTGGGGGCCATCGATGCCCCCGTGGGGGGGGATATGACCTGAGGTCACGAAGGTCGAAAGTGGTCTTGATGTATATCAATGAAAGCCGTGACAAGACATACGATTTTTTTTATTGCGCTCAGCTTAATCAGTCCAAAGTTTTGTAAATGTTGTTTTTAACCTGGTGTATTGGATGACCTGGAGGTAAGAGCAACTATGGCCACTGGGATCACCTTGTGACCTGACCTAGGTCACGAATTGAAATCCCGGATATACATCTTGTAGATCTTGGACGATCTAAGTGTAGGAAGTTTCAAATCGATCGACCGGAAATGTGCTCTTATGGTTAAAGTTGAATTGAGGTGACCTTGGTTGACCTGCCTGGTAACCTGACCTTGGGTGACCCGGGTACAAAATTTAAAGATGGTGGGAAATGATGGGGTGGTGGCCCTCAACCGCAGTGCTGGGTCTCATCATTTTTCTACTATCCCAAAAAAATTGGGAGGTCCATCGATGGTCCCTGGTGGGGCGAGGGTTAACCAAGCACTCACTCTCTTTTTCTTTTTTATAATATGGATTTTTCCCAAGTTGCTCTCAGTTCGAATGCTGGAATCGGAGTCTCACTAAAGTCATCAAGGGACTTGTCACGGAGACCCCGACCCCACCAACCGAACGAGCAACTGGGAGACTCCAGGACAGATCGACCAAGGCTTGACACCACCTTGTCTAGAAAAAATCTGAAACTTTGTCTCCGGGATAGTTTTGGGCCAAGAACATGCCTGTGAGAATCTTAGCCCCCTCCGACCAATGGTGACCGAGATATAGCCCGCGGAATTTTCGTGAGGTCACCTTGTAGACTCATCTTTGATGCTTCATAACTCCAAAACGCATTGTCTGATTAACAAGTTGTGTATATCATTGAATTCGTCTTGAACTATACATTATTTTTAAAGAAGAAAATTTCAAAATGTTAAAAATTTGGACTTTTAATTTGCTTGATCTTTTTCTTTTTGACCTAGCTTGACCTTTTTGTAGTTGAAATTGTCCTTTTAGACACCTCAAAAATGCTGCTTTATAAAATATCTTTCGATAAAAATAAAAAATGCGTTCTTGCTATAAAGTCCAAATTTTTAGCACCAAAGGTAGGTATTTAGTGATTGTTTTTGTAATCGGTTGCTTGCAATCATATTGCATTGTCTTTACGAAATTTGCATCGTGCAAGTATCAGAATTTATGAAAATTAACACGCGCCCACACGAGGGTGTGAACCGGCCTCCTCAGTTTTCTACAGATAGTAAAAAAAACATCTTTGCGCAGCGCCAACGTACTTCATCTAGCTCTAACTCGAAATTTTTACAGCTTCTGGAAAAAATGTTATGTCTGGGCCAAACCAAGTCAGACTGCCAACCCAGGTCAAGAGACCTAACCTCGAAAAACTTTGGAAGTGCATCAGTAAGATCAGACTTAACCTATCGTGCTTAGATTCACATCACATAGAAAGGTCACCGAGCAAGATGATTTTGCCTTGCAGGATTTCTATATCGATAGCCTGGGACAAGGTCAGGGTCACGACCTTTCCATTAGAAATGCATGGGGCGATTGGTAAATTTTGATAACTTGCGCGAATTGAGAATTGTCGAGAATTGCGATGGAGTTATTATTTTTTGGCACTGCAGCTTGATTAATATTCTTTTTACCATACAGACCTAAGCCCGGCTCTAGGTCAAAGCAGGTTTATTTTGAAATTTGACTAGACAAGATTATAAGATATATAATCCGATCGGGCTCGACAAGAGCATTCCAATGGTGCTGAACATTTTTTCTACGCCTCTCCTCTGTCAGCTATTATGCCACAAAACTTAGGTTTCCACTTAGTTCCTGTAAGAAATACTTCGCCCTCGAGCAGCCTCAAATGTGACCCGACCAAATGCTTGTTTGTAACATTGTTGGTAGTGATTAAAACTGGCTATTTAGCGGTGTCGCTCCCAGTGCACTGTTCATTCTACATGGTTTACTGAACAGCAGAGATAATCCACAATTAGGCCACGGAGCCTGTGTGATATAACATGCCTCCAAACACAGCACTGCGATGGCTCGTGTTTTTTTCAGAACTTATGCCTGGAGCATGAAAGCGAGAGAAATGACTAAAGAATATACATCTCCTGACGGAGAGCTGTACAGCACGATGCAAAAATATATTCAACTTCATCAAATAGTGATACCATGCACATGCACCAAAGCAATGCAAAGGTTTAATTCCAGTGCAAAAGTTATATCGAAGCAAAATTCAATTATGTAAATGAAGTGTTTTCAGTACGTCTCACAGCAAGGGCGCCTGCGACTATATCGAGAGCACTACGAAACCGGCAACCTATCACGATGGTTTTAAGAAGTCTAGTGAAAGACCAAATACGTGATGCCAAAAGTACGCATGCTTTTCTTACGCATACATTTTTCAGCATGATTAAGTTCTTGTACATTCCACAATCAAGCATTGCCAATGTTTCCAGACAGCTCCAAAGTCTGTTTGCCGATGTGTTTATGGAAAAAATGAATACAAGTTTCAAAGAATACCAGAGGTAAATAAGACTGTTCATTAAATCTCTACAAACAAAGGAAGAGAGGTTCGGGTTTCGTATACCTATGTTTGAACCAAACAGTGTCGTGCTGTGCAAATAGACTTTCTTTTATGGGTACTGCGTGAATGGTCACAAATTTAGTCATGGTGAATATCCAATGCAAAGGTAATATTCAAGATACTGGTATAGATTATTTGGCTTAAGTAATGAGTGATCTGGTGGTCGTCATTGCAGGTGAATGAATGCGTCTGTACGGGACAAAGTCAGTGTCAGTGTTGAAGTCATCTCAATGTATTCCCTTATTCTTCAATGATTGTACAGCGCACCAGGAATGCGGAACTATATCTATTTGCGGGTGCCCGACCACCTCCAATGAACCGTAGAAACAGTGGTAAAAGTGGTAAAACATCCTTTGAATCTTCTCTTTTTCATTTCAAATACTACTTATTGGTGCAATGTAGTCCAACCAACCTGTGAGAATGCTAAACACATGATACATTTTGCTATTTATTTTCACGTAGTGGCTCTCGATATTGCTTCAAATTTTCCCACCCCTAATGATTAAAAAAATACCAATCAAAAGCCTTTCGAAGTGGCGTTTGAACTGGGATCCGTGTCAGCTATGAAATGATCAACTTTTAAAAAATATCATGTGAGGCAACCTGTTAAAGTGACCAAGTCGAATGCGTTATGATTTCAGCACATTTTTCGCATATAGGAGAAGATTGAATTTACTTTATGGAAATGAAAGCCTTTCAGACGTTTTTTTATATCATATGAATCCTCTCAAACGTATGCTGTGCTGCACTGGGTCACGTTGTATTGATACTATTTTTCCATCTCCGGGAACGATGTAATTGTGTGAGTTAGCGGTCCTTATAGGATAAGCTGTACTTGTTTCAATTATTGATAAAGTCGCGACATCTTTATACATTTTCGTTTAAGACTGCGAGGCCCATTACTAATAAGTTCCTTTGCCTTCGTCTCCTCCAAACAATGGATCCCTTTCTATCACTTTTAATGGTTGCTATTTTTCTTTTAAAAATCTTGTCCAATTTGTTGCCAGTTCAGTTTTTGGAGTCGGAGTCTCACTAGAGTCATCAAGGGACTTTTTATGGCGACCCCGACCCCACCAACCAAACGAGCAACTCCCACGATGAAGGGTTCATTAAGGAACCAAAGTTGAACGTCCCACAAGGCATAACGACGGCCATCAACCTCAGGTCACACCCTCACCAGTCAGTTGCCAGCTGACCTACGGTATTTACGGTACCTACCATCTGCCAGTTGACCTAAATTATTTTGCCAGAAGTTGAAAAAATGTCGAGTTAGAGGTAGATGAAGTACGGTGGCGCTGCGTGAAGGTGTTTTTTTACTACCTGTAGAAAACTGAGGAGGCCGGTTACCCTCCCCCTCGTGTGGGCGCGTGTTAATTTTAATAAATTCTGACACTTGCACGATGAAAACTCCGTAAAGACAATGCAATATGATTTTACAGGAGTCAAAAAAGTTGTTCGCGTGTCACCATTTGAAACTTAACACGCGCATGGACGGGGGGCGGGTATCCGCCCCCCTCGGATTTTTCGAAGACAGCAGAAACACGGCGGCGCGTAGCGCCGCCGTACTTGGTATACCTTTTCCTTCATTATTTTTACAACTTCTGTGAAAATTTTAAGGTCAGGAAATCTCAGGTCAGGTCACCAGTACAGGTCAAGTGACCTGACCTCAAAAAAAGTTTAAGATAGCATAAGTCGGAGCAGGGTGAACTTAACCGATTGAAAATCATATCACATACTGGGCCTACCGAGTTCTCTAAAATATGTTCCGGTATTTTTATATCGATGACCTAAGGTCAGGTACGAGACATGACCTCTCCATTGGAAATACATGGGAAAAATTGGTTTTTACTGAATAACTCATTAACAGATGGCGATAGAGAGTTTATTTTAGTTGCATTAGACTTTCCTTGTCTCTGCTGTTCTAATGATGTGCATTTTAATAATTTGACCTTGACCTGACCTCAGGTCAGGTCAAATCCTTGATTTGACCTAGCAAGGGCAAATTATATATCATTCGATTCGGCTTGCTGCGAGGACTCATATAGTTCAAGTAGTTTTGCTCTATTTTTTACTTGTTCAGATGAAATGGCCAAAAATCTTAATTTACATGTTATCCCTATGACGGCATGTTTTGACCTCTCGTGACCTTAAATGTGACCTGAAAAAGTTTCAAATATTTTAGATGGAGAAGTGGACTGGCTACCCAACGCCGTTTACCGTTTTTCATTACCTACCGTGGTTCTCGAGATCTTAGGGGGCGGGTACCCGCCCCCCTTCGTCAAAGCGAAGGTGGCTCAGACCCCCGTCAATGCGCGTGTTAAGTGTTCGTCTAGAGGGAAGAGTTGGTCTCAGGGTGTTCCATTCCATAGACTGGCCTCGGATTTCCTGAATTTTGGTAGTAGGGATAGCCAAGAGTTGGTCTCAAGGTCCCCAAGGGTTTTTCCCCGGGGGCCCAAGAGTTGGACTTGGGGCTCTAGAGCTGGACACGGGGCCCTAGAGTTGGTGTCAGGGCCCCCAGAGCTGGTCTTGAGAGCCCTCCATGATGTGGTCTAGGGGCTCCAAGTGTTCTAGGGAACCCTTCCCAAAAAAATACAACCATGAGCACGTTAGAAATTGGTGTCTTTCTCAGATTATTTACATAGTTTGTAAATATTCCATGTGCAATAAAGGAAACATCGTGGGTCCCACGAGCGGGGGTCCAAGATTAAAATCTGTCCCTCCCCTTGGTGAAGTTTTTGATCCACCCCTGCACCTGACTATATTTCAGGTGAAAATATTTTCAAGTTCTGTAAATAAAAATCGTGGGGCTCTACAGGTGGCCCCCGATGCCAATATCAGCTCCTCCCTTTGAGGTAATCCTGGATCCGGCCCTGGCTGTTTCTACAACCCCAGCAGGAATGCTGTTCTAAGTTGAAAATTTGTGAATATCAAGACTATCCACATTCTGGTGATCTGACGAGACTTGGCCACCTGAAATTGCGTACCCTTGTAGTCAAGCCTGGCGATTTATGAGCCTTGGTTCTTCATTGGTACTGCCAGCTGTTATCATTCGAACGCAAAAAATTTGTACCTAGTCTGTACATTAAGGCTATGTCCCATCTTTGAGTCCTGATGAAATCATCATCGATATGTGTAGTCTTTATTTTAGTCCTGTTAAGCTCCTCTGTCTTTTTTTTACTGTCTTCTAAAATGGTTGATAGCATTTCCATCCAAAGGGAATTCCTGGTAGGTACTTAGCTGCTTCCCGTATCTCTACAGTGAATTGCCTTTATATTTGGCACGGAAATTTAGCTGTTTGTGGGGAAGGAACTCGGAATAACCATGGGTATCATTCATAATTCTTAATGAATAATAAATACTCTATTCTTTCCAGCGGACCGGCCTTGCGAAGTTTATTCCAGCAGGATGTTTTAAGAAATGCACGACAATGCGTAATATGCTTAGCGGGCATCGTGGCTTCCTTGAGGACAGTCTGCCGTGTTGCTTCCGAAAGTCCACTTGCCGATTCATTCAGGATTCCTATCCGGGAGTGAGTGCGGACACTGGCCTCTTACGGTGTACGGAAGCTGAGTTCACATAAGGCTGGACATAGGACCAGGAACTCGGTACAAAATCCCGGAGTCGTTTCAGAGCTAAGCACGATAGGAAACTGGACAGCAACTGAGCACCCTACTGGCAGGCATCACATGTCTGAAGCGATAAGGGGAAGATCACTGCGAGAGCAGGGGAGCTTTTTCCGCGAGATGTGGGGAAGTTCATGGTGTTTAGGTCTCACATTGAAGGTTCTGTAACACACTCTTATCGACTTGGTGCTGTGGCGATGCTGGTGCTGGTAACCCCAGCAGAGCGTAGGGGTAAAGCCTCTGTGTGACGTGGGCCCAAATGGGGTATGAGACGCATCAGTATGTGTATATTTGTAGTAATTTTAAGCCTAAAAATTATGCACGTGAACAGTGCGGTTGACCTTCAATATTCCCTTGATCAAGCCCCATCGCTCCCGCAAATGCGACTGATGATTGTTTGATGGACACGTCCGCTTCTTTGGTTATATGTGCCCCAGTGGCGGCGGATAAAGGGGGGCAAGGGGGGCAGTTTCCCCTCCCCCAAATTATCAGAGGGGGCCCTGGAAAAATACGCAATTTTAGCTTGGTTCTTTTCTGAAAGTTCATGAACGACCTGACTGAGGCCTCAACAGCTTCTCGTCTGTTTGGACAGTGTCCGAGCTTTATCTCAGGGGCCTTGAGCTTGGGCTCGAGGGCCCTCTAGCTTGGGCTCAGGGGACCCTCTAGCTTGGCCTTTAGGGCCCCAAGCTTACACTAAAGGGGCCCCTCGAGTCTGGTCTCAGGGGCCCAGAACTTGGTCTAAAAGGCCCTGGAGCCTGGTATCAGGGTCCTCACTCTGTCTCAGGGGCCCCGAGCTGTTCCTCCCCCCGAGCTTCGTCTCAGGGACCCCCAAGCTTGATCTAAGGGGCCCCAAGGCTGGTCTCAGGACACACAAGCTTAGCCTTAAGGGAGCCCCCCGAGCTCGGTCTCAGGGGCCCCGAGATTGTCTAAGGGGCTCCGGAGCTTGTCCAAGGGGGCCCCGTGCTTGGTCTCAGGAGCCCTCCAAGCAAAGTCTCAGGGGGCTCCCGAACGTGACCTCATGGGGTTCCGAGATTGATCTCAGGGTCCCCCCAGATTGGTATAAGTGGGCTTCTCAGATTGGTCTAAGGGGCCCCGGAATTGGTCTAAGGGGACCTTTAAGCTTGGTTTCAGGGGCCTCCAAGCTTGGTTTCAGAGGCCGCCAAGCTTGGTCTCAGGGGCCCCTAGCTTGGTCTCAGGGCCCTCTGAGCTTGGGCTCGGGGGCATTCGAGCTTGATCTCTAGGAACCCCCAAGCTCCGTCTCAAGGAGCCCCGAGCTGTGTCTCAGGGCCCCGAGCTTGGTCTTGTGTGTGCTCAAGTCAGTATGCCTGTCATTTGCGTGTTTTTTATGTGCCAATATAGACGACAGCATCAAAGCGCCCCCAGTTCTCATTCTACAGGAGACGGTATGTTCCGAAAAAAACATATAAGAATAAAATAATTGGTGTTACCTACCATGTTTTATTATGTAGATGCATACGAATAAATAGCGTTCACTTTTTAAAAGAAGAACTATTTGCCTCGGAAGGCCGTTGTTGTACCGTTATTATAATTTTGCTAAATTCCTAACGTGACCCTAGAGCTTAAAGATTTGAGGTTCAATGTCCGAGGCTTACGTGAACCTATAAAACGCAGATCCATATTTCGACATCTACATGCTAAATACGCTGCTCATTTTGCTGTACTATAGGAAACTTATTTCAGCTTGGACTCTGAGATCGTGTGGAAAATCGAATGGGAAGGCAAAACCATTTTTTACACGGGCCAACTAATCAACAGGGAGGAATAGCTATTTTTGTACTGGACCAAATGCGACTTTTACCATTTGTGACGCTTATGCAGGAGCGGAACCAGCATTCTGCTAGGGGGGCTGAGCTTTGAAAAATGGCGAAAAAGGGGAATAGGACGCAAAATGGCGAAAATGGGGCAAAGGGGAGGCTGAAGCCCCCTCAGCCCCCCTGGGTCCGCCCCTGCACGTATGCCTCTGACCTGAGGCAGCAAGTTCCAGCCCATCTATTGTAGTTGTTAGGGGGGCCCTTGCTGCCGAGGGGGCCCCCTGGAAAATTCTTGCCCCCCCATCCGAAAAGAGCATCCGCCGCCACTGATGTGCCCACAGCTTGGCACCTTCTTGACATGACTTCAGTACCACTGAAACGTTTGCAGCGCCTCATCAATCATCGCTAGCCAGGAACACTGGAGCTGCTCTGTCCACTGTAAATGCCGGGACTGAGACAACCCTTCTGGAAGGGTTTGCAGTCAACGAGAAATGTTTTGTGTGTGCAGTCAAATATATATCGAAGCAAAATCGCTGTGCTTCGTCCTCAAAACCAGACAGTGAGGGGCATTTCGGTACTTAAGATTTGCTCTCTTATTTTAAAGTGTATTTAAGATTGTGTAAGGTTTATTTAATATTTACTCTCTTAAAATAAAAAACTGGCACTTTCCAAACTGGTCAGCAAGGGCGCCGTCACGGAATGTTCACAAGGAGCGGACCAAAGCTAGTGATAACCGGGTGGAGGCGAATTTTTTAGCATACTCGGTACCTGACAGCATTAGTGACGCTGGACCACAATGTTTTTTTCAGGGGGGACGTCCCCCTGGTTGGCCAACGGGGAGGACGTGTCCCCCCGTTTTCGGCGCCCATGCTGATCAGTAGCAATGTATATATTTTTAATTGGCTTAGGTCGGAATTTATACGGAAGCGTTGGCACAAAGCCCCTTGGCTCCTTCCCCATACAACGCATCCAGGAGGCAAAGGGGCACTCGCCCCTCCCTTCCATTGACCCCCAGCAATCCCCCCTGAAAAAATTTGATGATCGACGCTCCCTGAAAAGTCGCTTCGCCGAGTGCGCGTGTAAGGGCGCCCCGATAGGATTTGGCGCCCACCCATGGGCAGATCCAGGATTGCCGATCGGGGGCACCTTCCCGGGGGTGGGGTTGCCATCCGGCCCGGGGGACGCCACTTTTGACCGGCAAACCTATCAGATGGGCGCAAAATCCTATCGGTGGGCGCTGATTTTCGCATCCCGGGGGGATGGGAAGCTACATTTCAGGGGGGCGCCATCGATCTTTCAGGGGGCGCCGAGAGGGTCGATCGGAGGGCATGTGCCCCCCTTCCCCCTGGATCCACCTATGTGCCCACCTGAACGCTTTTTGGCCCAAAGTGCCGTCCCTGGTCTTGATTGTGTCTGGCGGCGTAGGGGGCGCCGTTGGCTCGATCAGGGAGATGTGGCACCTGCCACCATTTGAATCTCTCAGGCTGCGCATAGTTACCCGTTAACACGCGCACTGGAGGGGGGCCTCGGAGGCCCCCAACCTGTTTTTCCAAGATGGCCGGAGAACCGCTTGTAGCCGAAAAACGAAACGTGTCCACATTTAACAGAATTTAATAGCGCGTCGATTGGTGAAGACATTTTGAAAATCGGCCGAAAATTTTTTGACTTATAGGCTTTCAAAGTCAGACCTGCATTTTGGGATCGCCGTAAACGCGCGGTCGGACCAGTTAGCTAGCATTGAAGACCGAGTGGTGACGTCATAACGTCATATAAGCGGGACTATATGTCAAGGTCACTTCATATGAAAGTCAAGGTCAAGGTCAAAGGTCACAGGTCAAGGTCACTGACCACTGTGCGTCCGGCCAAATGACGTTACCCCGTCTGACATATATTATGCTAGGACGTCATCGGTAGGGTACCCCAATACAAAGGTCAAGGTCAAAGGTCATTGGGAAAGGTCAATCCTAATTTCCCGCCAAACAGTGGCTACAGTGTTAGTCAAAGTGTAAATAATAAGTAGTATACCATATGGTGACCTTAAAGGTCAATGACCTTGAATGACCTTGACCCAAAAGTTGTGGGGAAGCCTCTTTGAGACCTCTTCTCTATGAACCTTGTCCGCCTTTAGCTTATTCCCGCCATTTTCCTGCATAATCACAGCATTTACCAATCAACCCCAGCATGGCCAACATTTGACCTTTACGACCTTCATTGACCTTGAAGATATTGACCTAGGTCAATGAAAATTGGTCATCATGTAGATCATCAAAGCCCCCACCCACCTACCAAGTGGCGTTTTTCTAACCCGCCTAGTTTCCGAGATCTTAGGGGGCCTACCAGGCCCCCCTCCAGTGCGCATTAGTGCCAGACCCCCTCCAATGCGGGTGTTAACACCGGCCAGTGCTTCCAATTTGTTCTCTGCGACGTCAAAATACGCGCCATTCGTGTCTGGTATGGCAACATGGCAACTCCAGGGCAATAAAAGCGGCAGCTCTAGAGACGCAGTGGCGGTGACAGGCCTAGTAGTTTCCCATCGGCTCGCTGCTTTGGCTGATTATTCATTAGAATTATTTAAGTATAATTTTTCGTGACATTCAGAACATATTCTATCATCCCCGAGACTGCAACACAAAATTGATTGGTACCGCTTCTGTCTACAGATACCCCAAGGGTTTCTGCACGCAGCTCACGCACACTGCGCATGCGCGTTCTCTCCTGAGAGTAGAATCGTCTCCTCAATTCTTTCAAAGTAACGGTTTCTCGAAATATTCCGTTTCTATTTAGAGAATCTACTGCAAGTACTTCACTTGGTAGCTACTCTGGGCCTCCAGATCCAGAATTTTTGCTCCACTTTGCTAACTGCTGGTTTTCGCTAGCAGCCTGGATGACAACCATCTTGGATGCCCGAGGGTCCCTGTCCCGAAGTTCCACGACAGGTATCTTGGTTTTAATTGATATGTAAATATTTAAGTTGACCTGTGTGTTGAAGTGAAGGCAGAATTTGCTGCTGTGTCTAGTTGCACGGCTAAATTAAAGCGGCGCACTCGCAACTTCCTTTGCCATTGTCTATATACCGTGGCAACTTCGTACTAGGCAGTGCTTGCTTAGAACAAGTAATATGTGAGCTTATATTGTAACAGGTTGAAATTGATACTAATATCTTGCAATGGTATACTTTTTTGATGAATGCTTGCATACAAAGCTCAATAACATGTCGAGTTTTCAACCTTGATCACCACATTAAGAAAGAAAGTGACATATATGATTGAATACATAATTGACAAGCATGCTCTAGACACTGCAGTACCCATAGAAGATTATTCATCATGGATTATTTTTAATCAATAAATAATAATTGATTAAAAAATCCCATTGCAAGGCATTAATGGAATGTATTAGTTGTTCTGTCTTGGAGAATTATTAGACATTATGGAGTTCATTCTCAGGCTTGAAACATACTTTTTTATAGTCTGCAGAAAGTGTTGGGTTGCCACTACGACAAGACATTGGTGGGTCAGCCTTGGGACAGACCTGGCTTAGGGCTAGTACAACCAGTTTTTTGGGGCAGAACCAGTATGACGGTTGTGGCAATTTTCTACAATGTATTATTAGGGTAGCCCAGGGGCACCCCTTGGGGTGCTGTGAGCCTAAAGGCAGACAAAGGGGCAGGGATTCAGTTCCCCTTAAATGTATGTCAGATTGACTTTAGTAATTGCCTGGTCACAGGCTGTCTTGAAGCAATGGGAGGGTTCGGGCGCCCTAGTACCTAAATGGAATTTCTCGATCCAGTATCCCAAAGCTTAGGAAGCTGGGTGGAGAGCGAGTCATGAGGAGCTGAATTTTCTTTACATTTCTGTGTGGTTTTATTTTACTCAAATTTTCACTCACTTCAAGTATATTTTTTAGCTTGAATCAATAGTCCCATTATTTATTAACTCATCCAAAGGTAGTAGTAAGAGGAATATTGACGAAAAATCGTTTCACCCTTAGGTAGAGGTTTAATGAGTCTTTTTGCCTTTCATAATATGCTAACTTGAATTTTCCGATTCCCAAATATATTTTACAATATCAATTCTCCACTCAGCACTTTATTGCAAAGAGTTTTGGGATACTTAAAAAAATTTTAAAATTTCGTGACACATTTGTGTTGTTAACACGCGCATTGACCGGGGGCGGGTACCCGCCCCTCCTCGGGTTTTTCGGAGATATCAGAAAAACGGCGGCGCGTAGCGCCGCCGTACTTGGCATACCCTTTCTCTCATCATTTTTACAACTTCTGTGAAAATTTTAAGGTTAGGTCATCTCAGGTCAGGTCACCAGTTCAGGTCAAGTGACCCGACCTAACAAAAAGTTTAAGATAGCATAAGTCGGAGCAGGGTGAACTTAGGCGATTGAAACTCATATCACATAATCATCCCACCGAGTTCTCTAAAATATCTTCCAGTATTTTTGATATCGATGACCTAAGGTCAGGTACGAGGCTAGACCTATCCATTGGAAATATATGGGAAAAATGGTTTTACGGAATAACTCAGTAACGGATGGTGATAGAGAATTTATTTTAGCTGCAATAGACTCGCCTGGCTTTGCGGTTCTAATGGTATGAATTTTATGTAATTTGACCCTGACCTGACCTCATGTCAGGTCAAATCTTTGATTTGACCTAGCAAGGTCAAATTATATATCATTCGATTCGGCTTGCTGAAAGGATTCATAGAGTTCAAATCGTTTTGCTCTATCGTTACTTGTTCAGATGTAATGGCCGAAAAAAACTTAATTTATATGTTATCCCTATGACGGCATGTTTTGACCTCTCGTGACCTTACATGTGCCCTGACAAAAAAATGGTTAAAATGCTTTGGATGGAGAAGTGGATGGGCAGCCCAACACAGTTTACCGTTTTTCGCTAGCTACCGTGGTTCTCGAGATCTTAGGGGGCGGGTACCCGCCCCTCCCCGTCAATGCGAAGGTGGCTCAGACCTCCATCAATGCGCGTGTTAACCTGCAAAATAGGTAAATAATATGTACTTACTTACAGACTTCAGAAGCGGTAAAGAAGATGATAGTAGAAACTCTTATATTCACATATTCTTTGTTTGTCAATCTGGTCAGGATGCAACAAAGTCAGCACAACCGCATTCAAAAGTCATTAATCATTGCGCGCGAGTCGTGAAGGAGCCAGAAAGCATGACCTGTGACCCCTCTAAAGACTTAAATGGCCTGATCGATGATTCTTACAGGAGCATGACCTGACTACTGTGTTTGTTCTGTCTAAAATGCCCATCCGCCTGCGTGATCGGTTCCCCCGCAGGAAGTTAGTGGGACCGCCACGCACGCGGGTGACCTCCCACCGCGTGTGACCAGCACGCCCGGCGATTTTTGATATGGCCCATCCTGTGACCTCGTCCTGTTTACGGCAACCGGAATGTGTGGCTGCTAGTGATTATGATGACGTGGTGAATGGGTACTGGCTGTGTTTGTATTAGCCTTTTTGGGACTAAATTGTGTGATGATGATGACTTTAAAATTCAGTGGAGCAAGGTCCAGTATGACAGGCCCCAAAGAGTTGCTCAGAAAAACCCTGAACATTTCAGGAAAGTAGGAAAGGTTAGGCACATTTGACAATGGCCAAGATTATATACATCAATCGTCTGGTCATTCACAACAGCCTAAGTGAACCATTATAGTTTTTCAGCCACAACGACACTCAAAAGCCGAAAAACCCTGTGAATACATTGTTGACCTGTCACAATGTGCAAAGTATGGCACTTTCGACGAGATCTCTTCAGTGAAAGTGACCTTGGAGACAGGAGTGAGTGGAGAAAATTTGATTAACATGGTGCAAATTTGCAAGACTGGTGCAAGACAGGCAGCACTGAAAACCAAACAAAAAATTGATCAATGGTTCTAAGGACATAGGAAGGGGCCTTATAAAAAGTCTTTAAATAACTACTTTATAAGAGAGGTAGCATTGCATCAGGTGGGTAGGCATCGATGTAGTTTTCTCCCTCTTATATTGTGGATCAGTGCGAATTTTAGGTTGCTGGCATTGCAAATTTGTGCAAGAATTCTATATAGATGTCTGCTGGGACTCGTCTGGCCTGCTGCCTCCATACTTTGCAGACTGAGGCCTGCCCACGTACTATTGACAAAAAAATCAGAAATGATTATATTAATAGGGATGAAATCTTAGCTTGTCTGTCACCATAATAGAAATGAGAATTTGCATCGGTCAAGTGCTAAAATATCACCAAGCTTCAAGCATATTATGCAGATGGATAGGCAATGGGGAATGACCATGCAAATAGCCTTGAAGATAATATTCATAACCCATCAATCCCAAACCAAACCCACACCAAGTATGCAAACCTACTTCCTATACCTAACACCGCACCCGAGCATAGTGTGTGGCTGGTAATACAAGCCCATCTTTCCATATGTGCACAGTCAGCAAAGAGATAATAAGGTCAAGATAAATGGTATCTAAATGACAGTATGCATTGTCCACTGCAAGCTAGCATGGTCATGTTGCCAATGAACGTCTTGTAGGAACTGTGATTCTATCAGTAATTTCTATATACAGATAATCTCAATATATTGGAGCATCAAGACACACTAGATAACATTATCAAAGTTACACTTTTAAAAAAACGTAATCCTCTTCCTCCTCCTTTACCATATTTTTACTCCATATAGTTTTCAGAGCTTTTTCCACAAATACTGCGGCCTGAGGTACCTTGCCAGCTCAGGGTCTGACATAGGGTCCCGTGAGCACTGGGAAGTCGACTCTGATGCCGGCTCCTCTCCTTCCTGGGGACCTACCGGCCAGTCCTGAACATGGCGCGGTATCTGCCAGGCGGTTTGCGGGGCCGAAGGTCAGTGATGTTTTTTAGTTTGGAGGCGGATCTGACCTGGAAGGCGGATCGCACCTTCCATATACAGATTGTTTCCTTATCTAGAACAAGCCTCATATTCTACAAATTTGGGGTTCAATGTATTTGATGACCTGTGCTCAATGCATTCTTATGGTTCCAATGTGAATCAGCCAGGATCAAATCAAAGCACTAGAAGACAGAAAAGTAAGCGTAGAGTTACTTTTGCTATACACAACCAACCTGGGCCTGATTCATGTAGAGATATTCCAATGATTCAGTAAAACCAACATCAAAACAGCCCCACCCCTGAAGCTGAAAACTGGTTTAAAGTCTCTCCTTGTTTCAGTCATACACAAACCAATTTTCCTCTGTTGAAACCTTCTACATTGCGAGAAAACTAGCCACAAAGAATACTACAGCTCAGTAGGGTTCTCAATACCACACTACACAACAGAATGTTTGATGAATACAAATACCAATTTGCTTTGCACCCAAATCCTATTCTATTTACCTTGCTCTACAGAGGATGTGTTGCCGTTGAGTCGTGGGTATGAAATAAGAGGGCCATACCTGCCACAGAAAAAGCTACTATCAAAATTATTACGGAGTCGTTGTTCTGCAAAACAAACTCGCGAGCAATTCGGCCATGACGTCACTTTGCCCGAGGGCCCCTGTCCCGAAGTTCCACGGATACCTGTCCGCGTCTCCAGTCTTGCCGCAACACACGCGTCGAAACAGACACAACTCCTCTTCACTTCTTCCAAATCGTTAGAAGGCCCACTCACATCCTCAGACCAGAGCAATAGAGCCATTCAGACTCAAATACCTTGCAGCACTCGCACCGCTCACAACGGAGCAATCACAAAGCACTCGGCGCAACCCGCAAACAACGAGCTCAAGATTGCCGAGAGATTTCGACCATGGACGTACAAGTGAATAACCATCGGTGACATAGCCTGGGGGCAATGGTGACAATGGCACTGTCACCAGCCAATGTTAAGAGATAGGCGAGCTCCTGAACATTTTCGAGCCCGGGGTTAAATATGGTGCAAATCATTGACAAAATTTCCCAAATACGGGTCCAACGAACAGAACAATAGGATTAAAATGGACCCATCAAATTCTCGACAGCTTAGGGGAACTGAAAAATAGAGGTGCAAATTTGTATCGACTTGTAGCTTTTGTCAACGGGCGGGATCCACATCTGTCACCATTTATAATGAAAAAATGGCAACTTTTTTACCCCTGTGATTGCAAGCAACTGATTAAAAAAGCAATCGCTTTGTTTGCGGTGTTAAACGTAAGGCTGTACTACCGCAGTGGACAAAAACCGTCTGCATACCTACCTTAGGTGCTAAAAATTTGGAATTTATAGCAAGAACGCTTTTTTATTTTTATCGAAAGACATTTTACGAAGCAAAATTTTTGAGGTGTCTAAAAGGGCAATTTCAACTGCGAAAGGGTTAAGCTAGGTCAAAACAGAAAAGGTCAAACAAATTAGAATTCAAAATTTTTAACATTTTGGAGTTTTCTTTTTCAAAATAATGTATAGTTCGAGACGAGTTCAGTGATATACAAAACTTGTTAATCAGGCAATGCGTTTTGGAGTCATGAAGCATCAGAGACGAGTCTACAAAGTGACCTCACGAAAATGCCTCGGGCTATATCTCGGTCACCATTGGTCGGAGGGGCTAAGATTCTCACAGGCGTGTTCCTGGCTCAAAACTACCCCGGAAACAAAGTTTCAGATTTTTTTAGACATGGTGGTGTCAAATTGAAATATATTTGGTCGTTTTGTCCTGGAATGCTCCAACTCCCATAATGAAGGGTTGATTTAGGAGCCAACGTTTAACGTCCCACAAAGCACAGGGACGACCGCCTCGCTAAGGTCACCCTCTCACCAGTCAGTTGCCAGTCGACCTGTACGTTGGGTAAACTATTGAGCGCCGGAGCGTCTCAGGGGAACCGATCCCAAGCCTGGACATGCACTGCCACTGCATGCTTCTGAGCAGAGGGCCGGAGCCCAACGCTCTACCAACTGAGCTACCGGGGCGGCGAAGCAGGTTTTAGCCTACGGTGAACCTGAGTCTATCGCCAGTGCTTTAGTTACCCGACATGCCATACACCAGGGCGAAACGCAGTTTGCCGGAAGTCTCAGTGTGCCTCAGATCCGTTCTGAGACTCTGAGCTGCCTCTGATCCGCTCTGAATTCGGAAAACATTGTTTTATGTACTCGATAGTGTCTGCCTTTAACTCTCTTCCATCTGGCGTACGAAGTCTTCCAACGGCTCGTTTCAAACAATTTCTCGAGAGGCATCTTGCTGATCAGTGGCGGAATTCACTTTGAACTGATTGGTTGCGCTGTTCCTTTATCTGCTGACGCTCTGCCGTTTGTGTTTTATGTATGCCTGTAACATTTGTGATTGCTGAGGCCTATTGTTTTATCTGTCTGGCATAAGATCAAGAATATCCATGCAATTTTGTGCAATATTGAGCCATGGAATAAATATGTAAATAAATGCATATCATTAAAATATATAGCGAAATGGTGCCCAACCGATGCTTTGGCTCCCTTAAATTGGTGCTGCAACAATGTTGGCAAATTTGGCTTTTTTGGACCTTTGACTTCACCTAGGTTGAGGATGATGTGTTCATTTCCATTATCAGGTAGATGACAGCTTCCAGAGTGCAGTGCAAAAAGGCACTCCTGCCTTCCCATCAAATAGGCAGTGGTTAACAAAACGAGCACAAAACCGCTTTCTCTGACAGAAATTGACGATGCGAAAGCATTCGGTTCGTAAAGCGGAATTAAATAATACAAGTTGTCATAGACTAGAAATTAGGTGGAGAACTGTTGGCAGCAGCATAGTTATGAGCTTAAAAGTGGTGTTTAAAATGGCCATTATCTGCCAAATTGTTTTTATTTATTTTGAACCTAAATTAATACTGAAAGAATAGATACAATAATAATCGGAGCTTTCGACTTCAAGTCATCCTCAGCTATGATACACTTTTTTAGCACAAAAATTCAAAAAGACTATCACACGCTTAGGAGCAACCACTTCTTCCTGCAGAATTATGTAGACCGGTTAACAGTACAAAAAAAGAAGAAAAACATGCATTTTCACACAATATACGTATCAATCTTAGAATTTTTTTCTATTTTCTTCCTAAAACAGTTATATATATATATATATATATATATATATATATATATATAACTTGATTATGTCTTGATAATGTTGATAATGTCTTGATATGGACTTGATAATGTCTCATGAATAGACGGAACCGGTAATCAAACTGTATGACTTTATTGGGGAATATTATATCAGAGCTTGACAATGAGTGTAAGAATATGGTAAGATCTTTAGAAAAAAATACAAAAAAGCTGGTAAACTCCCGGAACGTGGTCATTTTCAACCAAACTTGCATCAACAATAAACTGCTACCCAAGTATACGAATATATATATATATATATATATATATATATATATATATATATATATATATATATATATATATATCGTTGTACAGCACTGAGTTTTGGGCTTTTGAGAGTTTCCTGTTAAGTTTTTGGATTTGATTAAATGTCTTTTTAGTTGAATCTGGTATTTTATAAAATAATTCTGCGATATTCATTTAAATTCCATTTTTTCCGACGCGTTTCAATTGTATTATACACAATCATTATGAAGGTAAAAAAGTTGTGCTGGATGCCGCAGTTGCTAATCTTTAAGTTATTTTAAAAATAGTTATTTAGTACATTTTTACGTGGCATACTATTTAAGAATACTTTCAGTTTTGCGAACACATTTCAGGTATATAAAAACACATAGGTATAAAAACATATTCTTATACACCCCAGAGCGCCAGGGAAATGTTAGTGTATTTCTGAATGTTTAGTGACGGTTTGTATCTGTTGATGTGAAGTGCTTCTTTTATGAATAGGCGGTAGTGGTCTGTGCTTGCGTCGATGATTTTGGTGTTTTCTTTCAAGAGTTTGTGTGGTGGTTTTGACTTGTGTTTGCGTAACCAGTGTTCAGCTGGGCCAGTTTGTTCTTGTATGTGCATGGTCAGGCGTCGTAATAGTGTTGTTGTGGTGGCACCAATGTAGTCTTGATGAGGCCTACAATCCTCTTGGGGGCAAGTGAATTTGTAGACTACATTGGTGCGGTTTGAATATTTTGTGGTGACTGGGCTGTTCTTCATGACTATGTTGCGTGTTTTTTTTTGCTTTGGTAATAGATCTTTAGTTGGATGTGTTCGTTCTCATTTTTGCATGATGTTTTTCTTTACTATGTCCTTGAGGATTTTTTCGTCTGTTTTGTACTGCGTGTTCATGTGGTTTTTGTAGTATAACTGGTGAACTTTGCCCTGCTGTTGGTTTTTTGTTTGCTCATGTGTATGTAGTTTGTCGAGCTGTTTGTGTATTTCCTGATCTATTGCCGTGTTTGTGTAGCCGTTGGTAACCAAAAAGTTGTTTCACTCTACTGAACTCCTTGTCTAATGATTCGTAGGTGGAACAAGTTTTTATGGATCGTGAGATGAAGGCTCGCAGAACACTGGCTTTGTATTTTGTAGGGCATTCACTTTTTGGGTTGAGAGTTTTTCCACTGTTTGTTGGCTTAACGTACACGCTTGTTATGTATTTATCAGGGGTGGCTGTAACGTTGACATCGAGGAAAGGAAGAGAGTTGCTATGTTCTTTTTCATATGTAAACCTCAAGATAGAGTTCGTTTCGAGCTCGCTAATGAGACTGGTCAGGTGGTCATGACTTCGTACTTCCAGGAATATGTCATCAACGTATCGACAGTATGTTGTCGGTTTGATGTTTTCTTGAGCAAGGGTGATTTCTCCCACATGAGCAACATAGAAATTCGCAAATAACGGACCCAGTGGTGAGCCCATGGAAACGCCATCTTGTTGGATGTATAGTTTTTGGTCTGGGCCACGAAATGGGGAATCTTTAGTACAAGCCAACAGGAGATTTTTGAGAATTTCAGGGGAAAGTCTAAGTTTTTCTAGCCCGTTACTCTGTTTATGATATACCTCGTCGATGATAATCTGGATAGTTGTCTCAACAGGGACATTAGTAAAGAGACTTTCGACGTCTATGAAGGCTAATTGGCCCTCGGGCTTTTTGATACGTAATAGATCAAGGAATTCTTCTGAAGAGTTGATGATGTATTGAGATGGAATGTAAGGTCTTAGGAGCTGATTTAATTTCTTAGCTAGTCTGTACGTGGGTGTGCAGACTTGTGAGATTATGGGTCTGAGTGGGTGGTTAGATTTGTGTGTTTTTACTGTGCCGTAGGCGTACCCTGGGGTGTACTCACCGGTGATGGTCTCAAAATGCACTCCATCAACTACAGCGTTAGCAGTTTGAATAATCCGGTTCACCTTGGCCTTAAGCTTTTTTGTTAGATCCTCTTTGATTTGTTTAAACTTGGTTTCATCCGATAATATTCTGTTTAGTTTGTTGCAATAATCTTCTTTGTCTAGTAGGACAAACACATATGCCTTGTCTGCTCGTCTGACGATAATACAAGGGTCTTCTCTGAGTTGCTTTCCGGCTTCACGAAGTTGTGCTGTAAAAAGTTTACTCTGGTCACTGCCTCTAAGCTTGCTTCCTTCACCTGCTAGTTGTCCTTTCAGATTGGGATGGATCGATATTACTTCTTTTTCTTCAAGTTTGATGAGGTTTTCGTAAAGAAGTTCAAGTTCGGTTTGTTTATCGATTATATTTCTTTTACTCTGGTAGTGGCAGTTCAGCCTTAAGTTCAGTAGCTGGTGTTGTGCCTCGGTTAGTTCTATGGACGATAGGTTGATATAACCCTTATTTCCATCTTCTGGTATTTTAAGGTTCCCACCATAGAGTTTTGATAGCTTTTTGGCTGCCTTAACCTTGCTGCAATGAGCTGCGTTCTCTACCTTCTCGTCTAGGTAACTGAGAAGTTTAGTCTTGATTTCAGGATCTATATGGATATCATTAAAAGAGTCATATAGGATACGAAGTTTTTGTTGTAGTCTACTCACTTGCTCTTGTTTTTGTTTCAGTTGAGGTTCGACCAGGTTTCTCTTGAAAGCTTCAGTAAAAGGCTGTTGCCGCGCCCGTTGATCATGTATCCTTATATTGGTGTATTTGGGCAAGATGTTTTCTTTCAGGCAGGTATCGTTGTACAGCACTGAGTTTTGGGCTTTTGAGAGTTTCCTGTTAAGTTTTTGGATTTGATTAAATGTCTTTTTAGTTGAATCTGGTGTTTTATCTAATAATTCTGCGATATTCATTTAAATTCTTATTTTTTCCGACGTGTTTCAATTGTATTATACACAATCATTATCAAGGTAAAAGTTGTGCTGGATGCCGCAGTTGCTAATCTTTAAGTTATTTTAAAAATAGTTATTTAGTACATTTTTACGCGGCATACTATTCAAGAATACTTTTAGTTTTGCGAACACATTTCAGGTATATAAAAACACATAGGTATAAAAACATATTCTTATACACCCCAGAGCGCCAGGGAAATGTTAGTGTATTTCTGAATGTTTAGTGACGGTTTGTATCTGTTGATGTGAAGTGCTTCTTTTATGAATAGGCGGTAGTGGTCTGTGCTTGCGTCGATGATTTTGGTGTTTTCTTTCAAGAGTTTGTGTGGTGGTTTTGACTTGTGTTTGCGTAACCAGTGTTCAGCTGGGCCAGTTTGTTCTTGTATGTGCATGGTCAGGCGTCGTGATAGTGTTGTTGTGGTGGCACCAATGTAGGCCTCATCAAGACTACATTGGTGCCACCACAGCAACACTATCACGACGCCTGACCATGCACATACAAGAACAAACTGGCCCAGCTGAACACTGGTTACGCAAACACAAGTCAAAACCACCACACAAACTCTTGATTGAAAACACCAAAATCATCGACGCAAGCACAGACCACTACCGCCTATTCATAAAAGAAGCACTTCACATCAACAGATACAAACCGTCACTAAACATTCAGAAATACACTAACATTTCCCTGGCGCTCTGGGGTGTATAAGAATATGTTTTTATACCTATGTGTTTTTATATACCTGAAATGTGTTCGCAAAACTGAAAGTATTCTTAAATAGTATGCCACGTAAAAATGTACTAAATAACTATTTTTAAAATAACTTAAAGATTAGCAACTGCGGCATCCAGCACAACTTTTTTACCTTGATAATGATTGTGTATAATACAATTGAAACGCGTCGGAAAAAATGGAATTTAAATGAATATCGCAGAATTATTATATAAAATACCAGATTCAACTACAAAGTCATTTAATCAAATCAAAAACATAACAGGAAACTCTCAAAAGCCCAAAACTCAGTGCTGTACAACGATATCTGCCTGAAAGAAAACATCTTGCCCAAATACACCAATATATATATATATATATATATATATATATATATATATATATATATATATCACGCATCACAAGACCAACTATATTTTTATAAGGTAATTTGTAGGTGATAGGCCAAGAAGCTGACATGGTATTAATTTTCGGTTCGAGATCACGTATAAAAATGGACTCCTTGATCTTCGTTTCTGCGACGTCCCGGTTAACACTTAAAATTTCGATCCGAAATATAGAGTTAATTTCATCATCACTTAGGTTTTTATGATAGTGTAATATATGGTCACCGAAGGGCGTGTCCACTCTATGTAGGCGAGCATCACCTAAATGTTCATTTAGACGGTACCTAATGGGTCTTTTGCTCTTGCCTACATATGAATGGACATTCCCTAAATGCCCATATTTAGTGCAGGTGGCCTGATAAACAACGAGCCGGGTCATACATTTGCCCCGAAGGCCACACTCACAAGCATGACAGTGTATTTCCCAGCTGGACAGGGAGGAATCATCAGAGCAGATCGTATCATTTTTTTGTTTTAGGGGTGTTCCAGAAGTCCAGGATATGCGGATGGGTAATTTTGAGGCTCTGGTGATTCCTTGTATCCGCTTAGACAGTGTATCATTAATGAACGGGAGGCGTATGTAAATGACATCAGTACGGCTTGTTTTGTTCTTGTAGGGGCTATTGTGCGATTTAAGAGTTTTAGAATCATTTGATGCAGAATTCCTTGTACATGATCGTATGGTGCTGGTGATGAGCTTTTGAGGGTAACAATTGAGCGAGAAAAGTCTAGCTATTTTTCCTATGCTACGTTCTTTAGTTACTGTGTCGCATGAGCAGCCGATGGCTCTAGTTATCTGTGTATGTAGAATGGATCTTTTGGTTGACATAGGGTGGGCGGGGTCAAAAGGAAGGATTATTGGTGCTGTCATAGGATTCATGTAGAGTTCTGTAGAGTTCATGGACTAAAGAACACATAGTTCCTGTACGTCAGCTCGGCAGCCCGCGAACAGCTGTTATACATGTTTTCGTTATTTCCGCATAATGTATACGTAAGCAGCCGTTTAGAAGTACAGTGCATGCTTGAGAACGCCGAAAGGTCCGGAATGAACGCGGCGGGAAAAAGTATTGAGCAGAAGGCAGGAGTCTTCTGTCATAGTAGGATTTAAATCAAAACGGGATATAAATTCCACACCTCCAGGTACCAAGCGAAGCCTTCGCACAACATTGAGAGGTAGATCCAAACCAAACGTTGGGGATCGTGAACATTTTGGAAGATTTAAGGCTTTCTTCTCAAGAAAACTGAGTAAAAAGCGGCCAAAATCGGTTCAAACTTGCTGCCTCAGGGACCATAAGTAGTTTTCCCTCCAGGATTATCCCTAAATAGATATAAATCATGCTGGCTCTGAGCCGCATTCTGGTAAGAAATTTGCAATGAAGGGAGGGAAAACCTCAAGCCTGTCGCCAACCTAATGTCTAACACGGAAAACTGTCGCTTTTATTTCTTTAGATATAGGCAGTTACTAAAACACACATAATGCCATCAATAGTACCTATATTGAAACAAAACAACCAGTCAATAACATTCCTGAACTCGCGATGTGGTTCACTGAAGATAACACACACACATATAATATATATATATATATATATATATTTTTGTGTGTGTGTGTGTGTGTGTGTGTGTGTGTGTGTGTGTGTGTGTGTGTGTGTGTGTGTGTGTGTGTGTGTGTGTGTGTGTGTGTGTGTGTGTGTGTGTGTGTGTGTGTGTGTGTGTGTGTGTGTGTGTGTGTTTGTGTGTGTAACTCTGCCACCTGCGTAAACGACACCACAGGCTCTGAAAAACGGCACTGACGTAAAACGGAACATCATGCCGCTCGGGCATCGAACCCGCAAGCCTTAATGATCTAAGGGCCTTACCGACTGCTCTATCTGCGACCTGTGGCAGGAAGGCGCCCAGAGTAACATCGGATGATAATTAATAATCAATGAATGAGCCAACGCATCCGACAGAGAAGTGAAGTAATCAGTTGCTATGGGTTGGTGTCGTGTTATTATCTAAGCTGTCGTTGCTCATACAAGCGGAAATTTTTCACTCTCGCACGCAGTCTTGCCGTCCACCGCTGCACTGTGGTAGGTTAACAGTCAGGGGAGGGACGGAACTATAAATATGGTATTGGTGTCCATTCACATGTATTCTAGCAACAGAGATCTGATGTATCTGATGTAACACAGATCAAAAGATAAGTGCTATTTCCAGGCTAGTCGTAAAAGTTAAAATTCTAATAGCACTAACAGGGAAGGTAATGAAAGCCCTATGTAGCATAATTAGCGTTGGGAAAAATGGATTAAGATATGCTTTTATCAAATGCTTTTTCTTTGACCCTTGAATTGCAGTTCAAACGAGGCAACTAATTTTTGCTATCTATTCTCTGTTCTATATATATATATATATATATATATATATATATATATATATATATATATATATATATATATATATATATATATATATATATATATATATAGTGCGACAGAATATATATATATATATATATATTCTGTCGCACTTAATGGTTTCGATGTTCAGGGCCCGTCGCTATCTTTGGCTAGTTGGTGGGTTTTCCGCCCTTGTTTGCAATCGGCATGTGGTATCCACGATTTCTACATTAACACACGCCCCACCGGGGGTCAGGCACCACCTTCGCCCCACTGGGGGGCCATCGATGCCCCTCTAACTCCGAAAATATGGGGGTTAGCGCAAATCCTCAAAGTGCATTAGAAAGCTCGCGTGTATTCAGTAAGAAATTACTTTGCATGTTTAAGCGCTCAGGTCCATGGTTTGACCTCCAGAGGTCAAGGAAGGTCACTATAGGCCATTTGCACTCAAATATGCAATGCTTAAGCAAACTGGGCATAACTCCTATGCCATTAGATCTATTGAGATCTGGCTAAGTACATTTGATAGGAACTTGCCAGACCTTTTTCCGCTATGTGGAACGTAAAATCCTCCCGCCAGTGGTTTGACCTCCAGAGGTCACCTCGTGACCTAATGTGACCGAGGTCACGAAAGGTCAGAAAGTGACCTTGCCGTATATCAAATGAAAGCCAGTGACGATACAAACACGATGGTTTTTGTTGCAGCGCTCTAGCGTAATTAGGTCAAAATTATTGTCAAAATACTTTTTTGACCCCTGGTGACCTTGGACGACCTTGGAAAAGTCAAAGGGAAAATATGACCCTTGGGATCCGTGAAAGGCTGTCCAAAAACGCTGTTCTGAGCAGTCTGAGTATCTGCAACCATTTGTGTGGCCTTTAGATCATAAGACAGCTTTTCCCCATACTTTTCCAATGGGAGAGGTCGCGTCGTCACCTGACCTCAGGTCACGAAATAAAAAAATCCCTGATATACACCTTGTAGACCCTGGAAGGGTCATGAAGTGTAACAATTTTCAAAGCGATCGACTAAGAAATGTAGCTTTTATAGAGCTTCAAAGTTAAAGAGACGTTACCTTGGTTGACCTCGCCTGGTGACCTGACCTTGGATGACCCAGGGTAAAAAATTTTCAGTGATGGTGGGAAAATGATGCGGTGAGAGATAGAGCCCTCAACCGCGGTGCTGCGTTTCGTCGTTTTTCTGCTATCTTGAAAAAACCATAGGGGCCATCGATACCCCTCGGTGGGGCGAGGGTTAAGGGCTGCTGCTTTATATTCTCAGTGGAAAACAGCTCAACCAGTTATATATCACACATCGCGCAACAACGCGTAACCTACAGATTGTAGATTCTCTCCTGCAGTTCCTGTACAGAGGTCAAGAACATCTCAGGTTTGCTACCCACATACCCTTGATGCGACCAACATGGCTGCCTGAAATGAAGAAACTGTTACGTGAACTGAAGCTTTAATTTACTACCATTTGAATATGTCTTAATGAGTAAAAATTTACTTCCAATATGTAACAATATAAAAGGAATTAAATTTACAGCAATTTGGAGTTTAATGCTTTATATATAGCATACTCTTAGTGCCAAACAGGGTAAAGGTTAACTATATTTTCAGTGATTATAAGTTACGTACACTCTAATACAATCATATGTCCATTAGCAGTGGCGGATCCAAGGGGGGGAAGGCATTTGCCCTCCCCCAAACGGAAAAAGCTTGGGACAAAACTATGTTTTTACCCCCCCCAAAGTGATCGACCTCCTTTTTCCCCGACTCCTTTTAGTTTATAAGCAAGATTCTGGTGCTTTAACTCTCAACTTCAAACAGAACCAGTTAAGTTCGGAGTAAATATTGGGCCTCGGACGGAAAAGTAGCTCTAGCCCACTTTTTTAACCCGGGGTCTTTTTTGCTTTTCGCATCAAATACCCAAAATTCTAAATTATACCGGGAAGTGATATTGTAGCGCAGCTTTCACGGCGTGACGTTTTTTTTCTTTTCGACTTTTGACTTTGCTTTGCCCCCCAAACCGACCGGCTAGATCCGCCACTGCCCATTAGCTGCACATAGTAATCAGCCAAAAATATTATCAAATACCCGATACAAAACTACATGAAACAATAATTTGTACTGTTCTCCAATCTCAATAATATCTCCAAAGCTCACAACCAAATAAAGGTACTCAGCCAGAGGAAAAGTACCTCCTAATACCATAGCCAACATGCAGAGCATCCTAGCTAAATTATGATGATGCTCATTAATATGCTTCATTCACCTGCTCAATGAAAACATTTGTGGAATCATCACAATTTCGTTAAGCTTGTTTTAATAAAATTGGCTAAGGTAGGTACAAAAGAAGGCTACCTGAAATTTACCTGACTTCACGGGCACCAAACAGCATATATTTTTCTGGGTACAAAGCCAGGACTTGCAACTCGCACCTCCACAGGTCTAAGGTTTTGATATCTCACATGCACTTGAATGAAATGTGTGCTCCAATTGACACCCTCAAAACCACACTCTCTTGGGCTCGTGAGATCTGGCAGACTTCACTTTGTCCTACATTTTTGGCTGCGGCATGATGAATAAGGGTTGGTAGTGGGTTTAACACTGTCAACAAAACCTCATATTCCGATTTCGGTCAAAATTTACAGCTTCATATTCTACCAATCACCTCGCCCTCTTCAACGAATTCACAGCATCAGGCCCCACACAGAGCACCTTCGACACGTATTTCTGACTCAAGATACCTTTACTTTTCTGACTGTTCTCTTCCCGCAACTCATGCGCCAGAAACGCAAAACTTTGTGGTTACCCAAGTGGCGACCTGGTGGTCCCAAATCGTTATTTCCGTTGCCGGCACGGCTACCGGACTATCTCTAATTCCTTGACATGAGTCCTCAAGTACAACGTAAGCAGTGGGGTAACTATCTTATGTGAAGTAATTTCACTAGGAATCCTAAAAAATACTTCGAAGTTTTCTCTTTTTGTCCAAAATAAATGGTCAAATCCATATAGGAGAATGCATATTACCGTTCTCATGCCATCGCAATTTAGAGGGCCTTTTTCTCATGGCCTTGCATGGGTCAATTTCGTTGGCGATGTGGTTACCTACCCATCTCTAGCTAAGCTATGAAATAACGCGAGTGAGTAAGGATAAATTATTTGTCACTAATTTGTATCGTCTGTCACTAATAGTTATAATGGTACCTAAAATCAGTCAAAGTAGCATTGCCATGTTTTGGATTGTTCTTTTTATGTGGCGGGAAGATCATGGTAATACTTGTTTTGTTCTGGTACGTGAAAATCTTGATCTCCGTCAATTCTCCTTGATTGGCTACCTAAGTTCTGGTCCCTGAACATCATTTGGCTACCCACGAGCGTAGGCGAGTTGGCGAGATTCTTGACCTCTGCCTGTAGATATTGAATTTCACCCGAAATACCATTCGTAGTGCGGAATGTGTGCTGAAAATCCGATGACACCGTTTTACAATAGACCTTGGCATTTTTAATCTACCAAATACCTGCGCAGCGCTGTGGCAGGGTGACCGGCTGTTCGGCACCAGGGTAGCAGGCTCAGCTTACTGCTGTGTGATCAGAGGGAGTCAAACGGTGCCGGCGGTGTGGCCATCTGGGACGCTCTCGGGACGGGTTTCCTCGCTGCCGGCCGGACTCCAGGCAAACAGCACTCGTAAATAGGCATCTGTCGGTGGCATCTATTGGCCGTTCAGGCTGCGCCGCGGCAAAGCCGACTTGTAATGATAGTTGATGGCTCTCGGGCATACTGGTGAACGGGTCATATGTCAAGCATGAATGTCAAGCTGAATGTTTTAATAAGTCATATATGCTTTCACATATCCTAGGAGAACGGGAGGGAAAGTTTGATGTATTACAAAATAATACGTAAAAGTAATATAATGCAGTGTTATATTGGTGATTTCCACATCGGCAATTAGCACAGGCTTTCACAGCCAGAGTGATCAAGAAGCGTAGTTTATTGAAACGTTCTTATAATACTATCACATGATGTGGTAATGATTTTTCTCCTATATGCGCAGCTTTTTCCAATTATAGAAAAGCACATGACTTAGCTCTACCGGTACATAATAAATTCTGGGGTTTGTCGAGGCATCAACTGCCAGGGTCATATGGTGTCGCCAACTTTTTCCGTGTTGGAAGGGTTTCTCGGGAGCCAGATTCTTCCTTGTCAAGGAAATCCACCGGGCATTGAACCCGGGTTGGCCGCATAGAATGCGAGCGTGTTAACAACAATACCGCTGCGCCTCCTCAATCGGAACATGCAAATCTATTCAGTTTACGCGAATGCTTAAACTTTTACAAGACATGCGGTTTTTAACCAGGCGCATCACCCCCCCCCCCTCTTCCGCAGCTGGGAGGCGGTGGGATCTTTGTCTTGGAGTTGACTTAGGAGTGACGATGGTCCCCAACCAGAGCACATCACGAGAGAGAGAGAGAGAGAGAGAGAGAGTGCCTGCTTTGCAGATGGAGTCACGCTTTCTAGCGTAAATGTAAAACCTTCCTCTATAGTTCGGAGTCAAAACTGATCCATGGTCTTCACTATAAAGATTAGCGCGAGACAGTGTCCTGAAATTGGAAATTTTTCGTGGAAACCCTCACCCAGACTTAGTCAATTTTGGTATCCTAAATCTTGAATTTTGACATTTTCTGTAATTGTACAATTAATCATGTGAAAAGTCCATAATTGGAAGCACTCCTTCCAAGAAATGGAAACTTCTTCAAAAAGGGAATGACATGTCATTGAGGGAACTGCGGTCAGAGTTGCCAATAATAGTTTGAACCCAATACTGGAGGGGCCTATTAAGCAACAAGCAATAAAAATCATGCCGGTGCATGTTAAACAAGGCTAAAACCGGGGCCGGGCAAAAAACTGTCATTGAGTTTTCACTTAAGCCGTGCTAATGCTGTCGTCCCAAATACATGAATGGATCTAAATGAATAAAAATGCAGCATTATCAGTTTTCTTGTTTCAGAAGTTGAGGAATGGAAGCAGAGCTGGAACAGCAACTGAAGCAAACATACCGTTCGATAAAGATGCTGCAACACTAGCGTTGTGAACCTGTTACCTTCATATGGTATACAGCATTCTTTAAACAGTCTTGTCAGGGTTCATCCCAAGTGAAAATAGAACACAGCATGGATCTTTGGAGAGAGGGTGGTTCGAATACTGAAGGATTCTAGCACAAACATTTTACAATAAATGCTCAAAAGGACAAACCCCTGTAAAAGAGAACGTTCCTAACAATAATATTTTAATAAAAATCAATAATATTCATTCATAATTCAAATAATTCAATAATATCAAATAATTCAATAAATTTCTTCATAAGCACACTGAGAGACCTCACAGAATGCGAAAGATAATGCGTGACAGACAACACGTCTACAGCGCGGATGCAATAAGCTGTTTCAACCATATAACAAAAATAAAATCAGCCATCGGTCCCTCACGTCTCTTAGTGTAGTAATAAATTAGGAGTAGTAATAACATGCCCCACTTCTTATGCACACTCTTCTCCCTCTCTCTTCTCTTTCAACAACAAGAAAAGCCCCAACGCCTCACATGCTTGAGATGTACGCTTTCGTCTTAAACATACAGCTGGGCTCAAAATAAACGCGAAGACCAGCGGCAGCGCTGTTTCGCGGTACCATTGGTAAAATGAAATTCAGGGACAAATTAAAAACCCGAAATATTGCTCGTAGTTTTACTAGCCAAAACGGATGGTTAAAACTGCCCAAGGCTAAGGGTTGTATGAGACATTATGACATTCACTTTGCTCGACACGCAAGCAATCGTCATCCAGAGGTGCAGAAAGTATGCTGGCTGTCACAAACTCAATGCGACGCATGCCTCCTCTGTCACACAGAGCTGGAAATAATAATTGTATACTTGAATACTATTTCCAATATGCTGAATGTCCTCTACCTGTCCCTTACGTTTTACAGCAGACAAGATTCTAGCACCAAACCATTACAGCATGAAAGTAGTAAACTGAGTTTTCATTTATAGATCATGTTTTTGTTTTTGGAAGGAAAATTTCCAATTATGGCCCCTTTTTCCAGTATTGGGGTCATAACTATTATTGGCAACTCTGACCGCAGTTTCCCCCAATGACATGCATTTCCCTTTTTGAAGAAGTTTCCATTTTTTGGAATGAGTGTTTCCAATTATGGTACTTTTCCACATGATTAAATGTAGCAATTATCATGAAAATAGTCATTATTGGGAACATACCTATCTATTAATGGGAGCGTACATGTACACACAATTGGGAACCCTAACCACAGCTTCCCCCCCACTAAACTTCTATCTCACATATCAACAAAAGGGACAAAAATGTCAATGTTAACATAGTATTTGGATCTACCTAAAATGTGTTGGTAAAGTGGACCTTAGGTAGCGTTTTTATAAACACATCAAATGCTTAAAATTTGCATCCCACTCACGATCATCACCTGCCTGGTCATTCCTTCTTGCAGTAAAAACTCTGAGGCAACTAACCTGCATAGATGTAAAATTATGTCTATTGGCCTAATAGGTACAGAGGTATTGGAATTCACATACCAAAGAAAGATCCAGTGTAGTCAAAATCCTGCTTTAACTCCATGCAGTTCAGGTCCTGTGCGTTGCTTACCACCACTGGTAGTAAGCAACACACACCCCAACTAGCGTTTTTCGAAGTCTCTTTCTTTCTGAGATTTGCTGTGATTTTCTGAGATAAGAAGGTGGTCTACTCGGCCCCCTCCAGTGCACGTTAGTTCCAGGCCCCTCTCCAGTGTGGGTGTTAACACTTTGTGGAGGACTGCATTAGCACACATTTGCTATCTGCACAATATTGATATGATAATTTGATCATGAAAACTCACCTGAATCAGTGTTGTTGCCAGCCTGTTGCTGGCGCCAACTCTCCCAACTTTCTCCAGCTCCAAATATATCTAACCAATCTAGGGCACAAATAAGCTAAGGCAAAAGCAGGCCAAGGAATGAAAACCCAAGTTTGATGGGAAAGTGCATCAGTCTTGCAATAGCCTACATTCATCTTAGATAAGCCATGGGCAGCAATATTTATTCTAGCTAGTTTTAGCCTGCATTTGGGGATGAGGTGGCTTAGTGGATAGCACCCTTGTCTTCTAAGCCACTGGTCCCGGGTTCTCCCGGCGGAGCCTCTGAATAAGTCGATCTGATCCCCAAAATCCCTTCCAACAGGGTGGAGTTGGCGACGCCGTATGACCCTGGCAGTTGGTGCGTCGTTAAACCCCAACAATTATTATTAGCCTGCATTTATCTCAAATATATCTAATACATATGCCCTCAAAATAAGTGGCTTCCAGCTTGTTTACATTTTTGGCAGGCTCTACATCACATAAACATTTCTAACTTGTCTTGTGGCTGTTGCGCAGTTTAACCTCGCCCCACCGGGGGCCATCGATGGCCCCCTAAGGTTTTCCGGGATAGCAGAAAACGCCGAGGCGCAGCACCGCGGTTGAGGGCTCTACCTCTCACTGCATCATTTTCCCATCATCCCTGAAATTTTTACCCCGGGTCACCCAAGGTCAGGTCACCAGACGAGGTCAACCAAGGTCACCTCACTTCACCTTTAGAGCTCTGTAAGAGCTACATTTCGAAGTCGATCAATTTGAAACTTCGTACACTTCATGACCCTCCAGGGTCTACAAGGTGTATATCCGGGATTTTTCGATTTCGTGCCTTGAGGTCAGGTCACGAGGCGACCTCTCCCATTGGAAAAGCATGGGGAAAAGCTATTTCATGATATAAAAGCCACAAAAATGATTGCAAATACTCAGACTGCTCAGAACAACGTTTTTGGACACCCTTTCACGGATACCGGGGTCATATTTGCCCTTTGACTTTTCCAAGGTCATGCAAGGTCACCAGAGGTCAAAAACAGTATTTTGACAATAACTTTTGACCTAATTGAACTAGAGCGGTGAAACAAACACCATCGTGTTTGTCTTGTCACTGGCTTTCATTTGATATACGGTAAGGTCACTTTTGACCTTTCGTGACCTCAGGTCATATTAGGTCACGAGGTGACCTCTGGCGGTCAAACCACTGGCGGGAGGTCTTTACGTTCCACATAGCGGAAAAGTACTGGCAATTTGCTATCAAATGTACTTTACCAGGCCTCAATAGCTCTAATGACATAAGAGGTATGCCCAGTTTGTTAATCATTGCATATTTGAGTGAACATAGCCGATCTTGACCTAATTTGGCCTCTGGAGGTCAAACCATTGACCTGAGCACTAAAACATGCGAAGTAATTTCTTACTGAATTCACGCGAGCTTTCTATTGCACTTTGCAGATTTGCGCTAACGCCCATATTTTCGAGTTAGAGGGGGGCCATCGATGGCCCCCCGGTGGGGCGAAAGTGGCGCCGGACCCCCGTGCGCGGGTTAAGTAGATGTGCTGCCCAGCTATGTTTATTTTTTCACTCACTTAGTACTTTTATTAGTAGTTTTAGGCGTACTTAATACTAAATTCGAAGAAATAGGGGCCGCTAAATCGAAGAGACTCAAACTGTAAATCTGATTTAACCTGAAAAAATGGACAGTGAAGTACTTGATAAAGTATCTGCGTTATCGTTAATGCTTTAAATATGCCCACAATCGTGTATTTCTCGAAAAAATTGACTGTCACATTTCCAGTATCTAGGCGACAACTTTCTGCAAACTACTAACAATCGGCACCATTGGGCTGCATGTTAAAATCTGGCAACTGTGACAGCGGTTTGCGGGTTTTCTGCAGCGGTGGTCCCTCGTTTTAGTAGAAACTGAACACAGTACCAATATTGTATCACTAATGGTACGCTGTGCAATAGAAGTACAGAGCTGCTAAGTTAAAATATTCCCTACACGCTTGATTCTCTATTTCGAAAATATGTGGTTTGATTTTGAGCCATTACAGTCAGGATCGCTATTTTGTCACAATTATGCACCTCAATTTTCGTAAATGTGTCACAAACTCCGGTAGCCGAGTTGGCAAGTTTCTGCACCTCTGTCGTCATCACACCATTCTTGGAGAATACTACTGACCAAGGTCCAAGGCCTTTAAATGTAGTGGTACTGACGTAATACATACTTTGATGACGTCAGCTCCTAACGACTGAATTTCGACATCCTTAGAAATCGCGCGGATCGAGGTGAATTATAACATTTATTTTTGAAGTTTCTGTGCAATAGGGCGTTTGGAAAATACCCGGAATATGAAATCAGGATATGTTCTTTTTGAAAACAACATTGTTTAGCCATATTTTGGGCTATATCACTCGGACTTTTTAGTGGAACGATGCAAGCATTGCTGAATAATTTCGACATGCTTGACTTTTAAAAGAAATACTGTAGTTTCACGATGTTTTTGTGATTTAACATGTACAAAATAAGAAGTCGTGCTGTCTGAGTTTGATGAAACGATCCCAATATTGGATATTTGTGCAACAGTTCTTACAGGGAATGTGGCACCTTCACAACGTGATTTTAACTGAGATAGCCAAGTCGTAAAGCAGGTCGGAAAACCCGGTACTCCATATTTCATTTGTCTTGGAACTCGATATTTCCGTAGAAAAAGCTAAAACCTACCTGACACCAGCCCCCTCAGCCCCCGTCGCCGGCGGCTATTGTTGTGAGCCACTGGTGTGACGACATATGCTGACGTCACGATGAGCATCAGCCAATCGAAGCATTTGAGGCGTTTCAAGTATGGTAGTGGTTGCCAGATCGTGACATCATCCACAGGCTGATATTTATTTATTTTTCTAGAGGAGTGTTTTTAAAAACCAAATATTGAGCTTATTGTACATTTTTCAGAGAAAGCATGAGTGGTTTCATTATTTTTGACTAAAAGTACGCCTAATTACACTAAATTGCAGGATTCAACCAAGGTGCCACATTCCCTTTAAATGAATAATATCTAAAGACAGAATCTTTACGGGTCATGAAACTTGCACCTCTATGTATTTCTCGAAATATATCCGAAGGTAGCAAGAATATTTATATGAATTTTAGGATGCTTTTAGAAAAATAGCAAAAGATTAAGTTAAAACTAGTTTTCTTCTTTATAAACGTCGAATCTCTGCGGGATTTAAAGGTCGAGAATTTCGACATCCTTTTCACGCTCAGGGGCCTGCCTGGTCAGTTTAGTCGCATTAGAAAAATCGTACTTGGCAACCGCTGTCGACAGGCTTGCCTGAATTTCACGCGAGATGCCCTTCTCAGCATTGTGAAAATGAATTTTTCGCAGTTGAGATTAGTGTTTGTGTATGTTTCTGGATTGTATGCTGGATTTTGGACATCGCCAGTTGTTATAACCCAGGGTGTCGGAGCTTACACGTGTGTACGTTTGAGAGTTGGTAAGTTTTAAGTAGCCACTATTGGTATGTATTATGGTTAAAAGCAGGCTAATTTTGAACCTCAACCTGTTGTTCATTCCTTATTTTAATCAGGGTAATATAATTCAAGTTTGAGAAAGCCAGGCATGTGGGTAAAGGGTTTCAGCCGCCCCGGTAGCTCAGTTGGTAGAGCGTTGGGCTCCGGCCCGCTGCTCAGCATGAGTGGCAGTCCAGGCTTGGGATCGGTTCCCCTGGACGCTCCGGCGCTCAATAGTTTACCCGACGTACAGGTCGGCTGGCAACTGACTGGTGAGAGGGTGACCTGAGCGGGGCGGCCGTCCCTGTGCTTTGTGGGACGTTAAACTTTGGCTTCTAAATCAACCCTCCATTGAGGGAGTTGCTCGTTCGGGTGGTGGGGTCGGGTCTCCGTGACAAGTCCCTTGATGTCTTCAGTGAGATTCCGACTCCGCCAGTCGCACTAGGAACAACTTGAACAAAATTTATAAAAAAGTAAATGATTATTTTCATGGTGGCCATTTGACTAGGTATTTTCGTTTATTTTGTGTGATTGCATGCTGTAATTTCTCCATGAATTCAAGTGAAACAGAGGGAGTGAATCATGCTGATGTAGGTATAATTTCATAAATGAGCTTGTTTGAAAATATTTTGTTCAAATGGACAAGTTTTGGAAATCCCCCGCCTTTTAGAAATTTCAGCTTGTTAAAGCTTCTAAAGCAATACCTACCTCACCCTAGGTACTGCTTTGGTAGGTATTCCAGACTTTACTTATATCTTAACCCGCGCCCCACCGGGGTCCGGCGCCACCTTCGCCCCACCGGGGGCCATCGATGGCCCCCCTCTAACTCCGAAAATATGGGCGGTAGCGCAAATCTGCAAAGTGCAATAGAAAGCTCGCGTGAATTCAGTAAGAAATTACTTCGCATGTTTTAGTGCTCAGGTCAATGGTTTGACCTCCAGAGGTCAAATTAGGTCAAGATCGGCTATTTTCACTCAAATATGCAATGATTAAGCAAACTGGGCATAACTCTTATGTCATTAGAGCTATTGAGGCCTGGTAAAGTACATTTGATAGCAAATTGCCAGTACTTTTTCCGCTATGTGGAACGTAAAGACCTCCCGCCAGTGGTTTGACCGCCAGAGGTCACCTCGTGACCTAATATGACCTGAGGTCAGGAAAGGTCAAAAAGTGACCTTGCCGTATATCAAATGAAAGCCAGTAACAAGACAAACACGATGGTGTTTGTTTCACCGCTCTAGCTCAATTAGGTCAAAGTTATTGTCAAAATACTGTTTTTGACCTCTGGTGACCTTGGATGACCTTGAAAAGTCTAAGGGCAAATATTCCCTGGGATCCGTGAAGGGTGTCCAAAACGTTGTTCTGAGCAGTCTGAGTATTTTCAATCATTTTTGTGGCTTTTATATCATGAAATAGCTTTTCCCATGCTTTTCCAATGGGAGAGGTCGCCTCGTGACCTGACCTCAAGGCACGAAATCGAAAAATCCCGGATATGCCTTGTAGACCCTGGAGGGGTCGAAGTGTCGAAGTTTCAAATTGATCGACTTCGAAATGTGCTCTTACAGGCTCTAAAGGTGAAGTGGGTGACCTTGGTTGACCTCGTCTGGTGACCTGACCTTGGGTGACCCGGGGTAAAAATTTCAGGGATGATGGGAAAATGATGCAGTGGAGGTAGAGCCCTCAACCGCGGTGCTGCGCCTCGTCTTTTCTGCTATCCCGGAAAAACCTTGGGGCCTCATGGTGGGCGGGTTAATACTGTAGGGTTGCGCTTTATTAATCTTAATAATCTATTGCCTAGTACGTTTAATGCTTTTATTTTGATAAGATTCTAAAATCTGGAGGAGCTGGATTTATGGGTTTCTCAAGTTAGTTTAACTTCTGTTAATACAGCTAATTTTAATATCTGGCATGCCTTATCTGTTTTTGTATTTCATGTGCATTTTATGTTTTAGTACGTGTAATTGTTTTCAGAGATGTTCTGATCCTACATTTGCTTTTCCCCTTTTTTGTTGATTTTGACCTCTTTTTCCTGAATTTTTACATCCCACACTCGGCAAAAAAGTAATTTCAGGACACTGGGACAGGACAATAGTAGGTGACGATAAAAAACGTCCGGACTGACGGTATGAAAACAACTGTTAAGTGAGAAAAACAAAGGTTCTCCTCTTGGCTACCCGACTTTTTGGTATCGCAGCCCCGTCTCCAAGCTTATTGGCGCCAATTGGAACGTTATGGGGTGTAAAATATAGCAATTTTGTCCCCAAGACTCGCTGAAATGAAATGTCGTCAGGCATCTTGCACGAGGAGACAAGTATTTATCCAATGAGTAAATTTGACAGGAGCACTTAAGCTCCACTCTTAGATTACAATTCTTAAGACCCAAAATCCTGACTTCTTGTGTATTTACGTCAACTTCACCCATTTTTCCTCTTCATGGTTTTCATTAGCAAGCTGGTGAAAAAGCCAGAGGTGAAATTCAAGTTTTTTGGCTTGATTAACCGTAAAATTATTTCGACTTAATCGCACGTTTTCTTTTGAGGTATAAAATCTTTTTTAAAAAGGTATATATGTATAATGCAACAAGTGACATATTCATTCATTTCGTATTCTGGGTGCGTAGGTATAACCTTTGAAGTGTGTTTGCTCGTGGTTTCGACCATGTATCTATATTATATGAAATTGATAGCCAGAATTTGATTTCTTGCCATGATAAATTCGAGGAGTGTGCTCATTTCATTGCCAATATAAAAATCCCAAAGTGCATTCCTAAACGTGAATAATTTTGAGGTGCTGATTGCGAGGCCCTATATATGAAAATGCATGTCGACTGTCTGCTCAGTTTTCAATGCCTGGAATGATGGAGAAAAATATTAGTAATGCAGAAGTTGAGTAGAAAATTCTGGCAGCTCACCAATAACGCATCGCGAATCACATGTACTAGCAGCTGTCAACACAGATTGCTGTTGCTTTTACATGGTTCGGCGCACTTTGGTCTTGTGTCGCAGAAAATCTATTTTTGAGTCACTCAGATTGCAGTTTGCCAAGATCCAATCAAGATCGTAAGACATTCAGCACCGACGTGTTGTAAACAGACTGGGAAATTGGCGGTCAAATCAACCAGCACCATTTTCGACGCCCAATAGGATGCTGAGCCGTGATGAAGCTGTGAGAGCTGCCTGAGATCTCCCCAACTGTGAAGTTGTGTGCCAGAATGGATGATGGGTTGCCAGCACGTGCACACGTAGAAGAATCCTGTCGGTCGGCTGGCAGTTTCAAACTTGTGCAGGAAAACTAGTTTTAAATTAAGTGGTCCTAAGAAGTAGCTCGCAAAGCGGGAAAGATATTTAGTTCTCTTTTCTTCTTCAGGAGGAAGTTATTTCATGTTCAAAGAGAACTGGTCAAACAAGCTAAAACACTATTATTTCTGACGATCGATTGTGAAACACTACTTTTATTTGGCAGGGGCGGCTGAACGGAGTTTGGCCCCGTCCTTTTCGCTTTGAGGGGCCTTGGCCGGGTTCCCCCTACCAGCCGGAGTGGCAAAATTAGCCGTGAGAGCCAACAAAAGATTTTGACCTGACGTGAAAAATGACCTGATAACCTGGGTCATTAAAATTGACATCCATCGCCGTTTCGTGACAGCAACACGCTGAATTTTTGCAAAAGCACTCAATCAATCATGGGTCAATCCAGCGGCGGATCTAAGAGGGGCTAGGGGGACAAGCCCCCAAAAAAGAAACATAATCCGAGCCCCTATATCGTTACTACAACGCCCCCAGTAAGGGCGAAGGTGGCAAAAACCAGGCTAAGTGTGAGGGCTAAAAACTATTTTCGGATGTGACTTATGCCTTTTTCCCAAGCATAGGTCTGACACTGACAGTTTCTTTCCTCCTTATAGGGAATATTGCACCTTGGTGCAGTTCCAGTCTGTGATGGTTTTCAGGGCACTCCATGCCGAAAATAATGGATTTTGCCTTAATTCAGCTAAAAATGGTTACAGAGGTGCAGAAACTTGCCAACTCGGCTACTGGAGTTTGTGACACATTTACAAAAATCGAGGTGCATAATTGTGACAAAATAGCGATCCTGACTATATGGTTCAAAATCAAACCACATATTTTCGAAATACAGAATATAGCGTGTAGCAAATATTTTAATTTAGCAGCTCTGTTCTTCAATTGTACAGCGTACCATTAGTGATACAATATTGGTACTGTGTTCAGTTTCTACTAAAACGAGGGACCCCCGCTGCAGAAAACCCGCAAACCGCTGTAACAGTTGCCAGATTTTAACATGCAGCCCAATGGTGCCGATTGTTAGTAGTTGCCAGAAAGTTATCGCATAGATACCCGAAACGTGACAGTGAATTTTTTCGAGAAATACACGATTGTGGGCATATTTAAGGCATTCACGATAACGCAGATACTTTACCAAGTACATCTCTGTCCATTTTTTCAGGTTAAATCATATTTACAGTTTGAGTCTCTTCGATTTAGCGGCCCCTATTTCTTCGAATTTAGTATTAAGTACGCCTAAAAGCTAATAAGAAAAGCACTAAATGAGTGAAGAAAATAAACATAGCTGGGTAGCAATTCTACGTAAACTGCGCAACAGCGACAAGACAAGTTCGAAATCTTTGTGATGTAGAGCCTGCCAAAAAATTTAAACAGGTGGGAAGCCACTTATTTTGAGGGTATATTTATTAGGTATACCTGAGATAAGTGCTGGCTAAAACTAGCTAGAATAAATATTGCTGCCCATGGCTAATCTAAGATGAATGTAGGCTACTGTAAGACTGATGCACTTTCACATATCAAAATTGGTTTTTCATTCCTTGGCTTGCTTGTGCCTTAGCTTATCTGTGCCCTAGATTGGTTGGATAGATTTGGAGCTGGAGGAAGTTGGGAGAGTTGGCGCCAACAACAGGCTGGCAACAACAGTGATTCAGGTGAGATTTCATGATCAAATTATCATATCAATATTGTGCAGAAAGCAAATGTGTGTCAATGCAGTCCTCCACAAAGTGTTAACACCCACACTGGAGAGGGGTCTGGTACTAACATGCACTGGATGGGGGCCTAGTAGACCCCCCTTCTCATCTCAGAAAATCACAGAAAATCTCAGAAAGAAAGAAACTTCGAAAAATGCTGGTTTGGGGGTGTGTTGCTTACTACCAGTGGTGGTAAGCAAGGCACAGGACCTGAACTGCATGGAGTTAAAGCAGGATTTTGACTACACTGGACATTTCTTTCGTATGTGAATTCAAATACCTTTGTACCTATTAGGCCAATAAACATAATTTTACATCTATGCAGGCTAGTTGCCTCAGAGTTTTACTGCAAGAAGGAATGTCCAGGCGGGTGATAATCGTGGGTGGGAGGCAAATTTTAAGCATTTGATATGTTTATAAAAATGCTACCTAAACTCCACTTTACCAACACATTTTAGGTAGATCCAAATCCTATGTTAGCATTGACATTTTTGTCCCTTTTGTTGATATGTGAGATAGAAGTTTAGTGGGGGGGAAGCTGTGATTAGGGTTCCCAATTGTGTGTACATGTACGCTCCCATTAATAGATAGGTATGTTCCCAATAATAACTATTTTCATGATAATTGCTACATTTAATCATGTGTAAATGTACCATAATTGGAAACAATGACCCATAATTGAACATTTTACTTCCAAAAACAAAAACATGATCTAAAAGTGAAAACACAGTTTACAACTTTCATGCTGTAATGGTTTGGTGCTCGAACCTTGTCTGCTGCAAAAAGTAGGAGACAGGTAGAGGACATTCAGCATATTGGAAATAGTATTCAAGAATACAATTATGATTCCCAGCTCTGTGTGACAGAGGAGGCATATGTCGCATTAAGTTTGTGACAGCCAGCATGCTTTCTGCACCTCTGAATGGTTAATATGGCTAAAATCTCGCTTCAATTAATTGTCCTCTGTCAGTGATAGTTGGTAATTATTTTTGCAAGATTGAACATGTTTGATTTGCCCCAAAAATGGATTCAAATACGATTGAAAGGTTTTAGCTAATAGAAGTTACAGTTATGAATTAGAATAGCATTTGCAAATTTGTTCTATTTTTTCTTGAAATATCAACACGTACTTCACGTTATAATGCAGTCAATAAAACATGCCATACGTATTTGTAATCGACAGTACCAAGTACGTGGGTTTTAGAGCTGTCCAGGCAAGAACAACCTGTCCTCGCACGTGCAGCGGGGCCTGGGCATGACGTCACATTCCTAAGATTGTCTCATGGCATTTTACATGACGAGGGATAACGGGGTGGTAGGGGGAGTGAATTTTTGCCTTTTTCTCCGCGAACAGTAAGTTCTGGGACAAATGAAATATCGATCAAGTATTTTGCTCATAGCATGGCTGTCTCAGTGCAAATCCCATTATGAAGGTGCCACATTCTCTTAAATCTCGTGCTGCCACGCTCGGACGGAAATGCGCGAACATTGTCTCGCTGTAATTCGCTACGTGCAAAAAGGAGCTATATCTTCTTTCTGTTTAATTGAAATGTGTAGAAAAACAATGAGGAACAGCTTCTCGTGGTATTATGCAGGACACAGGACCAGATACATTATATTTGCATCATTTACATCATATATTTGCACGGAAATGGACAGGCCGTACAAAATAACACTGCCGGCGGGGCTAGGGTTAATGGCCAGTACCTCGAAGACAAAGTTTACAAAAGAGAGTGAGGTCAACAAGCCTTTATCAGTTCTTAATGTAGAAGTTAAATGATGTGGTGACAAGTTTGAAGGCTCTCTATATAGGAAACCAACTTTCACGGGCTTATGTACAACTTTTGCCTTCATTATCACGACGATGAAGGCAGCTATTGTCATATCTTCCATTGTTTGGGTAAACAGAATAGGCGCTGACAATACACCTTTCAGACACAGAAAGAAATTTTTACAAGGGCAAACCTTTTCAAACCCTTGTTTACATGGAAAATTACTAGGGTAAAACGCAAAGCTTGTACGTTCAAAATCCGTGCCACGAAAACAAGGGAAATACAAGGAAAAACCATGTAGAACAATGGTAGAACCACAGAGGTCAAGAATCTCACCAACTCGCCCACGCTCGTGGGTAGCCAAATGAGGTTCAAGGACCAGAACTTAGGTAGCCAATCACGGAGAATGGACAGACATCAAGAATTGCACATACCAGCACAAACCAAGTATTTCCAAGATCTTACCGCCACGTGAAAAGAACGATCCATAACATGCAATGCTACCTTGACTGATTTTAGGTACTATTATAACTTTAGTGACAGACGATACAAATTAGTGACAAATAATTTATCCTTACTCACTCGCGTTATTTAGCAGCTAAGTTAGAGATGGGTAGGTAACCATATCGGCAACGAAATTGACCCATATAAAGTCATGAGATAAAGGTACTCTAATTTGTGATGACATGAGAACGGTTATATTCATTCTCTTATATGAATTCGACCACTTATTTTGGAAAAGAAGAGAAAAATTTAAAGTCTGTATCAGGATTCATAGTGAAATTACTCCGCATAAGATAGTAACTCCACTGCTTACGTTGTACTTGAGGACTCGTTTTACGGAATTAGAGATGGTCTGGTAGCCAGACTGGCAACGAAAATTACGATTACACTGAGAGAAATTTTCACTACGTTACAACCTCGTAACGAGGGCTTCAGAACCCTAAAGTTTGTGTTCTAAATGTCTGCATCATTAGCAAGCATTTACTTGTTTTTTACTCCAAAAACTAACATTGCGGGCCCAAAAGTTAGCACGAGAACAAGGCATTGACCAGGGTTGAGTTGGTATTATCATCGACCATTGTATTCCAACGAAGTGCCTACAATGATTAAAATGCAATAACCAAGTCTAGACGAAGTCTTTATCAGGGCCTACAAATGTGCTAGCATTTCTTACTCTAGTAACTTACCACAAGAACAAAGCTTTGACCATGGTTTAGTTGGAGTTAATCAGTCACCATCATATCGTAACTAGGTGATTACTAGAGGTGGGAGTTTCGGGCATTTGCAGGCCCGGCCCGGGCCCGGCCTGCTGCTGATTTTGAAGCCCGTCACAAGCCCAGTTTGTGGAAGAAATGGATTATCAAGCCCGGGAAGGCCCGGTATCATGGAAAACCATTAACGAGTATATACAACATTTATTTACTTTAAAGCTGTTTCAAATATATGTTTTAAGCCAATTTATCCTGTAAAAAGTTTTGGTTTCACCCAAAACCATATTAAAAGGTGCATGTAGCATCAGTAGCCTCAGCATCTTAATAATTCAGCAGAAAATGATACTGAAAAACACAGTATGAAACATGGCTTGCTTATGATGCAAGCTTACTTCAGGTAATGACCAGCATCACCTTATAAAACAAGGGCATTCTAGATAGAGGTATGCACATGGCAGCTTTAAGAATCGGGATGAAATAAGTCCACTCATGTCAGACATTCCTCCATCTTTGCACTTTTATAAATCATTATATGCTGGCACGAGCCTCACAATTGAGTTCCAATAATGTCTATGAATAGAGGAGAGAGCAGTGACAAGTTTTCAGCTACAACTTTTCAGAATATCATGGCGGAATGGCTGTGAATGAACAAAATCCTTCACATTGTCCTCAATTGATACTGTGAACATTTTCTTTAGTTTGTCACTAAACAGCTTGGAAGATAGTTAAAGATTGTTCTGCTTGGGTCAGCCCGGTCTGCAAAGTAGGTAAGCCAACAGGCCAACATGAACAAGGCCCATCGCCATATACAATTATCAAACCACCAGCCATAAAGAACTATCTTGATAAGGAACCACTAGTTTTCCAGGTTCGCACCAAACATTGAATAAAAATATTGCACCAATCTCCACCAAAAGTAAATCTGACACAAAAACAACTCAATCCCATCCACATCACCATTTTGATTTGGGCTTGAACATTATTTCTGTTTGTTTTGTTGTATTTTATGGGCTTGCGCTTAGTAGGTATCTGAAGCGCCGTGCTTGTCTACATTAGGCAATCATTTATGAAACATTTTTCACCAAAATTTACCAGAATAGTAAGTTTATTTCAGTGAAAATATTTCAAGACTTTTGAAAATATATTTTAAAATTTAACAGATTTAAAAATAAGCACAAGTGTGTGGTGCATTTTTGTTCCTGGAAAGGCCACTTTTTGTGCACTTGTTTGTGGACTCTTACTCAAGGTCTAACTTTCACAGGGTAGAACCTTGAACATTAGACCCTTTGATCAGTGGACCTTCTGATGTGATCCTTTTGAACCGCAGATTGATCCACCACTGCGATAATACCTTTAGTGTGGTGGGAGGGAAGTGCTGTTATGTTCAAGCTTATAATAGAAGTTGTATTTCATAGAGGCCAGGAAGTATCTCCACAAGGAAAATGCAACACATAGTGTCAAGTATATTCATGTTTTGGTGTAATTTCAAGGTTCCTTCTAAGGCTGACTGCTCTCCCAGTATCCCCATAACTGACTAATTTATGTTTTGAAGTACTTCGATCAAAACATGTTTTTTTGTGGCTATTTCCTTGCTTATACTAGCCCTTTCTGAGTGGATTTTGCATCTTTGGGCAATGAAGAGCAAGATGAGCTGTGGAAGGGTCAACTTATCAACATTTGTTATTGCAGCTAGAGTTACCGGCCAATTTGCATTATGGGCTCCCACTAGATAGTTTGTACCTGACATATTTACTTCACCTTTTCGTAGAGGACATGGGATGGCTCCATAGATAACATTTTTTTTACCTGGGCGAAAGCTTCGAAAGATTTTCTAGCTGAGCTAGGTATTAATATCAATATGTTAGCAGCAAATTGGTTAAATGACATCCTTTGAAATGGTATACTGACAATATGGAGTAACAAATATGCTATCACAATTTTATTTTGTTCACCCATATATGACTTGAAAATTTGGAAGTAATCAGGATATTCATAAGATGACAGTACGGCTGGATGTGTGCAACTGTGGCATTTTCAAATTTGATTTTAAATATTGATTCGGTTTAGTAACTTGCTTTTGACCCTGGCATGGTACGATAAAGCTGCTTCTGTTTTAATTCCTGATGTATGTCTAAAGTCAAATTAATTGTAATGTTCAAGCTGCTGGTGATGAATAGATTTTGTTTCAGTGGAAAAACTAGGTCTGTACTGAAAAAGGATTATTTAACTTACGAAAATTGACTTTGAAGTCCCACTTTGTTGAGCCCGGATGAGCCTGGGTGAAGCCGTTTCGCCCGGCATTGGCTTAATCGGCCTTCGGCCCGGTCAGCCCGCGGGCCTGGGCGGCTTTTGCCCGGCCCCGGGCCTATAAAGTCCCCCTCTAGTGATTACCATGCCTCGAAAGCAGAGACCAGGTCTAGACAAAGTCTTCAGTCAGCCTTACTCTAGTATCTGAATTAGGAAAGTACAAATTTTTAGCTTCAGTATGGGTGAATTAGAAACCAGTGACTAGGTCTACAAAAAGTTGGAAGTATATCATTGATCACAATTTGAACCCCATTAAAACTCCTCTTCGTTCCTGCTGAAAAACATTGATCGCATCCGAGGTAACTGCATTAAACCCTGTTTCCTTTATTGTTTTTCTTTTGTTAAGAGAAATGAAACACATGACTATCACGGATCGTAGTAGTTGCGAAATATTTGCACGAATGAAAAAACACGAACATCATACCGCAATCATCTTGGCCATCTGAGCCACTCCAGCTCAGTCACCTGAGCCTCTCCAGTTCATTCATCTGAACCACTCCAGCTCAGTCATCTGGGTCACTCCTGCTCACGCATCTGCCACCACCACCGCATCCCGAAGTTCTTTGATGATTGCAGAGGACGTTTACGTCCTTTACAGCGAAGAAATTGAAGGCCAAGAAGCGGTTTGTTGCTTTGGCCCCTTTATAGGTATTCCAGGCTGAAGACGAACTGGCATACGATCCCCATAAGGAGGGCTTCAGTTGGTCCATCCATCACTAACACCTCCACGTCATTCACACATACTGTTTGCTCTCTCAGTGTCGCACTCACAGCTTGGAGGTTGTCATCATATACTCACCGACCAACCACACTAGGGCCTTGGGAGCTCGGGCTGAAAATGAGACGCGAGGCGGTTAGGACACGGTCATCGGAAAACCGGTGTGCAGATGTATTCTTTGTTTGCGTTCGAAAGCTCTTGGCTAGACCAATAACGATTATGCGAACTCTTTTTTGGTTAGGTCAATATTGAGGTCACCAGAACTCAAAGCAGGTTCCATACAGTGGCCGAATCAGGGGGAGGGGGCGAAAAAGGCTGTTGATACCCCAAACGAAAAAGCTCAGTGAAGAGCCATATTTCCCCCAAAAACTGTCGACCTTTAGACATTTTTCCCGGCTCATAATAATTATTGGGGCTTATCGACGCACCAACTGCGGGTTATGGCGTCGCCAACTCTTTCCTGTTGGAAGGGTTTTGGCCAGCTTGTCTTGTTCGCCGCGCCTTGAACCGGTGCTTAGCCAGTACCTGACCACACACCTTTTCCCCGGCTCCTGCCCCTTTTAGTCAATAAGCAAGGTTTTGGTGCTTCAACTGAAACATTCAACTTCAAACAGAACCAGTCAACTTCAGTGTAAAAATTGGACCTAGGTCCTCTCGATATGGAAAATCGCTTTTGAGTGAATAGTCCTTGAATAGCAAAAGCAAGCATACTGTGGTCAAATTTTTCACCGGGCTGTTTTTTTGCTTTTCGACTTTGGCTGCCCCCTCCCCAAACCTACTGGCCAGATCCGCCACTTGTTCCATATGCCTGAGAATCCCTGGCTACACCCATAAAGTCATTTTAATTTGTATGCAATGGAAGAAGTTCCGTAACAAGTAGGTAATTGGACACTTGGCATTCCAATGCAGCTGCTTACCTTGCAAGTCCAATCCCTTTCCAAGTCCACACCATTTTAGCGACTGCCTGCTCCCAATGTCCCAAGGCACTGACACTAAAAAAGATTGGTCTAGAATATGCCTAAATAGGCTATACGCTAACCAAAGAAACTTTTCCACCGCAATCCGCCAACTCCACTAACACGGCCCTGCGCACACTCCCCGTGGCCTGCGACTGAGGGAGGCGTTTAATCACGACACGAATGAAAAAACGCAGTAGCGCACGTGTACACTTCCGGTGCTTCTGTGACACTAATAATACCAGGTCAAAATGTGTGCGGCATTTGTAAGTATACGACCATCTTGCCCATGCATTAGCAGGGCTGTCCTACTGCCGGCTTTGATCATACGGGACAGCGTTGCTACCCTTGTATTGCCTTAGTTGCGTGTTCATATCATTACAAGAGGACGACTAATGTTTGTTTTAAAACAATACCTTAACTACTTCTTACTTTGCACGAACTGGGTTTTGTCCTTCTTTAGCGTTGGTTGTGCTCTAGTTAACCCCAATATCAGGGCTGAATTTGTATAGACATTGTGAAAATTTCTCTCAGTGTAGGGACCACAGGTAGCCACTTGGGTAGCCACAAAGTTTTGCGTTTCTGGCGCCGGAGCAGCGAGAAGAAAACAGTCAGAAATACGTGTTGAAGCTGCTGTGTGGGTGTCTTACTTACTAAGAGGCTGTAGTTGAGCTAAATCAAAACAGGAGGTTTTGTTGTCAGTGGTAAACCCACTACCAAATCCTATATATTATGCCGCAGCCAGGGAAACGTAGGACAAAGTGAAGTCTGCCAGATCTCAAAAGCCCAGGAGAGTAGTGTCATTTGAGGGTGTCAATTAGAGCACACATCTTAATCAAGTGCATGCGAGATATCCAAACTGTAGACCTGTGGAGATCAAGATGAGAGTTGCAAGTTCTGGCTTTGCACGTAGAAAATTATATGCTGTTTGGTGCCCATGATGTCAGGTAAACTGCAGGTAGGTTTCTTTGGTGCCTACCTAGGTCAATTTTATCAAATCAAGCTTAACAAAATTGTGATGATTCCACCAAAGTTTCCATTGAGCAGGTGAAAGTGGTGATGCTCATTGATCTGCTTCAATCTTTCTAGGATTTGCTGGATGATGGTTGTGGTATTAGGAGGTACTTTTCCTCTGGCTGAGTACCTATATTTTGTTGCAGGCATTGGATATATGGAAATTATATGTATTCTTTTAACAAAATGTGAATTAAATGTATCCTGCAAGTAGCTTAAGTCTCAGCGTGCTGACTGCTACCGTCAAATGGTGGTTGTCTGCTATCTCAGCAATGATAATCTAAGCAATTATTGATCATAGCAAGCAGTTGCAGTGAGGGTACTAGACTCTGACAACACATATTGTTTTTTCATGCCTTTTTATATTAGGTATTTGATAACATTTTTGACTGATTAATATGCGCAGCTAATGGACACATGCTTCTATTACAGCACATACAACTTGTAATCACTGCACATATACTTAACCTTTCGCTGTTTGGTACTAAGAATATACTATATGTAATTCATTAGTCTCTAAATCCCAGTAAATTTAATTCCTTTCATACTTCATCTTTTTAAGGGAATTTTTTTACTCACTAAGACATATCTTCTAGGAGCAATTTAAAGCCTCAGTTCACGCAAAAGTTTATTTCACTGCAGGTAGCCACGTTGCTCGCATCAAGGATATGTGGGTAGCCAACCTGAGATGTTCTTGACCTCTGTAGAACCATAGTACGACAAGGGTTGTTAGAGACGTTGTACAAACCTTGTAACTTAACTATGGTTAACCTACATGGCAAAGACAATGGCTGACAACGTCCCCACAAGCCTTCTTCTAGGTCATGATTACCCCATAACAAGGGTAGAACAAAGCCTTGTGCCCGCCTTGTACGCAACCGCAGCCTTCCTACAAGAGCGTGATGAGATTAAAACCTTGCTTACACAGCCGCTTTACCAGTGCGTAACGGGGAGGGAACAAGGGTGTTGCAAGGCTTCTTACAAGGGTAAAACAAGACTCGGATTACGTCTTTACAACAGCGGCAGATCCAGGACTTTATTTCGGGGGAAGCTTGGGCGCTCGCGCCTCTCCCGCCGTAGTGTCTGGACAGCATCCGACTACACATTTACTTTAGGCACTCTGACATTTCATGGTGTGGAAGGGGACTTAAGCCCTCTTAGCACCTCTCCCTTGTACCTACCTCTGCTTCGAAAGGAACTTCTCAGTCTCTATGCGAAAGCTAAAGCGTTTTCTGGCCCCAAATGCATCCGGAAGACCATCGGTAGAAAAAGGGTGAGCATTGAGCCACCTCTCAAGCAAGAAAATAACCCGCATGTTGTCTTACCCATATCGGTAAAACACAGCATCCTTCGTCAGGCGCCGATCCATCTGAAGACACCAACAAGATAATATTGGAACTCAACTCACCCTATTTTTCAAACGGGCCCGTAAGGCAAACACAATTAGGTTCTACCCACTGCAGGTACCTAAGCCATATGATCAAATAGTCTGTGCTCGTTTGACACGAGAATATGAGCCTTAACACCAATATGGCATGCATGCCTGAAGTAACCACATAGCTACTTACCTGGACCTGGATTGAACATTCCAAAATGCCTCAACTTTTCAACTATTGGAACAGAGAACAATACTTCCCACTCGCAGATCACTAACAAATATTCCAGACAGCTTCCAAAGTTCCAAGATTGATTAAAATAAGTCACATTTATTCTAACCTACACGGCATGCGTGCCAGGCCACTGTGTATTTCCACGGGTAAACAGAAAGCAAGATGGCGACCGTAACCCGAGAAGGTATTTGAAACCATAGGCAAACGACAATGGCCGGGCAAGGGTGCAACAACGCCCTAGCTTTACCTACCAGCTAATTACAATGCCACTACAACGCCTAGTATTCAGTTAGTGCAGCGCTGGTGCGCAAGCAAGGTATGAACCAGGTATGAACGAGGCGCGCACTATTGTGGCACAAGGCAAGGTTGTCATTCCGTAGTAATTGCATTACTTTATGCTAGTGACGTGACCAGGGTTGTTTTACTTCGGTAATTGAACTACGGTGCAACTATTTTTCTGCAATGGTAAAACTTGTAGAAACACAATTTTAAGCTTGTACCTTGTAATAAATTATTTCTGTGGAGGTGCAGAAACTTCCCAACTCGGCTACTGGAGTTTGTGACACATTTTAAAAAAAATCGGGATGAATAATTGTGACAAAGTAGTGATCCTGGCTGTATGGTTCAAACCGAAACCACATATTTTCGAAATACAGAAAGAAGCGTGCAGCGAATATTTTAATTTAGCAGCTCTGTTCTTAAATTGCACAGCGTACCATTAGTGATACAATATTGGTACTGTGTTCAGTTTATACTAAAACGAGAATCCGCTGCAGAAAATCCGGAAACCGCTGTCACAGTTGCCAGATTTTAACATGCGGCCCAATGGTTCCGATTGTTAGTAGTTGCCAGAAAGTTGCCGCCTAGATACCCGAAATGTGACAGTCAATTTTTTCGAGAAAGACGGTTGTGGGCATATTTAAGGAATTAACGGCAACGTAGATACTTTATCAAGTACTTCTTTGTCCATGTTTTTCAGGTTAAATTATATTTACAGTTTGATTCTCTTCGATTTAGTGGCCCTTATTTCTTTGAATTTAGTATTAAATACGCCTAAAAGCTACTAAGCAAAGTACTAAATGAGGGAAAAAATAAACATAGCTGGGCAGCACATCTATTTAAACTACGCAACAGCAAAAAGACAAGTTCGTAATATTTATTTGATATAGAGCCTGCCAAAAAAATTACACGGGTGGGGAAAGCGTGTCACTTCTTTTGAGGACATATCTATTGGATATATCTGAGATAAGTGTAGGCTTAAACTAGCTAGAATAAGAATTGCTGCCCATGGCAAATCTAAGATGAATGTAGGCTACTGTAAGACTGAAGCACTTTCACATATCAAGCTTGGTTTTTCATTCCTTAGCTTGCTTGTGCCTTAGCTTATTTGTGACCTAGATTGGTTAGATAGATTTGGAGGTGGAGGAAGTTGGGAGAGTTGGTGCCAGCAACAGACTGGCAACAACAGTGATTCAGGTGAGATTTTATGATCAAATTATCATGTCAATATTGTACAAAATAGCAAATGTGTGCTAATGCAGTCCTTTACAAAATGTTAACACCCACACTGAAGAGGAGTCTGGCACTGACGTGCACTGGAGGGGGGGCTAAGAGACCCCATTCTCATCTCAGAAAATCACAGAAAATCTCAGAAAGAAATAGACTTCGAAAAACGCTGGTTGGGGGTGTGTTGCTTACTACCTGTGGTAGTAAGCAACACACAGGACCTGAACTGCATGGAGTTAAAGCAGGATTTTGACTACACTGGGCCTTTCTTTGGTGTGAGAAGTCTGTACCTATTAGGCCAATAGACATAATTTTACATCTATGCAGGGTAGTTGCCTCAGAGTTTTTACTGCAAGGAGGAATGACCAGGCAGGTGATAATCGGCGGTGGCAGGAAAATTTTAAGGTTTTGATCTGCCTATAGAAATGCTACCTAAGGTCCACTTTACCAACACATTTTAGGTAGGTCCAAATCCTATGTTGACATTGACATTTTTTATCCCTTTTGTTGATATGTGAGATAGAAGTTTAGTGGGGGGAGGGGAAAATCTGTGCTCAGAATTCCCAATTGTGTGTACGCTCCCATTAACCCGCGCCCCACCGGGGGTCCGGCGCCACCTTCGCCCCACCGGGGGTCCGCCGCCACCTTCGCCCCACCGGGGGCCATCGATGGCCCCCTCTAACTCCGAAAATATGGGCGTTAGCGCAAATCTGCGAAGTGCAATAGAAAGTTCGCGTGAATTCAGTAGGAAATTACTTCGCATGTTTTAGTGCTCAGGTCAATGGTTTGACCTCCAGAGGTCAAATTAGGTCAAGATCGGCTATTTTCACTCAAATATGCAATGATTAAGCAAACTGGGCATAACTCTTATGTCATTAGAGCTATTGAGGCCTGGTAAAGTACATTTGATAGCAAATTGCCAGTACTTTTTCCGCTATGTGGAACGTAAAGACCTCCCGCCAGTAGTTTGACCTCCAGAGGTCACCTCGTGACCTAATATGACCTGACGTCACGAAAGGTCACAAAGTGACCTTGTTGTATATTAAATGAAAGCCAGTGACAAGACAAACACGATGGTGTTTGTTTCACCGCTCTAGCTTAATTAGGTCAAAAGTTATTGTCAAAATACTGTTTTTGACCTCTGGTGACCTTGGATGACCTTGGAAAAGTCAAAGGGCAAATATGACCCCTGGGATCCGTGAAAGGGTGTCCAAAAACGCTGTTCTGAGCAGTCTGAGTATTTGCAATCATTTTTGCGGCTTTTATATCATGAAACAGCTTTTCCCCATGCTTTTCCAATGGGAGAGGTCGCCTCGTGACCTGACCTCAGGGCACGAAATCGAAAAATCCCGGATATACACCTTGTAGACCCTGGAGGGTTCATGAAGTGTAGGAAGTTTCAAATCGATTGACTTCGAAATGTAGCTCTTACAGAGCTCTAGAGTTGAAGTGAGGTGACCTTGGTTGAACTCGTCTGGTGACCTGACCTTGGGTGACCTGGGGTAAAAAAATTCAGGAATGGTGAAAAAATGATGCAGTGAGAGGTAGAGCCCTCAACCGCGGTGCTGCGCCTCTTGATTTTTCTGCTATCCCGGAAAAACCTTAGGGGAGTCATCGATGGCCCCGGTGGGGCGAGGGTTAATAGATATGTTCCCAATAATATTTATTTTCATGAGAGTTGCTACATTTAATCATGGGGAAATGTACCATTATTGCGAACACTCCTTCCCAAAATGGAAACTTCTTCAAAAAGGGAAATGCATGTCATTGGGGGGAAACTATGGTCAGAATTGCCAATAATAGTTCTGATCCCAATACTGGAAACATTGACCCATAATTGGAATTTTTCCTTCCAAAAACAAAAACATGATCTAAAAATGAAAATAAATTTTACTACTTTCATGCTGTAATGGTTTGGTGCTTGAACCTTGTCTTCCGCAAAAAGTAAGAGACAGGTAGAGGACATTCAGCATATTGGAAATAGTATTCAAGCATACAATTATGATTTCCAGCTCTATGTGACAGAAGAGGCATACGTCCCATTGAGTTTGTGACAGCCAGCATACTTTCTGCACCTCTGACACTTTTTGTAATGAGCTAAAGCTTTTAGCAGCTTTTTCTGAGATAATGGAACCGAAAACTAGTTCAGTCCCAACAATTAGCTAAGTCCTGAACCAACAAATTTTTAGACAAACATTACACCACGCACCAGTAGATATTTCGTTGAGCAGGTTACACAGACACTTGTTTTGGTGTCGTTGGGAAACAATCAATAATGTTGTAGATGAACATTTGTAGCCTCTTGAAAAGTGTTTTAGCCATGTTTTAACAAAAACATTACTTTAGCATCGCTCCTTAATCTCATACTTACGTTTTTATAATGAAAAGATTCTTTACCAGTTGATACACTGGATTTAATCACAGGCTTAGTTTTCCCGGCTCCGAAGATCCGTTTCTGGGATTAAAGCCCACTCACTCAGTGATACCTCCGCTCGAATAAAGGTCAAACCTAGATGGAATGGAACTAATACATCAACGAGTACAATTTAGATGAAATGCTTCAAATCCTCGGATGATTAGGTTCTTGAAATTTTAAACTCAGGATCTGATTGAACGTCTCTGACTGAGGCATGACATACAAAAACATGTTTGACACGCGCATTGACGGGGTCTGACCCACCTTCACTTTGATGGGGAAAGGCGGGTGCCCCTCCACCCACTAAACGGTACGTTTGAATATTTAAACATATTGAACGGCACATAACAATATAACATATTGAACGGCGTTAGAAAGCTTAACCAAAGTTATAAAGAAAAACTTTTATAAAAAACTTGTCAGGTCAAAGCCCGGGTCACCAGAGGCCGAAATATGTTAGCATTGAGATGCAATGGGATGCACTTAACTGAAATGAAAGTTTGTCAGTCATAATATCTGAAAAGCTATAGACACATTTAGAATCATTTATGCATGCAGCGTCGAATGATGTAGATACAGGATGACTTTGTCAGGTCAAATCTAAGATTTGATCTGACCTAGAGTTAGTCCAATATCAAATTGGGTCAGAACTTATACCATTAGAACCGCAGAGATAGGCTGAACACAATGACCTTAAAGGGACATTGTCGCAAAAATGTGTATTGTGGTTTCTTAATATTTGAAAAATCCTGATTCTGGTACCGTCAATCATTTCTTTATCTTCAGCTAAATTTTTCGAGGCCACTCAACAATTATTCAAATTTGTTTACAATATCAATAATAACATGTAACCTGCTCTTCGCCTCTATTCTATCAATCAAAGTTTTAAGTTCTAGAAATGATTTTTTGGCGTAGAAAATGTTTTTATGCTGTATTCGTATTCAATGAATTTTTATTAGGCCTCAAAAATACGAATATTGCATGATTTTGTCCAAAACATTCGGCTTGAGAAAACTAATCAGGAAAGTTTTAAAATCGGCCAGATGTCTACAGCGGGGATGGTATAGTGGCCTCCATTCCCGACTCTCACACGGGTAAAACGGGTTCGAATCTAGTTCGTGGAACTTTTACTGTAAAATTTTTTTATTATTTTCTTCTCGTTTGTCCATGCGCACTAATGGATGAAGCATAGTCGGTTCCATGATTGCCGATCGGGTGGGGGGGTAACTTCCGGGAAGGGCACCATCCGGCCCAGGGGGGTGCCACTTTTGACCGGCAAAACCTATCAGATGGACGCCAAATCCTATCCGTGTCCGCCGATTTTCGCATGCTGGCGGGAGGGGATGGGACGCGACATTTTAGGGTTCACCGAGAGTCGATCAGAGAGGGGAGAGGGGCACATGCCCCCTGTGCCCTCCTGGATCCTCCTATGGAATGAAGTAGCTATTCTAAGGACAATTTCTTCTGGTTATCCCTCCGTCTGGGTAGTTGAGGGAAAGGAAAGATTAGCTCCAAATATTTTTCTAATCTCACCGGCGTACCAAACTGGGACCGGCTTGTCTCCAACTCCTTCCAATGGTTCTCAATCTGTCGGATTTCCCTCTATTGGAGACCAGTTCCCCTGTTTTCTGACCACCGGGACACGCTGTTCGCCGTTCGAAAATGTCTTTTGTGTCCTTTGCTGAAGGCCATTCTTGAAGGCTGACCGGTTTTGGTGCAAACCAGGAACCGAACCAATAAAAAAGCAGGGGTAGCTCTTTGGGATTAAATGTGTAAATCTCGAGATTAATCTGTCTCGAGATTAATTAATCGTTTTAACACACGCATTGACGAGAGGCGGGTACCCGCCTCCCCCGTCTGATTTTTCGGACAGAACATAAAAACGGCGGCGCGAAGCGCCGCCGTATTTAGCATACCTTCTCTCATCATTTTTACAACTTTTGTCAAAATTTTGAGGTTAGGTCATCTCAGGTCAGGTCACCAGTACAGGTCAAGTGACCTGATCTCAAAGTTTAAGATAACATAAGTCGGAACAAATTGAACTCATCCGATTAAAGTTACCTGACAAAATGGTTAAAATGTTTCGATTACGGGCTACCCAACGCCGTTTACCATTTTTCGCTACCTACCGTGGTTCTCGAAATTTTAGGGGCGGGGGTAACCGCCCCCCCACTGTCAAAGCGAAGGTGGCTCACAGCCCCGTCAATGCGCGTGTTAATCTGGTAAAACAACGAGATAAAACGTTAATCCGTACGATATAAAACGTGTTCGAGACTAAATGTGGCGGTCTCCCAGGGCAGACCACCCTGAAAGACCGCCTGGGCCTTTCACGGCAGGAGAGTGTGGAGGTGGGACGCCTTCGCACTGGCCACTCCCTTCTCCTGTGCAGCTACCGACAGAGGATCGGCCTGGACCCGGAGGCCACGTTCCAGGAATGCGACGACGGAGAGGACGAGACCCTCCACCACCTTCTGACCCGGTGCCCTGCGTGCGCTGACCTGCGCTGGGACATATTTGGACGGGACGACCCGCTCATCCTGGAGGCGCTGGCGGACCCGCGACGGCTGGCGATGTTCCTGCGGCGGTTGGGACGCCTGCAGGCCCCCCCACCCCCCATATGGCCGGAACACTCAATCAATGAATCAGATTAAATGTGTCCGTCGACATCTAAATCTTTGATATAATTTTAGTTCTTTGGTCCCCGGAGAATATAAAAACACGTAGTCTAGAGAACCGGAGAATAGCTGAATGTGATAGGGGAAGTCCGTGTAAGAGTACGCACTTAACTTTCTAAAGGCTTTCAATTTGCTCCTATAAGTCTAACAGCTAAAACTTTTAGCTGGTTGTTTAGCCTGAAGAATTGTCTATGTATGGTCCATGTTTCAACTCGATGTCTCTGAAAGGTACTCGCCACGAGCCCGTCAAAAATAAAAGTCACGTGCGTACTCTTGCCGGAGTGGGTCGGTAAGAGTACGCAAGAGAGGAGGCTGGAGTACGCATTGATGCTCCGCAGTGCTTTAGGTGCATAGGCCATGTCGCGAAGTTTTTTGGCGCCAAACTAGGCGATTGTATGATTTTATATCGTAATGAATATTCAAGAACCATGTTGCAACGTTTGATTTTCAAAATATGAATTACGGACTCTGTCCCGAGCAAAAATTAGATTTTCCTATCTCTTAAGCATGCGCACTCTTGCCCAATGGACTACTGTGTACTCTTGCCGGACATGCTTCCTTGGGAAGAAAGTCTTCATAAACATGTTGGTAGGCGTTTTAGCGTGAGCTCTGGTCCTGGAGCACACTTCTAGCTAAGCTTTTTTACTGACAACAGACCGTAATACAATACTTTTGATAATAGAAGCATGGTCTACAAGTTTTACCAGTTAAGAAATATTACTTCAAGGGTGCCCAGAAACTTATTTTGCTCTGTACTCCCGCGGAAAGAACAGCAGCGCGTTGAATTTTGGTGTGGAGCCTAGGCACTGACCATGCTTTTTTATACCAGGGTATCCACCATCACAGTGGTTGCTAAGTAACCAAAACAGCTGCTGCGTACTCTTATCTCCTGCGTACTCTTACCCGCCCTTACCCTACGGAAGAATAACTCTTGATATGCGTCAGAACTGGGGAACCAGAAAGCAGCTACAACGATCCTTGGATGAACTAACAAAAACATGTGCAGCCACCAAGTGTGGAACGCACCACGAGCCCAAACCTGATCACTGTTTGTTTCAGGGGAACGTTTGTTGTGTGTTACAGGTTGGAGATGGACTGGCCACCTCACTTCTTTGTCCGTGGTGGTAGCTCTTTCCAAATTTTTTCGTATATAGATATGCAAGATTTAAGAATACATTGTTTTTGACTTCAAGTTGAGTTAGTTTCTGATCAGGGCACATCAAGAAAATATACCTCAAAATTATAGCCTGGAACAGTTCGTATTAAATGAAAATGATTCTATAATCAATCTAAACATTGGTAGTGACAGATTCTAAACCTAAGAAGACGCATCGCGGCTTTAAGACAAGCAAGCTGCTGGCCTCATGAATGACATTTGTTTATGAAAATGATAAGCTTTTATTTTTATACTTTGGAGTTCGGAAACGGTCCTTTCTCATCATAGAACAAACAATCGCAGAAGCACTTCATATAACATCATATCATTATATAAAACGGTTAACCATTATTTTTATTAGATTGTTTATTAGATTATCTACGTTGATAAGATGTTTCGTGACCAGCCTCCTCGAAACATGGTTGCAAAATGGGCTAATACACTGATAAATATCCAGGTACATCCCTTCACCACATTCTTATAATATAATAGGTGAACACATAAATTTTTAGCCAGAGAGCTAGGATAACCTCGAATCGAGTTCCAATATTTGAATATTCCAGTACTGAACTACATTATTTCAGCATTCGAGTTTCATATCAGATCTAAATTTCAAGCTTTGGTCACACTATAACCAAAAATTTTCGCTTATTGTATTATGAGGATTCTAACGAGGGGCTGTGCCCGAATATGTGATCACAGTGTGACCACAGGCTCCATTTTGCGTCAAGAATTCGAGAGGCAAAGCCATGAAACATCTTACCAATTCATAATCATGCTCCTCGGCTACGCAATGCAAAATTCATCTACTTTTAAAAACCAACAGATATCAGTTGATCAATGAGGCTTACATTCAAACTCACAAAAACATGAGAAAATATAACCTACCAGGAAATCACAAGCCAGTGATAACCCTCGGCAGGTGAGAAACGCGTGCAACAATCAGGTCTGCGAGTTCCCAGAGAGCAATCTTCCGAGTGCAACGTGGACTAGAAGATATAACTCAGTACGTCAGTGACGGATCCAGACCAATGTTTTTGCGTGGGGGGGAGGACAGGGTCCAAAATCGTGAATACACATTTTTTAAAGATCGGTGAACATCGTAGAGTTTGGGAGCAAAGTAAATTTTCCCTGAACCAACCAGTGGGTATGCAGCTTCTAACTTCCAGTACTTGAAGTGTACTCTAAGAAGGCTGGGAGCGAACCAAATACTGGGTGTACATCAAAAGCATAACAGATTTTTCATCTTTCCACAATAAGTGCTACACGGTTTGATAAAATTTACACCAAAATAGTCTGAGCCCAGAGGTGTCACTTATTATTTTCGCCGACTTTCGCACGTACGACCACCAACAAAATCTAAACACTTGATTTTTTACTATAAAGACCCTTCGCATTACTAGTTGTCTTACCTTGAGGCTAAAAATTACTTTTAATGGCATGTTTTACTGAGGTCCTCAGAGGATTTACCTTGACATACGGCGATAATCACCACTTACGCACACACATGAACGTATACTGCGGGCACACAGGCAGACGACCGAGGTGCACTCAGGCAGGTTCGTGTTCAATGCAGAAAACTGCTGGCTGTGGTACTCTGCCAACTCTAGGATTCCATTGCCTGTCCTCTGAAGCTTGTCTTCCAGCAGCAGGCGTAATTTGCGATAGTCAATGTCGAGGGGCAGCACCTGATTATTTCTGTTTTGCGTTCAGCTTGCTGGGGTAGGCTCTTCTTAAATTAGAAGACATTTTCACAGCAGGAACAAATGGGACCAAATAAAGGGTACAAATAAAATATCACACGTCCAAAATGAAAACAAACAAGATATCACTGAATCTTGTTTTAATCATATACAAAATAGATATATTCAAGAAGCAAGACATTCCCAAAGACGATCAATGGTCTAGATCATGGGTTTGTGGAGGGGTCGGGTGGAACCATGCAAAATCACGATTTTTTCATAAATTATAATACATTATTTCAAAATTGGTCCACAATAGGAAACAAATATTCCAAATTTCAGGTCTTTGGGGAGAATCGATCTGTTTGGGTTCATCCCATTCAAACTAACCAGCAAAATGATCATACACAAGTTGGTCCATTGGGACGATAGTTTGATGATACACAGCAGCTACAAAAGACAGGTTTTCTAGTAAACAAATTTTCTCTTTATTTTAAGTGACCAGCCTAATCTTTCACATATTCTTCCAGGAAAACACAAAAATTGCATCACATAAGACTGCCCTTCTGTCATTTCTACATGTCTATTCATACTCTTTTTATTCACAATTATATTGTTGTATTGGGTACACTCCTAGGCTGGGGGATCCGGACGCGCGGTAGACAGCGCGCAGCTGCGCGGGGGCGTAAGTTAGCGCGCAGCGGCTTTTGGAGGGATCCATCGGCGCGCAGCTAAGTTGTGGCGGAAGTAGTGTCGTAACTCGCCGTCTTACGCGCCAACTTTCCGCGCCTTCTCAACAGCGTGGGAGACAGCGCGGAAGCCTGTATGATTCTTTTAAAGCAATAAAAAGACATTGGACATGTCAGTGAAGACAAGTTGTATTATTTGCGTTCGACAAAACATGTATTTTTAATAAAATCGAGGCCCACAAACTCTCAACATCTCACTGGGAAATCCTCAGAAGAGACACAGGCGAAGAGAAACGTACATCACTGCAGCTGTGCCAGTGGACCACCAGCCATAATGCTAACTGCCCTCCAATAAACATTGTTGTTCGCCCCAGGACGTATCTCACGTTTTGTACCACTCATCGTCCCTGAGCGGTCTCGTCGTGGCTGCCATGGAACGCCAGCGATAACCCAGTTCACCCTGAGAACTGTTAGCGTGAGAATTCTCTAATATATGGTGCTGTTTCAAAGGCAGTTCTTTCTAAAGATCAGGAAAATGGTGTCAAATTCATAGGCGGAATGCAGAAAATGCACTAAATGCACTCGCCGAACCAGGCTTCTTGGGGACTGCCCGGCTCGTCGCTCGCCCAGTGCTCCGACTAATCCAATGGCACCATAGTACAACAAGGAAAAAGTGTGTTGCGCGAAGCCCGTGTCCTGCCCAGATAAATTGACTTGAGGTAGGCTTAACATAAAAACGCATTCAGAGTAAGCCAAATCATATCATTTTCTTATGTATGCCTCATTTATTTGGAAATCCCACTTATAAATTGTCGTTTACGGTGAAGGCTTTTCCCTTTATCCGAACCGAGCACTTTTATCATCACCGCACCTCCCGACGCGGGGCCGTGTCTTCATCTCATCCCCTCCCCCCACAGTCGGCCAGGAAATCCGACACCGTACAGCAGTCAGCAGGCTGTAACCTATGACGTGAGTTTACTACGGCCAGAAAAGCACCGTATTCTATGGAAATTTTAGCCTTAGCGTCCATCTACTACGATCGCCAGCAGCATTCACCGCCGCCTCAGATTGCTCCAGATGGTACGCGCTAACTTACGCCGCCGCAGAGCTCCGCGTGATCGCTCTCTCCCGAACCTCCCTCCAAATCGCTTGCGCGCAAACTTCCGCCCAAATCAGCGCGGGCGTAGGGAGAGCGCGGGCGGAAGCTACTCGCAACTGGATCCCCCCAGCCCTAGTGTTTCAAATCATAATACATCTTATCCTAGTTTTCCTTCAGTTCATTTTTAATATAAATTATAAAAAGCATGCAGATGGGCATTTTCAGAGGGCTGATGGATAAATTCATGCTACAGCCACTTTCATGTCTGGAAACAAACAGTAGCACTTGAAATATGAGTAACTTGATCCGAGAAGTGGATAAGAGTATACTGACTACTATGTACTGTATGGTACCGAAATAAATGGAAAAATCTGTTTCAATCTGTGAAATCAATCAAAACCATTTTCATACTTTAAAGAAGGTACACTAAGCAGCAAATGCACTAGCGTGCACTAATTGTGCAGAGCTAGTATTTGTAACAGGTAGAAATTTGTAATTCAAATTACAAGCTTGATATAGACTTTTACTAGAGTGCACAAATATTGCAAATAGAAAGTTAGACCAAAAAGAGAGGGAATATGGGCAATTAAAAAATAATATGCCTAAATAATCATTGGAAAATTGTCATCATCAATCACTTTCACCCATTTTGGTAGGCAAGTTGACCTGTGCAACAATAGAATGAGGATTTTTTGGCATTGACACTGCTCATAAGCCTTGTTCCGTCTGCCAGTACAGTCTTGTCTGCAAGCCCTCGAGCCTCTCTTCTAGAAAATAAATACCACAACTGCCTCTAGTATGTGCTATGGCTAATAAAACAAAAATGAAGCAGTATACTTATCTACCAATCACAAAATAGTATGCTACCAATGTTGTACTGTTACTGTTTTTTTCAGCAGCACCACAGCAGATTGTCAGCCTGTAAATCTAAGATTGGTTCTAAGATTGGTTCTCAGGGAGAGGCTATAGTCATGCGACATAGACTCCATCCAGTGTGCAAAGTATGACATTTTTGACGAGATCTCATCGGTGTGAGTGCCCTAGGAGACAAGAGCGAGTGGTGTGAATTTCATCAACCTGGTGTGAATTTCCCATACTGGTGCGAGGAAGGTGACACTGAAAACCAAACAAATAATGGCTTAATGGTTATAAAGACACAAGAGGGGACCTTATAACAAGTATTTAACTAACTAACTAATACGAGAGGTAGCATTGCATTGTGTGGGTAGGAAAGGATGTGTTTTTCTCCCTGGTATATGGAAGATTGGTGTGAATTTTTGGTGTCTGGCGGTGCAATGATTTTAGGTGGCTGGTGCGACTCATCTGGCCTGCTGCTATACTTTGCAGACTAGAACTCAATGCTGCTCGCTGATTGGTGTTGACAGTCGGAACGAGACCACAGCTATAATAGTGAGCCAAAATGAATAGTTATCAATTAAGCATACAATTTGCTTTCTGGCAACTTCATGAACCTAATTAATGCAGAACAGAAACTTTAAATGCATTGCCCATATTTGATAGGATTATTGCTTGACTAACTCACTACTCACCACACAAAACCTCAATAAGCATTGGTGGCCAGCAACGATGGATGACAAAAATTCCAATTGTTTCATTAACTTTTCACGCATACATTTTTACCTCTAAGAAAATCTCAATTGACCACATCAAAGGCTCAAAATATTTTACGTACAGATAACCGACGATATGTTGATCCACGAGACCGGAGCGGCGACAATCTCCTCGTCCGAAAAACTACCAACTGTCTTCATGCCTCAAAAGAGGCTCTTCAGGATCGCGCTACCCGTATCTTTTCATTGTATCATTTGCCCTGCAATGCAATTATGCAATAACGAACAATTACTAATTATATTCTTTAGGGTAATCGGGCCTGGCTGGCCGCAGCGCTAATTAGTGCTATGCATTTTGTATTCATCTCCGCGTTTGCCCCGGCTTTTGAAATGGTACATATTGATAATTCATCGATAGCCGTGATGACATCGAATTGATGTAAGATAAGCCCACGTGACCAGATCCTATAAGGACTGGGCTTCTGATTGGTTGATGGTATTTCTTTAAAGTCCTCTTTCTCTTTCAGAAGCGTTTTGGAAAACTATTTTATGGAATAATTTTTATGTTATAGTTTTTAGCTACTGAACTGCTTTAAAAGAATTTTTGACATTCTTTTTATATATAAATGGATAGCCATAGCCGGGACTACATCATTTTATCGATACCATAAGGACTCGGTAAAGTCGTCTATAAATGTTGACTTTGAGGCCGATTTTGAGGCATTTTGAGCCTGAATTTGCAAAAATGAGAATATGACTTCTGAAACAACTTTTTTAACCTTTTGACCTGGCCAATAAAAATTGTTGCGACAATGTCCCTTTAAAATAAGCACAGCATCTCCATTTCTGATGAAGTTATTGAGATTGAACTATTTTACTCATACACTTCCAATGGCTCGTACCTAACATTTGATCATCGATATCAGAAACCTCGGAACATATGTTTTAATACCTGACTGGGTCATCATATCATATTAATTTCCGATCAATAGATGAATCCTATTCTTATTTATGCTGTCTTAAATTTTATGGAGTTGAGGCCACTTGACCTGCACTGCTAACCTAACCTTAAATAACCTGGACCTACAATTTGGAGACATGTTGAAAAAGGATAACAAAGTCATCCAACGTACGGCGACATTTCTACACCATGTGAGACAAATCCGACGGGGGAGCGGTTATCAGCTCCCCCGTCAATCCGCGTGTTAAATCTAAGCGAACGTGAAGTAGAGTGTGGATAAGTGCCGTAAGTGAGCTTCTAGTAATGTTGGAAACCGGCCTTGCTTGTCAGAGCCTTCTCTGATATGCAAGACAATGATTTAGTCTGAGACAGCATGAAATGATTGATTCCATTGAGCTCAAGGAAGCATGGAAGACATGTCAATAGCGAATAAGAGAGCAATTCGCATAATGCGTACAAGCAACAAATAAGAACGTGAGGCGAGTCTGCAAATGAACGGTAAAGATAGACAAGTCCAAGCACCACTGGCATTATACAGCATTGATACGGCCATACGGAATCACATAACACTTAGGCATTTACTTCATCGTGCAAAACATTATGAATCATATGATTGTAGTGTGAAAACCGGTGACAGATCCAGAACTTCATTTCGGGGAGGCTTGGCAGCTCGAGCCTCCACCTGCATTGCCTCGGAATAGCCTCCGGCAATGCATTTACTACAGGTATATCGTATTTAGGAGGGTTTTAGCTCCCTGTACCCTCCCCCCGCTTTGTATCCGCCACTGGTGAGGACCCAGAAGCAGAACTGGAAAAAGTGTCATACGTAGATTATAACTGATAGAGTTCGCGGGAGTTTGGAATAATAAGACAGTAGCCGAGTTAACCCAGCGGTAGTGTTGGCCAGACCAGAGACTGCCCCACTCACATGGGGCAAGGGTTAACTTTTTAGAGTTAGGGGGCAAGCTGAAAGATTTGGCTACAGCACGAATGCATTTTTTCCTCTGGACTTAGCTTCCAGAGGATGAGGTGGCTTAGTGAATATCACCCTTGTCTTCTAAGCCATCGGTCCCGGGTTCAAGTCCCGGCGGAGCCTCTGAATAAGTCGATCTGCTCCCCAAAATCCCTTCCAACAGGGTGAGAGTTGGTGACGCCGTATGACCCTGGCAGTTGGTGCGTCGTTAAACCCCAACAATTATTATTTATACTTAGCTTCCATCTTTTAATATCACCAAATTAAGAGCTGTTTTTAAACTCCACTCATCACGGTAATGGACGCGCTCTTGCCTTGCTTCCCAAGCGCGTCAAGCAGCATGAAAAGTGGGGTTTAAAGGGCAATCTGGATTTGGCGTGCTGACAAGATGAAAGCCGAGCTCGTGAAAAAGTGTGGCTTAGCTCAAGCTTCCAACTTAACCCCAAAAGTCAGCCACGGCAACGTGCATGTTGTTCGGCTTCTGCCGAGCGTGGGAAATGGCTAACACCATTGCGTGTAAACATGACTAGTATTAGTATGTGTTCTGCGGGCAAACAAGAAAGTCCGAAATACATCCTCAGGCTCTCTGCAAGCGCCTGCGCCTTGCGAAATAATTCTCTTGTTTGATTACTTCTCAGTTTGCTTCCCTGGCTGGTAAATTGTCGGCGATAAACTATGTCTGACTACAAATAACCAAAGTGAAAATTCTGTATGTGTGTACATGGAACAGCGTTTTCGAAAGGAACACTTACCAATGAAGACGGCGCGCAGCCCAGCGGACTTCCCTAGATTGTTGTTTCCCATCCGTCGCAGTTTGTGCGGATCACTGTAATCCAACTGGGCACCACTGCGAAGGCGGCGCAGCGTCTCAGGGCTCCGACAGGTCACGTCCTTGGCGCTGACAGCTCGATCGCCGCACGTCCCAACACTGTCCGCAGCACCCTCAACTTCTGAGACTTCTCACACTGGTGAAGAACTGAGCCAGTCACGTCCTCTGATGTGGATTATTCTGATTCGGGCTGTAACGTAACTAGACAACTCATATCGTCCGATGTTGGTGCTTTGACTTCACAGCACTGCGCCAGTCATTATCTGCGAAGCTGGTGGTTGCGGGTCGATCATTTGTTGCCTTGAGAAGATTTGTTGAGCCACCATAAACCACTCTAATCTTACCACTACCAGGGAAGCTTTGAGCCTGTTCACGTGAATAAATCCACCAAACAAACACAGCGTCTGCAGCCTACCCACACTTCGCGTGTACTCTTCAGTGAGGCCGACACCGTCAGCACTACATGTCGCGCTGGCACACAGCTCGCCACTTCGTCTGCCCTAAATGATGCCTGCACCGGTAACACTAGGTAAAAGTCTGTCACGGTACGAAAGGATTTCGTCTTAGCACTAGCTCTGCAAGTATAATGTAACGTAGGTGAGCGCAATGCGTAACTTATGACGCCATTTGTTGGACCCTCCGTAACTTGCTTTGAAAAATAGCATTGAGCGATCTTCTTTTCGTAACCAAGATTGTGATACAAAATTGAAGTCGCATCAGTAGCGGGCTTCTTTGCCTGGATAACCGATACTCTATTTTCATTATCATGATGGCTAAGGTGGTTGATGGGCAAAGTCGAATTAATCACTCCAGACTTTGGTGTGTATCACATTTGGTGTTCGTTGGCGACAGTGTATCGGCTGGAATCGCACCGAATGGTAAGCGAGATCTCACCCACGTGCAGAGCCTTTCTGAACTTGGCGAACTCTAAATATTTTATATCATGGCAACAATGTTCAGTGAGTGGAGCCCTGGGGACGCCTGTGGCCAGAAGGCGCCAGAAAACTCACGCACTGCCTTGGCCAGAAGGTGTTACTACGGGTCTTAGTATTCTAGTATTAATATCTCTAGTATTTGAATACAAGAAATGCCCCCTGAACCTATCGTCTGAGTCCAGCAGCACGCACTTATAAACCACCACCGAGAAAGTTCTGATAAATTTCACCATCTATGTTTAGTTGAAGCGTTATACTTCGACGCACTTTTACATATTGATCACTCGCACTCACTCCAATATGTACACCGGTTTGTACAACATGTATGCATGCACATACGTTGATCAATTTCAAACACCAATAAGTACCAAGGCATTATGATCCGGTACGCCAACCCCTCCCCACCACCGCTGTAACTCGACGCCAGCTGCCTGCGACTGTGACCTCTCTCACCTCTGTGCCTCCCGGGCATCCGCCAGCTGATGGATGGCAGCTTCTGATTGGTGCAGGCACATGCACTTGCCCTGCGATCAATTCAGCGAAAATAGTTTGCAGAAAATGCTGGTATCCCAAGAACGTACATTCTACTTAGAATGTAATTTCAGAAATTCCGAACAACGTGCTATTTTTGTACCGACTCCATTACCTTCACTATTTAATACTGCTTTCCAAGATAGGTGAAACAGTTTCCGAGTCCTCTGAAGTTAGAAGAGTCGGCGTGGGTATCTACTGAGTGGAGAGGAACGGAGCCCGGCCCATCGGCTACCGATGAAGGAAGGAGACATTTGTGAAATAGAACTATGTAATGCCCGTTCTAGAAAGCACTGCCAAAGTTCTGCCGAACGACATCTGCAAAACAGAAAGACTCAGTGAATCGCTTTTTTAATCTAAACATCTATTTGGAAATGAGATCATATTGCATTTACCTATCTTGACAAAATTTTAACACGCGCAGTGGAGGGGGTCCTAAAGTGCCCCCATCTTTTTCCGAGGTGGTCGGAGAACCATTCGCTTCCAGAATATGCTACTCGGCCACATTTGAGAGCATTTGTGAGCGCGTCGACTTGTAAAAGAATTTTGAAAGTCGTTTGGTTTTTTTCTTATATGCTTTCAAAGTCAGAATGACTTCATAGTTAAGGCTACGTAAAGTCAAGGTCAAAGGTCTTTTTCCAGGCCAAACCCTCATTTCCTGCCTAAAGGCTGCTATACTGCTAGTTATATTGTACATTATTGGGAACATATTATTTTGTTACGTCATAAGTCATTGACCTTGAATGACCTTGACCTCAAAATTGCAGAGAGCATTTTACGTGACCTTCCCTCTATGAACTTAGCCCGCTTTTGGCGAATTCTGGGCGTTTTCCGCAAAATCACGGCATTTCCCCTTAGGCCTCCAGCACGGCCCAGATATAACCTTTACGACGTCGTTTGACCTTGAAGATATCAACCTAGGCAAATGAAACTTCGTCATAAAGTAGAATACTATCTGGCGTAACCCCACACACACCCCAACGGATGTTTTTCTAATTATTTTGGTTTCTGAGACCAAAGAGGGCACTGTAGGACCCCTTCACTGAGCGTGGACGCCAGACCCCTCTCCACTGTGCGTGTTAAGTCTTATTAAAAAAGCCAAATTTAATGAAAGCATGTGAGAGCTGCTTCAAAAATTTAGCGACCAATTACAAAAAAACCTAGGGGAGGGGGAGAAATTCTCCCTATCAGGCGATGGGGTGGTAACAAGCGCAGTAGAAGGTGGTCTGGCGTGAAGGGGTCAGTATAACAAGCAGGAACGTAGGTTCACCTTGCGATTTGTTTGATGTGTCTTGGTATTAAAAGTGGCTTGTGGAATGCGTCCAACGGTACACGTAAAACACGCAATGGCCGACGTGCGCGTGCAACACAGAAGGAATGTCTCTGTTCAGTGGTTGGTAATGAGGGCTCTTGAAGGGGACTTGAACCGCATGGATTACGGGAAACGAATTGTATGCCTTTAGTCTCCCACTCCAAAGGCGCCACGGCGCTCGATATATGACCACAAATTACATTGTTGACTTCTGCAATTTTCAATAATTATCATCGCAGCTAATTGTGTGTTATGGACAGTGTTTTTTTTGTTGCCACATTTTTATAGCACCATCGCCTAGTTAGTTTATATAATACAGCGGTCACTGCGACCCAAAGCCGGAGTTCCCGTTATGGGCCGAAATGTCCTCCAGCGCAGAGCAGCCGGGCCCATTTAGCTGATAGCTGCCATCAGGGGATAAGTGTTTCTCTTCACCCGAAATGAAGCAAGCACTCTGAAGAAAAATATTGCTAACACAGCAATGCCCTTTTAATGAAACTATCTGACGGTGTCTGTTAGTGATTCGCATGCCCAAAATATAAGGAAACATTACTCATATTCAGTTCTTGCAGCTTTCCACCACTGCTAAAAATTTCAAATAGTTTAGACAACTCTTGTAACAACTCTTCCTCTTGCGTGTAACTCATCTTAAGAGGACTATGCCTTGCTGGCGTTGGAAGATGCTCAGAGTCACGTGCCATACTTAAGACGACGAGCACGCCGAAATATAAAGAACTTGCCGCGAGAGGGCATTCGATACAAGGAATCGCTTTCACCATTTTGGAAAACTTCAGTCACTACGCTGGAAAATACATTTTGAATGAATCACAGACAAACTCTAAGATTTCGTTTGTATTTCAGATGATCAGTTTTCGGGGTTCATATGGTTTTTTTAGATATCGTATTACGGTAGCTGTAAGCAAAATAGCGTGATACCGCAGAAAACGAGAAAAATTGTTTGGCCGTTCGGACTTACACTACGAAGCGTTTTTCAGGCCGGAACTTTCGTTCCGTATTTTCAGAGCTTGGTCAGCGAAAATATCGGATGAAGTGTAATTCATGATGAAAGTATCACTTCATCCTATACCTTCGCTGACAAAGCTCTGTAAATACAGAACGAAATCTCCGAGCCCAAAAACACTTTGTGGAGTAAGCCTGAACGACTACGTCCGAACATCCGAACTCCGCACCACGTCGTTTCAAGAATGAGAAAAAGAAAGAGCTTGCTTTTGTAGTCACCTATGATTTTAATTACATGCAAAGGTATGCGTTTCGATGAATGCTACGGCATACGTGGTTCTGAGACGCAGTTCCAGCGCAGGCCAGCTCTGGGGCAGCCACACGAGCTTTATAGAACAGTCACGAAGCCGGCTCCTGCCGCTGTTCAATATGACACTCTGTAATGCTACAACAGATCCATGGAGCCGCCGCAAGCGCTTAAATGGCCCCAGAAGACCTTTTTAATGCAGTTCCAGAAACAGGGCTGTTATACCATGAAACCTGTTTAGCCCCAGGGGGTGGAGGGCAGGGGATACGGTGGCGCGGTGGTAACTTGTTAGGCTTTCACGCCGCTGGCCGGAGTTCAAATCCCCGGCGAGAATAGTGAATAAGGCGTTCCTGATCCCATACCGTTCCAACAGGATGAGAGTTGGCGACGCCGTCTGACCTCAGACGTTGGTGCGTCGCAAAGCCCCAAGGCTTCCTCAGTGGATGTCCGATCCATTTTCGTCCCATAGGGGGAGGGTGGTTTGAGCACCTCCTTCGAGCTTAGCTCCAATGCGAGACAGCATTTGACAGCAACAATAGAACAGCGTTATAAAGCCCCCGCAAAACTAACGAAACCGCATCAGTCGCGTTTTTGGATCAGCTCAATAATGATGTTTAGACAGGCCAAAGCTGATGATATGTAACCGAACAAGTATTTGTGGCTCCATGTTCAGACGGGTCGACTTAGAGCCAATATTTACGTATCATTAAATTTCGTTCTCATAACATATCGTTTTTTGCCTGGAGTTTTTACGGCACTCAAGTCGCAAGATTGTATGGCGTCCAAGGGGAGGGAGTAAGCTAGGTTTAACCCCCCCCCCCGGAACCGCCCCCCCCCCCCCCCCCGGGGCCCCCCAAAAAAAAAAAAAAGAAAAAAAAAAAAAAAAAAAAAAAAAAAAAAAAAAAAAAAAAAAAAATTTTTACAAAAGAACCAAAAAAAAAAAAAAAAAAATAAAAAAAAAAAAAAAAAAAAAAAAAAAAAAAAAAAAAAAAAAAAAAAAGATAAAAAAAAAAAAAAAAAAAAAAAAAAAAAAAAAAATAAAAAAAAAAACCCCCCCCCCCAAAACCCAAAAAAAAAAAAAAAAAAGAAAAAAAAAAAAAAAAAAAAAAAAAAAAAAAAAAAAAAAAAAAAAAAAAAAAAAAAAAAAAAAAAAAAAATAAAAAAAAAAAAAAAAAAAAAAAAAAAAAAAAAAAAAAAAAAAAAAAAAAAATAATTAAAAATAATTAATATTTAAAAAATCCACCGGAAAAAAAAAAAAAAAAAAAAAAAAAAAAAAAAAAAAAAAAAAAAAAAAAATAAAAAAATAAAAAAAAAAATAAAAAAAAATTAAAAAATAAAAAAAAAGAAAAAAAAGAAGAGAAAAAAAAAAAAAAAAACCCCTTACCAACCGGGGGGGGAACCCCGGGGGAAAAAAAAACCCAACAAGACAAAAAAAAAAAAAAAAAAAAAAAAAAAAAAAAAAAAAAAAAAAAAAAAAAAAAAAAAAAAAAAAAAAAAAAAAAAAAAAAAAAAAAAAAAAAAAAAAAAAAAAAAAAAAAAAAAAAAAAAAAAAAAAAAAAAAAAAAAAAAAAAAAAAAAAAAAAAAAAAAAAAAAAAAAAAAAAAAAAAAAAAAAAAAAAAAAAAAAAAAAAAAAAAAAAAAAAAAAAAAAAAAAAAAAAAAAAAAAAAAAAAAAAAAAAAAAAAAAAAAAAAAAAAAAATAAAAAAAAAAAAAAAAAAAAAAAAAGCTAGGGCAGGGCTCCTAATTCTGCCTCTGGTTGAGCTTGAAACCACACCAGTTCACGTGATCTAGCCGCACACAAGCCGACTGCGCCGCCCACACCCCTTGCCGAAGGAGGGGCATGGGAATAAGCTAGAATTGAGCTAGGGCGGGGCACCAAGTCCTGTTTTTTTCGGCTCGAACCCGAGGCATATATACAATGCCACGGATTGCGCTCAGATAATTTTTAGCTTCCCTCCCTGCTTCTAGCTTGAGAACTACCCAACCGTTTTTCTCCATCCAAAGTGCAATTGAAAACCCCATCCCAAATTTTGATTATATAATAACATTACCTACCAGAATCATGAAGAAATGAATGCAAAGATTAAAAAGTGTGTATTTTTCAAGGTTGTCCTACTTATGATGTCACTTTTGTGTAATGGGATTGATGATTTTTGTCTTGTTGCCTTCTAAGTGAGAAGCCATCATTCCTCGACGGGCGTTTAAAGTTTCCTTTCTCTACCTGTAATTGCTACGAAGATATGTTCCAAAGAGTGAAGGGAGAAAGGCTAAAAAAGCCGCTGTGCCAGGCGCGGGTTAAAGCAAGTCGAATGATGACCGTATTAAGCCAACATGAAAAAATTCCCTGATCCAAGGTCAACTAAAGGCTGAGATCTAAACTTTTAAGATCGATATGCATGTCAATTGGTTTACAATGGTAATCTATCACCATCACCTATATCTTACTAACAATCTACTATCCTCTACACTTCTTTTCTGGGCGGCTGCCCAGCAGAGGGGAGCTGCAACTTCACCTCCGGGTTGCGGGGTAAATCGCGGCACCCTGGCCGGGTGTTTAGCGCACTTTCTAAAATACGAAATTATTGAGTTAACGGAGGCTTTCGAGTAACGTATACAAGCGGACATCAATAGCTGCACACAAAATTTAAATTCTAAATTCCAAATTCTAAATTTAATTCTAAATTCCAAATTCTAAATTTAATTCTAATTTCAAACTCTAAATTTAAGGTCTTCGCCACAGAAATAACCTTGCACTCTGCGGGACTAAACTTATTAAAGCCTCCTTGGCATGGCTATGCCATTGCGACGTCCATTTGAAGCTAAAATATCTTGAACCCATTACTTGAAATAACTCCCATTGCTTTAACAGACTAACGTAGCTCCCTCCACAAATTTAATTCTCCTCCTTTAGGGCGGGCAAGGTGCTATGCGAAGCCTAATAAAGCATGTTGGTTCCCTGTGAGTTTATTGTCCCTAGTCTTAAAACCCGCGCAAATATTCCTAGGTCACCTCTCAGGCGCCAGCCGTCAGAACTTGACCCCTGGAAGTAGCCTAAAATACCACGAGTTCGGAATTCGAAGTCAGTCTAAGCCTTACTTTTGAAAATCTCCTTTCCACCGATTTTGTATTTCCCTATACAATTTCCTATGATGATTTTGAGCTCGGTAGTACTTAGTGGACCTACTAATTGACATGAATCTCGGATCAATTGATTAAGCCAACTCTCGCCTATCAAAACAATTTTAGAGGCTATAGCCCATAGGTCACTTAACCTGTCCTGGCGACCTGACCTGAGATGATTGAGGCCAAACATTCTGTGCAGGTTTGTGCAAGTAACCAACAAGAAGGTGTGCTAAGTGTGGCAACGCTCTTCGCCATCATTTTCTGACTACATCGAAAAAAATAAAGGAGTCTATTCAAACAACGTCCCTCTGTCTGAGCCTTGTTAAAACACTGTAAAAACCGTAATAGCTTCATCTCTTGTTATGCTCGAGAGGGGTTTACAGACGGCCAGTGAAAATTCGAACTCAAACCCTCAACATCAAGAGCCTTGCCAATCACCAACAAGACCACCCCACAACTACCGGTATTCTCTGTTGCAGTGTGTGTTGGATACTTTCCACCTTACTTTAGGTCCCGACTGGAAATGAGTATTGCATAAATTTTCCTACCACCAATGTTTGATGACATGGCACACTATGTAAAATGACTATTTCGAAGAGTTCGGTTGCGATGGCTCTAATGTATGTGCTTCAGACGTTTTTGATAAGAAATAGTCTCTGTGGGCTAAACATAAGAGTTCGCAATGGTTTTCAGACCCTTTTCAGCTTCCTTCCGCAGAGTCATGCCGTTATCTGCTCATTCAGTTCCAATACCTCGCCCGAGAGCACCGGAGCGCGTCAACCCAGTCGCCGCATGCATTGATCCTCGCCAAACGGTCTTAGTTTCGACGCGCGTCGGGGCAGTAAGTCATGGGCCAACGACCGTAGCGTGCCGCTTGGGGCGGCTTCAGCTTTCCGGTCCTCTTTGAAGGAAGAACTCTCGCACAACATTGGGCTATTTTCAGATGGTTTCAATCTGCATTTGTGATTTGTAGCGTGCTTTTGAAATGTTTTGAGACAGTTAACTTCATCGGCTGTGTTCGACTTCCATGGGCTGTCGCATAACGATACGGAGTAAGTTTTACGCGTCAGTTCAACCGGAAATGGCACTCGACCTAATTAAATAGTCATGTGAGGCCTTTGTAAGGTATGTGAGTATCCAGCATTATCAGATATGGAGACACCCAGTTCCATTCGCTGGACGAACAGGTGAACGGTTAGGTAGCGACATAAGCGGGAAACATGTTTGCATCAATTGGCGGAGCTAGGAGGCTCACCTCCTCCGAAATGTCCGAGTGCCTATATATAGTTAATGAATAGCCGGATGCTGTTCCGATGCAATGGTGGGGGAGGCTTGAGCCTCCTAACCCCCTCCCTCTCTTAAATGAATTCCCAGATCCACCACTGTTTGCACCCATACTATTGCGACTCAATTAACACGCGCCCAGCTGGGGGCTAAATTCGCCTCCCCTCCTGGTTTTTCCCAGATAGCTCAAAAACCAAGAAGCGCAGAGCAACGAAACGTATGGTACCTTATCCCTGATTAATTTTACACATCTGACCAAATTTTTTAGTTAAGGTCTTGTCAGGTCAAGGAGCTATTCAGGGTCAAGTGACCCGACCTCAAAACCTAAAATTACGAGTTTGAAGCAGCGCCCAGGGAACATTAGCAAACTAATTAGTTTGAAACTTCCACAATATGATAAGGTCATTAGGGTCTACAAATCTGCCATCTCGGAATTTTGATATTGGTGACCTAAGGTGAGGTCAATTTTTTGGTCACCCCATTATAAGTATGTGGTGAAAAATAGAATGGACTCGTTTTCAGGAAATACTGGATAGATAAGGCTGAAATCTTTAAACTCTCCATTCTTACCACGATCTTGACCATTAAATTGAGTTTTTGAGCATCTGACCTCTCAAAGGTCATGTCAGGTCACGGGAGCATAGAGTGATTGTTTTGTCAATAACTTGTCACTTAATTGAGATAAAGCTCCCATTTTGCTTGCATTGTGCTTATATTGTCACGGGGAGTTGATTGATAAGCAACATGACCATACCAGGTCACTCTGTGACCCTGACCTAGGTCGAGGTCAGGTCATTTCGAATTGTTGACCTAGCAAGATCTTTTTATACACCAATCGATTCGCCGCGATGAGAGGAATCCAATGATGCATAAATATTTGCTCTAGCTCTCCTGAGGGCAGATCTAGAGAGGGAAACGTAAACTGCTCTATTGTAAGCCTATGGAGCATTCTTTTGACCTATGCTGACCTCAATATTGACCTGACATAAAAATTATTCTTATACTTTGTCTCGTCAAGAGCTTCCGAGCGCCGCCCGTAATTTTCATTTAGCTTCCGTGGGGAACGAGATAAGGAGGGGGCGAAAAACGCCCCCAGCGGGGCGCGTCACGCAAGGGACCCCAGCGGGGCGCGTGTTAAGTCTGGTCTGCCTCATGATGTTGCGAACAGCTATCCAGTGAGCGCTTCCGTTCCGTGCCGTGACGTTTTTTCTGCCTGATGCTTATTAGAAAAAATATTACCCCATGCAAACCAGAATAGAACCCGCAAAGCGTGTCCATTTAACCAGGGACACAACTAGGCTGTTATTGTTTGTTCCAGTTGAGGGTTGTCGAACTTGCCTTAAACGGCCATTGGTAGCGAATTATTCACTGAACTACATCACTCCCAGTGTGGTGGTGTCTATGTGGGTTTCAATACGTCTCGGGTAATATATATATGGCCATAGGAACAATGACTGGTGTGATACTTGTATTTAAAAATGACACCATCATGACTCGAATGGTATTCTGTTACCTGAGCAAGCCAACGTCTGACAGATGGATTGAGTTGAAACTCCCATTTCAGGCCATGGGAAGCAGTTCATGAGTGCACGGCGTATCGCCTGGGGGCATCCTGCCAGGTGCAGGTGTGCAATGACTGGCAATGCCTCTCTTCTTTTCTGTCTCCAGGCAGGCAGATGCATATTACATGAGGAGGTAGTGCAAGATCTATCTACATTAGCCAACTAGACTGTTGGGCCTGATATCAAGCCATACGTTGTGTGCTATGTGTTATTCATGCTGAGCCCTGGTTAGGCTTTCTAACGAAGCTGGAGTACAGACTCCAGCCGACATACCATGCATTGCGTGAGTGTAGAAACAAAGTTCCTGTTTACACACGCCAAACAAGGATATTTTCTAGTAGATATTTGCGCTGCTTTCAGCAACAGCCTGAAGAACTAAGCTAAGACATTGAACTGTTTTAGGAGTTCAATGGATCTATAAGGTTGGTTCGAAGCAGGTGCTGCCTACTGAGGCACTCCTTCACTTATGATACCAGAATATCATATTTCTAAGAAGGAGAACCAATTTATAAGACTCTTCAACGTTATTACAAATACAAAATTGTCAGAGTCCGGAAAGGGTTTCCTTTTGCACTGGGCAGTACCTATTAGTGAGATGTGGAAGCCCCGTGCTCTTAACTTCACTCTTGGCTGTTTAGCACGCGCGTTGGAGGGGATCCTTAAGTGCCACCCCTCCCTATTTTCCAGAGTGACCGGAGAACTGTTCACAGCCGGAAACGACGCTTCGCTACGTCTGAAAAAGGTTACGAGTGTGTCGATTGCTGGGGTAAAGGTGCAAATCAGTCGATAATATTTTGACTTATAGACTTTTAAAGCTAGAATTATCTTTTGCTACGGTCGCAATCGCGCGATCGCACCAGTCGCCTACACTGTAGACTGAGTGGAGACGTAATAACACCATATAATCGGGATTCTATGTCAAAGATACCTCACATGAAGGTCAACGTCCAGATCAAGGGTCACAGGTCAATGTCACACAAGTATTTTCAAGGTCACTGGTACCAGTTTTTCGGGCCGAATAACCTTGGCAGTTGATGGCTCGTTAAAAGCCAACCGCAGTGTTTCGGTCAGAGTTTGTCACTGAGTGTGACGTATGATACGGTATGACTTGATAGTTAAGTTTACTCAATGTCAAAGTGAAGGTCACAAGTCCAGGTCAAAAGGTATTTTTTTAAGGTCGATCTCTCATTTTCCGCTCAAAAGCTGCTATATCTTCATTTATATCGTTACTTATTTGGAATATGTCATATTGTTACATCATAGGTCAGTGACCTTGTATGACATTGAACTCAAACTTTCAAAAACATTGTGTGGGAGCTTTCTTCTATAACCTTAGTCTGCTTTCAGTGTATTCCTGGTTTTTCTGCATGCTCACGGCGTTTCCCAATAGGTCTCCAGCACGACCCAGCTCGTTTGATCTTGAAGATATTGGCCTGGGTTAAAGAAAAATCATTATTATATTAATCATGGCAGCACCACACACTACAAAACGGACGTTTTATAACACTCTTTTTGTAGATCAGGGGAGGGACACTTTAGGTCCCACTTGGACTACGCGTTGACGCAAGACCATTCTCCACAGCGCTTGTTAACGTCTGCCCTAGTAGGACTCTGATCCTCCTTCGTCCGACTGAGGGACAACCTCCTCGATCTCTGCTACTATGGGATATTGTAAAAATGTAAAAACGTAGTGGTAGATAACTCATAAAAAAATGATCAGAAAACCAGGTTGAGTTTCTTTTGGCTCAGGCCAATATTGAGGTCTTCACAGGCAAAAGAAGGTGACAAGCTAAGTACGGTCTTTTGACTCTAACTTCTGGCTGGGCTAAGAAAAGACCAACGTTGACGCGTCATTAGATTCTTCTGGTTACAGAAAATCGATTGATGCATACTATAACCATGCTGGGTCAACGTGTCAAAATTATCTGTCCCAAGGTCACGTGAAGGTCATTACCTGGCCTAATATGGTCATTTTACATCTCCATTGACTGTCAATAAAAATATGGGCACAGTTGCATCAAATAAACGCTTTATTACCATATCTTGCAATGTTATTAGCTCAAGTTGATGAGGTGTTCACTGGCCTGTCCCCTCGAATCCGAATGTAAAATCACTGAAGATTGTATATTCGGGCACAGCCCTTCATCAGAATCAAGTAGTAAATATAAAAAAATCAGTCATAGTGTAGCCAGACCTCGAATTCGTTTAAGATATTCGAGGTCTGGCTACACTATAACTGATAATTTTTATGTTTACTACTTAATGCTGATGAAGGGTTGTGCCCGAATATACAATCTTTTTACAGTGTTTTTACATCCGGATTCGAGGGGACAGGCCAGTGAACACATCATCAACTTATCATCATACTCCTCGCCGCAGCATTCCAAAACCTATCAACGTTCCTAGCTCAAGTTTGAACACCTGCTTAAGTAGTTCCAGATGACCTCTCATAGGCCACAAATAAGACATTCCCAGTATAGAGGTTAACAAGCGCACTGAAGGGGGGCGGGTACGCGCCCTGCCCCTCGAGTTTTTCGCAGATAACTTAAAAACGGGGGCACGTGGCGCCGCCGTACTTGGCATACTTTTTTCTCATCATTGTAAAACTTTGTCAACATTTTAAGGTTAGGTCATCTCAGGTCAGGTCACCAGCACAGGTCAAGTGGCCTCACCTAAAAAACGTTTAAGATAGCATAAGTCGTAACAGAGTGAACTTACCCGCTTGAAACTCATATCACATAATGACCCCACCAGGTTCTTTAAAATTTGTTGCAATATTTGTATATCGATGACCTTAACACGCGCATTGACGGGGGTCTGGCCACCTTCGATTGACGGGGGGCGGGTACCGCCCCTCCTAAGATCTCGAGAACCACGGTAGGTAGCGAAAAACGGTAAACGGTGTTGGACTGCCCATCCACTTCTCCATCGAAAACATTTGAACCATTTTTTGTCAGGTCACATTTAAGGTCACGAGAGGTCAAACATGCCCGTCATAGGGATAACATGTAAATTCAGTTTTCGGCCATTACATCTGAACAAATAAAGATAGAGCAAAACAACTTGAACTATATGAATCCTCTTAGCAAGCCGAATCGAATGATATATAATTTGACATTGCTAAGTCAAATCAAAGATTTGACCTGACCTGAGGTCAGGTCACGGTCAAATTATATAAAATGCATATCATTAGAACTGCAAAGCCCAGGCGAGTCTAATGCAGCTAAAATAAATGCTCTATCACCATCCGTTATTGAGTTATTCCGTAAAAACCATTTTTCCATGTATTTCCTATGGGAGGTCATGCCTCGTACCTGACCTTAGGTCATCGATATCAAAATACCGGAACATATTTTGAGAACTCGGTGGGCCATTATGTGATATGAGTTTCAATCGGATAAGTTCACCCTGCTCCGACTTATGCTATCTTAAACTTTTTTTGAGGTCGGGTCACTTGACCTGTACTGGTGACCTGACCTGAGATGACCTAACCTTAAAATTTTCCAGAAGTTGTAAAATGATGAGGAAAGGTATACAGTACGGGGCGCTACGCGCCGCCGTTTTTACTGTCTCCGAAAACCCGAGGGGGCGGGTCCCGCCCCCGTCAATGCGTGTTAAGTGAGGTACGAGCCATAACCTCTCCATTGGAAATACATGGGAAAATAGTTTTAGCTGAACAACTTAGTAACGGATAGTGATAGAGCGTTTATTTTAACTGCATTAGATTTGCCTTGTCTTTGCAGTTCTATTGATATGCATTCTAACTAATTTGACCTTGACCTCAGGTCAGGTCAAATCCTTGATTTGACCTAGCAGGGTACTATTATATATCATTCGACTTGGCTTGCTGCAAGGATTCATATAGTTCAAATTGTTTTGCTCTATCTTAACTTGTTTAGTTGTAATGACCGAAAACCTTCATTTACATGTTATCCCTATGACGACATGTTTTGACCTCTAGTGACCTTAAATTTGACCTGTCTAAAAATTGTCAAAATATTTTTGATGGAGAAGTGGATGGGCTACCTAACGCCGTTTACCCTTTTTTGCTACCTAGCGTGGTTTTTGCGATCTTAGAGGGGCGGGTACCCGCCTCCCCCCCGTTAAAGCAAAGGTGGCCCAGACCCCGTTGATGCGCATGTTAAGTACTGTACCTTACCTTATAGCATTGATGTAAAAGACTCAATTGCCTCAGCTTGTAGTTCTGTAATACGCACAGTGGAGAGTTAGGGCCTTAGAGTGCCCCCATCTATTTTTTCGAAGCGGCCGGAGAACCGTTCGCTGCCGGAAAACGCTACTAGGCTAAATTTGAGAAAACTATGAGCGATTGGTGTGGAAATTTTGAAAATTGGGCAATGATATTCTACTAAAATGCTATATCAGACCTATATTCTGAGACGGTCGCAACCACACGGTGGGACCAGTTCGACTTCGGTGCAGACCGAGTGGTGACGTAATAGTGGCATATAATAGGGTTAAATGTTGGGGTCACCCGACTTGAAGGTCAAAGCTAAGGTTCAAGTTTGCAGGTCAAAGTCATTGACCCCAGTATTCTGGTCAGATTTCATGACTCAGTATGACGTATGTTGTGCTATGATCTCATAGTGAAGACTACTAAATACCAAGGTCAAGGTAACAGATCAAGGTCAAAAGTTGTCTAAAGGCCATACTCTCATTTTCCGCCCAAAGGCTGCTATATTGCCAGTTATATTGTACATTATTGAAAATTTGTCATATTGTTACATCATAGGCCAGTAACCTTGAACGAGTCTGACCTTAAACCTTCAGATAACATTGTGTGCGGCCTTCCCTTTATGGTCTTTGTCCGCTTTTAGTGTATTCCCGGCCTTTTTCCGCACAATCAGGGTATTTCTCAATAGGTCCCCTGCACGATCCAGATTCGACATTTACGACTCTGTTTTACCTTAAAGATATTGACCTAGGGCAATAAAACGTGGTTATAATATGGATCACAATTCCCACACTCACCCCAAAATCGGTGTTTTGGTAACGCTCTTGGGTTTTGAGATACCAGGGACCTTTTTGGTATCCTTGTAATCCTCCCTCATCTTATAAACACCCACCCCGGTGAACCTCCGAGCCACCATCATCATGGTGGGAAGGGAAGGGAAGGGGGGAGTGTGATAGCGAAAAAAACGCAAACACTGGTGTATAGCTCATAAAAATTCATGAAGAAAACTCATCAGTCACTTTTTGGTCAAGTTCAATATTGAGGTCATGGTAGGTAACAGACGGTGGCATATTAGAGTACAGTTTCTGGGTTTTAACGTGTGACAGTCGATTTAAAATCACTATTTAGGCACCATTCACTTTCTTTTGTAACGGCGAATGGAATTATGTATAATATGACTATACTATGTCAAAATATAACAATGACCTGACCTGAGACCAAGTCAAAGTCAACATCCGACCTAACATAGTCAATATGCATATCAATCGTCTTGCAATAGTAATCAGGGGTAATGGTATCACAAAAAAGCGTTATCATCATTTAGTATCGCAAATATTTTACCAAGAGATAAGAATATATTTGCAGTCAGGGGCTGATCCGAACACACGTTAGTGGCTTAGACCGGCTGAAACGGCGAAAACGAGTTGCAAAACCTTAGCCAAATGTTGGACAAACATAACCAGAATATTCCTGTTTGTCATGAGCCCTGGAAGATCGGGTCCCTGGATACACTCCTGTTTGCATTTGAACGGTTGTTTAGTCAAACGATAATGCACGTCCAAAGGTAAAGAGGCGTGGCAACCTGAACATGACACCCATAGGAAATCCATGTCCAAGTTGTGAACGTGTTTGCAACAGCTGAGCTACTTTGATGTAAAACTGCATACCGTTGGAGTTGCAGCTGCTTTTCCAAGGTCTGAGTTTTCTTGCGCTGGATCATTACTTCTGCAACAAGTTTGCTGAACTTCAGCCATAGCTTCACGAACATAGCTGCCTGTTACCAGTGGGAAGGCCAGGATTCGACCAAACGAGGGTTGGACGGCAGTCCAGTGCCCCAAGCCGGGAACAACTTAGAAACCGGGGTCACCTGCTTTTTCGTATAGTATTTTGACCTTGTATTTACACAAACTAGATGGTTCTGTGGTTACTTACTTACGTGTTTGCGCTTACTGTGTTTAGAGTCTGATTTTCTCAATCAAGTCAGGACATTGATAAATTTAGGTCACAAAACATTATCCCGGCACCGCCTGGGCTCTTTTCGTACACATCACCGCCTATGGGGTACGATTGGACCCTCCCCAACGATCTCGGGAACCAGAACCAATATGACAAAAAAATATGGCGCTGGAACCGCCTTACTGTGTTCTACTCTGGAGCCTAGTTTGAATCATATCCGTTGACCCGTGACGTCACAGTAGGCTAAAATAAGACATATTTTGTCCCATGTAGAAAACCCCTTATAAGTCCAGAATCATAAACCCTAGAAAAAACGAATGACAACAGTGTATTTGTATAACTCGGGAACCATAAGACCTAGAGAATACACCCAAGGATTCACATAATATGCAGCATGAACTTGTAAGGTCACATTATGACCTGGTAAAGGTCCAAATAATGACGTTGCATATTATTCGGATACGTGGGTCAAGCGCATTACTGTAATACCACATTCAAGACGGTATCTTGTTTCGTTAACCTTCGCCCGGGTGGGGGGTCTTTTAGACCCCCTCGGGTTTTTCCAAAGTGACCAAAAACGGCGGCGCGCAGCGCCGCCAAACTTGGTCTAGCTGTTCCTTCATCATTTTTACATCTTTCCTGAAAATTTTGGCTCAAGGTAATATCAGGTCAGGTCACCAGGCCAGGTGAAGTGACCTCACCTCAAAAATACTTAGGACCGCATAACTAAAAGAAGGGTTAATTGATCAAGTTGAAACTCATACCACATATTGGGCCCACCAGGAGCTACAACATTTGTTCCGGGATTTTTGATATTGGTGATCTAAGGTCATGTGCAGGCATGACCTCCCATTGTCAATACATGGGGAAAATCACGAAATGAGCTTTTCTCAGTAAGAATGGATGGAATCAACTTCAAACATCGGTTGCGACTTGCACTTAGCTCATTTCTGGAGCTGATGCCAATTTTTGACTTGTGACCTTTAAAAGGTCACCTTAGGTCAAATAAACATTTTTGGTGTTTTTCTCTATAAATTTTGAATAAAATAAAATAAAGCTTTTATTTTGTCACCAAAGTGTTTGTATAGCCACTGGAAGTCAAATGATATACATCATGACTATACCAGGTCAAGTTGGGTCAGACCGTTGACCTGGGTCAGGTCAAATTCTTAAATTTGACCTGGCATAGCAATATCATATATCATTCGGTTCGTATTGACGAGAGGATTGCAATGGTGCATAAACTATGGCTGTATCTTGTTTGGTTTGGAAGCTATTAGCGAAAAAGTAAACGCCCTTATGCATGGGTGGCTATGGGCATTCCCAAGAATATGCCCAATATCTAGTGACCTGTAGCTCCCTAGGCTTTGACCTGACACGAAAATGAATGCCACTGTGATGAAAGCACATCTCAAGAGCTTTCGAATGGTGTTAGAAAATGTTTCTAGCTATCATAGTTTCTGAGATATATGAGGTTTTCTTAGTACACCTCATATTAGCGATTTTGACCTATTTTGACCTCTGGTGACCTTGATATTGACCTGACAAGAAAAATGACCGAAGTATTTTCGATATCATTTTCGAAGAGCTTTCGATTGCCGTTTTGCGCTTTTTTTAGCTCTCTTAGTTTTTGAGATCGTGGGGGTTTTTAGCCCCCCACCGGGGAGGTGGCTCGTACCCGCCACCGGGGCAGGGTTAAGAATTATAAACACAAGCAATTTGGAGAGTCACGAACTTTGGTGACCTCTTGTGACCTTGAAATTGACCTGATCTCAGATTGAATGACAGCATGCAGATTTTTCGTTCCAAGAGCTTTAGAATGATGTTTAGAAACTTGATCTAGCTCTTCTAGAAGCCAAGTTACACCTTGGTTTTGTTAGGATTATTTTTCGAAGAACCGAGTCGCCTTAAATGGGTTTAGCAATGACGTCATAATTTGTTTACCTGACAAGAAACTAAATTTTGGCCATAGGTTGTCAAGTTGATCACTCTAGAGGTTTGCATAGCGAAGTATATCCCATTTAAACTGGCTCAGAACTAATTGTGAAAAACCGAGGGGGTCCGTTCAGACCCCCAGGCAGTGATGGGTTAAGCACGGCCCATATATGGTAGTGTGCTTGTTATGACAGATAGCTTTAGGGAACATTTCAGGAAAGCATTTGTTCAGTGGCGTCGCTGCCATAGAGGCACATTAGGCACTGCCTAGCTACTTTTAAATGTCGAAGTAGGTATATATTTTATGTGAAATAAATCTAATTTGACTCAATGTTTAAGTTACAGAGAATATTCCTTTTTCGGATCACTGCACAGTGTTCTAAGGGAGGTCAAAATGGGGACATTATTCGCATTTCTGACTATTTTTAAAACTGATTTTGATGTTTGCAATTAGTAGCAAAATTGTCAGAGTGTCAGAAAATGTCAAACCAAAGAAAATATAAAGCCTTTGAAGTCGATGCGACAAGGCATCAAACTGCTGCCTTTGAATCCCTCGCCACACAACACAACAAAGGCTAGGAGTAACGCTCATTATCGGTCTTTTTGTAGGTTAAGAAAATGTACAAGATAAGACAAACCAGGGTTCATTAGAAAGATTCAGGCATAACGAATGCGATTTTGCAAACAGTTTTCTCCAGCAATTGATACAATTAATTTTGGAGAGCAAAATATGTACCATATACATATCACATACATTTTTAGACCATGCCAATTGTCGATAAGCATGCAAAAAAATCGTCACCTGCCCCACCCTGAGACCACTTTTAAACTATAGCAAGATGTATCGTCTACCTGCCCTGCAAGTTTCAGGTGCGTCACGCTGCGGCAGTGGTAGTGGGGACATATTATACAAGGGCGTGTCGCGCGTGCTGCCGGTCGGGGGCGGCGGCCGTCGGCGAGATATGCCTGGAGGATTGAAGGGAGGTGGGCCGGGGCACTGCGAAAGTGCAGTGCATTGGTTACAATTAGTTAAATGAGCACTTGTTGTTGACATTGCTTGTCGACTGGACTTTTCAACCTACTGTCATTGACGTTTTCAATCAATAATTGTGAAAAAGTGCAATGGTTACAGTCTGGGGAAACAAAGCTTCCAATTGATGTTCGTCAGTACACTGGCATGTCCAGTAACCATTCGTAGAATCGCAGCTGTCCGACCTCACGATGGGGTGAGAACGAGATACACAAATTAACCCTTCATCGTTTGCAAAGGTCACTTCAAATAACATCAGGGAATAGTCTCACAGCACGCACACGCCATTGTTGCATGTTCATTCTTATCGTCAGTTGAGCTTCGAACTGGATGCTGTAAACATGGAGGTGCGAATTGATGTAGAAACGCAGGTAAACCTACTCGTAGCTGATGCGGCATTTGAACTTGGGAATTTCATTGACAAAGTGGACGAGCAGCTAACTGATCTTCACCAAGTAAGTAAGAACACACAGGGTGACATAAAACGTGAGGCAGAGTTCATTGGAAAAACAGTTCATTGCCATCGACGTAACGCCAATTCCGGGAAAAATTCGGTCCGGTCATGGACCGTGCCAAGGTTTCGTATATATTCTAAGTCTGATATCATTGTGCTGGTGTATGAACATACATATCACCGCTGAATGTGATCAATTTCGTCTTCATGGTTATATGCAGCAGCCCACCCAAGGGGAGGGGGTGCGCGAGCGGGGGTGGTTATATACAATATGACCGGAACTATAGCAGCCTTTGGGCGAGGTATTCGGGTTTGACCTTGAAAAAACCTTTGAACGTGACCTGTGACCTTGACCCTGAGTATCCTGAACTATAAAGTCCTAGCATAACGTACGTCATACTGAGTAATGCCATCTGACCGGAATACTGCGGTCAATGACCTTGACGTGTGAACTTTGACTTTGATCTTGACCTTGACCTTGACTTTCATCTGGGTTAATATTGACATATAACCTAATTATATAACGTTATGACGTCATCACTAGGTCGACAGTGCAGGCGAACTGGTGCTACCACCCGAGTGCGATAGTCTCAAAATATAGGTCTAGCTGTGAAGGCATATGAGTAAAAAAACAATGTTGACCGATTTTCAAAATTTCTTCATTAATCGACGCGCTCATAATGCTCTCAAATGTGGCCGAGTAGTGTTTTCCGGCGGCGAACGGTTCTCTGGCTATTTTGGAAAAATAGGTGAGAGCACTCTAGGGCCACCTTCCACTGCATGTGTTAAAGCAAGGGTTCAATAACAATTTCAATGCCAATTATATCGCGCATATACACGTAGAGTGACTGTAAATTATCTAGAACACCCATGCAAAGCCCCATAATCATCATAAATAAATATAATTATTTTTGTTGCTGACCTAGGGTCAAATATCTGACAGTCATGCCCGCTGTGGTCGGGTCTTAACAATTAAATGGTATCCACATTATCTATGGGAAAATAGTTTTCGATTGATACCAAAACTATTTATCTAGGATTCATACTTTCTGCGTTATTGAATTATGTCCCCACTTTTGGCTCCGTTAGAACACTGTGCACTGGGTCAAAGACCCGATAATTTGCATCTCTGAGAATCCACGTTTGCAGCTCTTACCGTCAACAAATGTGATATTAGGCACTTCGCGATTTCGCTGAATCTGCCTAACCCCGTGGCAAACCTAGCGTGTGCTTTTTGATTGACATCTCTAATACCTCATTCATTCCGACGCGAGTACTGGCTGGTTAAATCAGCAAACCAGGCATACCTTAGGAGTTAGCACGTGCGACGCCGCGTCTTAAGACCTTGATTACAGCGGATTCACATTGACATTCTTGTATTCGCGGATGTCTAGCCTTCTCTAGTGCAGGACAATTGTTTGGCAATTATTAGCAAGATATTTAATTTGTGAAACCCTTATGAAGAACGCGAGTCATGGCACAAAATCTGGCGGATGAACTTTAAAAAAAACGTTCACAGATCGATCGTACATCGAGAAATTGGACGTCATAAAAAATGAAGTGCCTAAGCCGTCCTTGAAATGGGAAGCTCTCGTGAGTACTTTGCCCTTCCCGGCTTACCTACCTACCTACCCTTTTGAATTTCCCTTGTTCCTTCATATACTGCCGCATAACCGTTTCCACAGTCCACCGAAGTTTTTAATTTATGATATTACCATCTAAAAATAAATATTATTTTTGCTCATCGATTTGAGCTTGCCCCATCCTCCAGCCGACCTGCTGGATCTGCCCCTGTCCAATATCAGGTAAAAAAGCCTTGGCGACGTCCTACCACTAAGCCAATCATGCCTAGGCTGTCATAATGTTCAAGCGGCGCCACTGAATTTATTATTGTTCGCATAATATTATACCTGACTTCTCTACCTGAGTTTACGTCTTTATCTAAGCCTCTCTTAACCTTTACCTCAGCGGTCGGTGTATCGTAAGGCCCCAGGCTTCTTTACTTCGCTTGCACACTTGAGGCCTGTAAGTGCTTTTAGACATTGCGATGATTTTAAGAACATATTAAACTTGGATAGTGAACATGCGCATATACCTATTCAGATGCATTGCTGCTTGTTGCAAATACTTACAGAGAAAATGACAGCTTTATACATTACGTCAAGATCTCATACTGTTCATAACATCATAATATAATAATGTTGTTCAAATTATACCTCACTTTGAAATATCCAAAAACAACCAGTAAACTATTGACGTTTACTTTATGGGCTGCAGTTACCGTGTGTATGTACATGTATGATGCACTCATTGGCTGTTACCAATCATAACACCGACCAAAAGATTATTGTTGATGACGTCATTATTATCTGTAATTGCTATACGATCCTTCATTGGTGCATGAATAACGTAAATAGGGTTTGAAGATGTCACCTGAATCCGACCAAAATGTTACGAAGCTCTATAGTCTAAACAGACCATGCTTTATCAGATTTTCAACACTATCTCTATAATATGAGGACATTTTTGGTGCTGAGAGATTCTATTTTCGTTTTTAGCTACTTAAGTTTGAAATTGGGGCAATGAAAATATACCTTGGGGAAATTCACAGTTCTTTGTCATAAATGCTGTAAAAACTTCAAATTTGCCGTAAGATTGCTGCGTTGCCTTGTGCCATTGCAATGGCGGCATAGAATATGAAAAATATGCATTATATCAGCTTAAATACTTCTACTGGCTCATGCAGTCCTTGGATATGCTCTTTTGACCCCGTTTAGGTAGTTTGAGTTTTATTGTAAACATTATTTTCAAATTTGCCATAAAATCTACATCAATTTTCATATTATGCCGCCTCTTATGTTAATATTTGCTAAACAACCAAAGGACGGAATTTTTATGCTAATTGATTATTATTTCAGGTCATTAAAAGTGGAACAAAAATCAATTATTTGTACAGGGCAGGAAAAGTTTAAGATGTGAAAATTCTTATCCATTTACCTAGAATTAGATGCCACTAATGATTTTGTATATTAAAACACATTTATTGGGTCGTGTTGCACGGTGGAATCCATTGTACTTTGGATGAAGAGAATCGGTTGGGTAGTTCTCAAGTTAGGGAGGGGGGCTAAGAAAGCCCCATTGTGCCTGATATGTTACAGTTTAGATATGTTCCAGGGACAGGTAAGTTATCGACATAGAAAATTAGATTACCACAACATATGGTGCTTGGTTGTAGGCCTATTATATGACAGGAATCTCCGGTGAATAGATTATACCTATTCTCATTGGTTCCACCAAAAAATATTTAATCTTGTTAATCTTGTACCAATTTTCTGCGAGTTTCTGGAATTCTGAAGAAGTGAGTATGTTTTCTTCGTGATTTGTTTCTGAAATCGTTCCCTATCATTTTTTGTATTTATTAACACGCGCATTGACGGGGGAGCGGGTATCCACTCCCTTCGGTATTTTTGGAGAGAGCATAAAAATGGCGGTGCGTAGCACCGCCGTAATTGGTATACCTTTTCTCTGATCATTTTTACAGTTTTTTTCTCAAAAGTTTAAGGTTAAGTCATCTCAGGTCAGAGCACCAGTACAGGACTCAAAATTCGTTTAAAATAGCATCAGTCAGAACAGGGTGAACTTATCCGGTCGAAACTCATAACACATAATGGGCCCACCGAGTTGAAAAAATTTGTTCCGGTATTTTTTCATACCGATGACCTAAGGTCAGGTACGAGCCTTGACCCCTCCATTGGAGATACATGGGAAAAGTGGTTTTAACTAAATAACTTGGATAATGGATGGTGGTAGAGTTTAACCTGATTTTACCTAACAATGTCGTATTATAGATCATTCGATTTGGTTTGCTGCGAGGATTCTGGTGGTCTAAATTGTTTTGCTCTATCTTTATTTGTTCAGATGTAATGACCGAAACCTTCATTTACATGTTATCCCTACGACGTCATGTTTCGACCTCTAGTGCTCTTAACCCTTGCCCCGGTGGCGGGTACGAGCCACCTTCGCCCTGGTGGGGGGCTAAAAAAGACCCCCCAACGATCTCAAAAACTAAGAGAGCTAGAAAAAGCGCAAAACGGCAATCGAAAGCTCTTCGAAAATGATATCGAAAATACTTCGGTCATTTTTCTTGTCAGGTCAATATCAAGGTCACCAGAGGTCAAAATAGGTCAAAATCGCTAATATGAGGTGTACTAAGAAAACCTCATATATCTCAGAAACTATGATAGCTAGAAACATTTTTTTAACACCATTCGAAAGCTCTTGAGATGTGCTTTCATTACAGTGGCATTCATTTTCGTGTCAGGTCAAAGCCTAGGGAGCTACAGGTCACTAAATATTGGGCATATTCTTGGGAATGTCCATAGCCACCCATGCATAAGGGCGTTTACTTTTTCGCTAATAGCTTCCAAACCAAACAAGATACAGCCATAGTTTATGCACCATTGCAATCCTCTCGTCAATACGAATCGAATGATATATGATATTGCTATGCCAGGTCAAATTTAAGAATTTGACCTGACCCAGGTCAACGGTCTGACCCAACTTGACCTGGTATAGTCATGATGTATCTCATTTGACTTCTAGTGACTATACAAACACTTTGGTGACAAAATAAAAGCTCTATCTTCGTTTATTCAAAATTTATAGAGAAAAACACCAAAAAATGCTTATTTGACCTAAGGTGACCTTTCAAGGGTCACAAGTCAAAAATTTTGGTATCAGCTTTAGAAATGGGCTAAGAGCAAGTCGCAACCGATGTTTGAAGTTGGTTCCATCCATACTTACTCAGAAAAGCTCATTTCGTGATTTTCCCCACGCATTGTCAATGGGGAGGTCATGCTCTGCACATGACCTTAGGTCACCAATATCAAAAATCCCAGAACAAATGTTGTAGCTCCTGGTGAGCCCAAGATGTGGTATGAGTTTCAACTTGATCGATTAACCCTTCTTTTAGTTATGCCGTCCTAAGTATTTTTTGAGGTGAGGTCACTTCACCTGACCTGGTGACCTGACCTGATATGACCTTGAGCCAAAATTTTCAGGAAAGATGTAAAAAATGATGAAGGAACAGCTAGACCAAGTTTGGCGGCGCTGCGCGCCGCCGTTTTTTGGTCACTTCGGAAAAACCCGAGGGGGGTCTAAAAAGACCCCCACCCGGGCGAAGGTTAAATGTGACTTGAAAAAAATGGCCCACATATTTTCGATGGAGAAGTGGATGTGCTACTCAACGCCCTTTACCGTTTCTCGCTACCTAGCGTGGTTCTCGAGATCTTAGGGGAGGGGGGGTGGGTACCCCCGTCAAAGCGAAGGTGGCTCAGACCCGTTAATGCGCGTGTTAACCACTTTGGCAGCATCTGCCTTGACTTCTCCTCCTAGCCGGGCTGCAGATGTCATGCTGACGGTGGACCTCGCCCCTCCTCATTTCCAGGCCTAGACGTTCCTCGTCGTCCGACAGTCAAGGACAGAGACTGAGTACAAATCTACATTTTTACATATAATCATTTTGGCGGGAGGTGGTCGTTGATAGGATGATTCAGTGTGGTTAAAAACCGGCATACTTCTCATCAAGTTTGGCGCCGCTGTATCCAGAAGATCAAGTTTCCATGAATCTTTCCAGCCTAACGTTTGTGGTGTTCGTAGTTTGGACCGTAAATTGGATTTTGTCAAATATTGCAGCACGACGCTTCAATATAAATGAGATCGCGGTTGACATCATCTCTGTCGAAGTTAATAGATGAGTCCCGCATGGTGCGTGTTAATTGAATACCCCCTCGTTGTAAAATTAGGCATACCGACCTAAATTATTTTACACTTACCGTTGTATTGTACCTACATGCACTCCTTAGCAAACAATCCAGAATCCAAAAAGGTCAGCCTGAATAAAAGACAGCCTTATTGGTAGCAAAGTAGTTAACCTAAAAGTTCTGACCCACTAAACAAAAATATTCTCAATGCAACTGAATCATTTCATGAAATTTACTTGCGTCTGTTCTTGTTTCTTATATGCATATTTTCCACCAGTGAGTAGGCAAGACGTGTGTAAACGCTTGTACTTACAAGACACACGCTTATAAACGCATACAATCGTCAGAAAGAAGCCCAAAAAACATTGGTCCTCATTAATAACCGTCCTCATTCTGCTGCATAATCATTATAATGTCATTTATTTTCCCACCAGTTGTTGCACCACCATTCTTCTGTTGTTGCACGAGGCGGGCCGAAATCGACCCCGGGGGCGTCCGGCGGTGGGCGGGGACGCGCGTGACACGCGACTCGGCACAGAGTCCAGTGTCGCCGGCACGAACCGTTCGCGCGCCGGCGGGCCGGCCCAACGGTCAGAGCACGCGACCCAGCGCGCATCACCACCGTCCATCACCCGGCTGTCAACAGCAGCAGCCCAACTCAACCCGGCGGCACGCGCCCGCGCCCTTTCCCTCCACACAGACACCATCGAATGCTGGTCGCAGATCAGCAGTGCAGCGTCGGAAATCACGTCACTGCTGGCGCTGGGGACAGGGACGTGATTCCCAGGCGCTGCCTCGACAGGGCAGCTCTTGCACGTGACAGTGGAGGGAAACCACCAACAGCGCAAGCCAAAATACCAAGGACAGTGATAATGCTAATGTAGAAATGGGTTCGAAATCAAGTTATTATAATACATGTTTTGTTTTATTTTGGTTGCCTTCGACGTGGAAAGCTGGTGTGAAAGATCCGGTAAATTCTCAGGAATGAATATCCGTAATGTTATTATACTCATTTAAGAATATTTACTTTCGCGCTATAATGAAAGTATCTGGTTTTATTGTAGCCAAAACAAGGTGGAGTATTCTCGGTTTCATTCCAGGCTTTTGTGAAAGAAACGGTTGGGAGTTTTAATGCCACGCAAAGCTAAAGGTTGTATTTAACATACGACCAGTTTCAAAACCATCTCGGCCCATTATTAAGTGATATTAGCACACACTGCATATCCATACATAACAAAATTCAGTAACTTCGGTGGCGCAATCTTTATCATAGCACTAGTGGTTCAAACATTAACACCCGCCCCGGTGGGCCTCCAAGCCAGCTTTTTGATATGCTTGATAACTTTTGTTAACATTTTAGGGTTCCGTCACCTCAGGTCAGATCACCATTGCAGGTCAAGTGACCTGACCTTACAAGTTTAAGATAGCTTAAATCAGAACAGGCTGAACCTATCCAATTGAAACTGATATTACATAATGGGCTCAACGAGTTGTCCAAAACATATTCCGCTATTTTTATATCGATGGCCTAAGGTCAGGTACGAGCCATGACCTCTCCATTGGAAATATATGAGGATGGTGTAAGCTGAATAATTTAGTAATGGATGGCGGTTGAACGTTTATTTTAGAGCAGTTAGGTTTGTCCTGACCTTGCAATTCGAATGATATGAATTTAGACCTAATTCGACTTTGAATTACCTCAGGTTAGGTCACATCCTATATTTGACCTGATTTGACCTAGTAAGGTCATGTTTTAAATCATTCAGTTCGGCTTGCTGCGAGGATTTCAATGGTCTTAATTGTTTTGCTCTATATTTACTAGTTCAGATTTAATGATGGAAAACCTTCATTTATATGCTATCCCTACGATGACATGCGTTGACCTCTAGTGACCTTAAATTTGACCTGACCAAAAAATGGTACAATTTTTCGATATAAATTAAGACGGGGTATATAACGCTTTTGACTGTTTCTCGCTATCTGGCGTGCTTTTTTAGATCTTAGGGGGTGGGTACCCGCCCCTCCCCCGTCAAAGCGGAGGTGTCTCAGACCCCGTCAATGTGCGTGTTAAACCTCAGATAACACTTAGACAACTTTTGATTAAACTGAAGGACAAAACTTCTAAGAGGAAGAAACCTGACCCCACATACCAAATGGCGTGCACAAAGTGTAACTAAATGCACATTGAAGAAAGCGAAAGAATGATATAGGTTAGGTGTGCAGAACACAAAAAGTCACAAAAGCCCTGAGCAGGTGTGGAAAAACCCACCAACTCGCCAACCAGGGATTGCAACAGACCTCAGCTACTGAAAATATTCAGTGTGACAGAAAACATCTACAAAATTGGAACTCCGGCAGCCGCGGAGAATAGGACAAGCTCAGGGAGCCGGGCCTTTACTCAGCTAAAAGCCTTGATACATGGGTGGATCCAGGAGACAACGGGGCACTTGACCCCAATGCCAGATTGTATGCCAACAATGCCAAATTAAAGAGGCCATTCAAATCCAAACGACAGCAGGAAAAATAAAAGTAAACAAGCACGTATTCTTCAAAGGCTGGCTCGACCTTCTTAAGTGAAAATCAGGACCAGGAAGAAAATGCACATTATAATGTTTAACATTTGAACCACTACTAAGGTATCCTTAAGATTGATCCACCGAGAGTACTGAATTGTGGTAGGTATGGCAGCATCGTGTGTGTTATTATATCTGTTTTTTTCTCACTTGATAATGGAGCCGAGATGGTCCTGAAAATCGATCGTATGTTAAACAAATCCTAATAGGGTTTGGAGTGCTGCGGCGAGGAGCATGATGATAAGTTGATAAGGTGCTAACTGGCCTGTCCTCTCGAATCCGGGAGTAAAAAAAACACTGGCTGGCTGCACTATGACTGAGAACATTTGAGGTTTGGCTACACTATGATTGATAATTTTTGATATTTACTAGATGATTCTAATGAAGTGCTGTGCCCGAATATACACAATCTTCGGTGTTTTTTACTTCCGGATTCGAGGGGACAGGCCAGTGAAAACCTTATCAAGTTAAACAAATCCTTTGGTTTTGCGTAGCATTTAAACTCTCAATCAAGTGGGAGTATCAGTTTTCGTTATTTAAGCTAAACGCATCCATTCTTTTCGCTAGCAATACATTTGCAGGTGGAAGTCCAACAAGGCTAGCTAGTACTCAACAACCTCCACTAATTCCAGCCAGCTGTTTTGCTGAAGGTATTATCTACGGCTAAATCCAAGGATTCGAGGGCGAGGTAACACCATATGGTCCTAACAGGTGAATAAAAGCAAAAAAAACTGCAAAAGTTGCGAGTCATGCTAGACCACGCGGAAATTGAGATTAACACGTGCATTGCTGGGGGGCGAAATTCTCCCCTGGTCCTGGTTTTCTCCCAATCAACGAAATAACGAAGATATAAAGAGCAACGCAACTTACAGCAGTTTATCTCTGATCATTTTTTACACATCTCAGGAATCTTTTCAGGTAAACCGTTTCAGCTCAAGAAGTTATTTAAGGTCAAACAGTCTGACCTCAAAACCAAAAACTATGAGTTAGAAGCGACACCAAAGGAACACCTGCCAACCAATCAGTTGTAAACCTTTGCAATGTGGTGAGAACATTAGGGTCTACAAATACGTAATCTCGGAATTTCCATATTATTGATCTAAGATGGGGTCAGTTTTTATAACCCCTCTACAGATATATGGTGAAAAATGGAATGACGCTTTTTCGGTAAATACTGGATACTTAGGCGGATCCAGGATTGCCGATCGGAGGGGGGCGCCATCCAGTCCGGGGGTGCCACTTTTGACCGGCAAAACCTATCAGATGAGCGCAAAATCCTATCGGTGGGCGGCGATTTTCGCATCCTGGGGGGAGGGGGCGCCATCGACCTTTCAGGAACGCGCCGTGATCATTTCAGGGGGCGCTGAGGGTCGATCGGGGGGTCACGTGCCTCCTTGCCCCCTGGATCCGCCAATGACTGGATAGACAAACTTGAAACTTCTCTTATTCTTACCACCATCTCGGCCATACATTTGAATTAAAAATCCGACTTCCCAAAGGCTGCATGCGGTCACCTGAGCATACAGTAATTAATTTGTCATTAACTTCGCACTGAATTGTGATAGATTCTCCATTTTACTTGCATTGTGTTTATCTTGTCACGGGGAGTCGATCGATATGCAACATAACTATACCAGGTCACCATGGGACCCTACCCTAGCTTGGGGTCAGGTCATTTTCAGATTTAACCTAGCATAGTCATATTATACATCATTCGGCTTGCTACTAATATAGATAAAAACACTACAATGCCTTATTGTAAGCCTATGTAAATTTCCTTGACCTTTGGTGACCTCAATATTGATATGACATAAAATGGTTCCTTTAATTACTATTTGTCTTGTGAAAAGGTTTCCAACGTTGTCTGTAATTTTGCTGTAGCTTTTCCGTGAAATTAGATACAGAGTGGGCGAAATATGCCACCCCCGCGGTGTGCGTAAAGCCAGGGACCCCAGTGGGGTGCGTGTTAAGGGCAATCATCGACTAGGAAGCTTGCGTTCCACCCGCAATCCCTCCTCATCGGAATTATCTCCCCTTCAGGCCGGAGTTCGCAGGTGGTATCTTTGTGGCATAATGCTGCAGGCGGTGGGAATCTATTGTAGGGCAGAAAGCACATCACTCTTTTTCCTGATTCACTGAAAGCTCAGAAGCTGAGCTCCTAACTCTGGAGCAAAAGGACTATATTGTTTGCAGGACTAAGACAGTAGGAGAGAGTGGTATTTCTTGAATTATCTTCTTTTACTGCCGTTCTTACTCTTCCCCAAACATAAACCGAAATGTATTAGCTGAACGTCGTAAGAAACAGGACTAACATATGTTTACCGTGTTCGATACGGCGGTATGATCTGCAAGATTGAGCCCGGCTCCATTCTCCATCTGCCATTGTTGTTGCCTTCCTTTTCAGCATTGGCGGTTGCCTGATAATCGGATGGGCTCGCGAGGGATCGAGATGATTAGTTCGTAATTTTGCCAACGTGAGTATCCGGTTGACTACCAACAGCCCTGGGCTCAATTCCGACGAATGAGTTTGGAGCGGAGGGAAAACACTGCCAAAATAATTAAGCCAGGAACACTGGGAGTCAGAAATGAACTACGTTATCGCTACGTAATGCCCTCTGGGTACCCATATGCAAAAACGGTAGGGCAGCGGAATTGTACGTTGGATGCAGCGTACTCAGTTACTGATAAAATTACACTCGCGGAACTGACCCATTACTTTCCGTATCAGGCTAGCATTCTCTTACACTTCACCCGTCAAAAGAAAAAGAAAAACAATTTTGCAGCGTGGGTACGTCTTATGCAGATACGGCCAGAGGTTGAACCGGCTAGTTAGATCAAAACTCTCACAGAAAATCTAACGAAATAAATATCACCTTAAAAGGATACATAATGTGATTAACTAGAGTAGACCACGCAACATCGCTGTCTCACTTGGGTTCAAGGGCGAGGAATGAAGAATTGATGAAAATATATATTATACAGTGGTGGATACAAAGGGGCCAGGGAGGCTCGAACACCCCCCCTCTTCCCTAAAGGGCTGAATATCTATAGCCAATGAATGGCCGGAGGCTGTACTGAGGCAATGACAAGGGAGGTTCGAGACCCCTAACCTCCCGAAATGTCGTATCCGCCTCTGATCTTTGTCAATTTTAGCGTTTTTGCCTACCGTAATCATGCTAAACAGGGCTGCCACTACCTCCTCTGCTCACGCCTCTAAAATTTGAACTCCTAAGACTAACCTGGAAATAACAGATATTGTTCCGCTGCAAGAAGGCACTCGAATATTTAGCGCAACAAGGCACAGCGCGACATCATGCGACTTCTCATTCATGAACGATAAATCATTGTGAATAGTTTTATCTGGGCGCACGAGGATATTGGCGCATAATAACGCAAATTGGTAGTGCACGTGACCAGCAATTTTAGGCTGCCAGGTTCGATTCCCGAGCTGCCCATGTTTTCGCTCGGCATCAGTGCTGTCTTGCAGTGTTTCTAGGCACCGTTTACAACGGCAGTGATAGTAGTACACATATGCGTGATGTTCAGCAGAGCTCATTGAGAATTCAGGAAGATGATTGCCTGGGTGTTTTTGTATCAATGTAGGTAGGACCATTGTCGAGTCATTCACCTGTGTTTCTGGCTTGGAGGTGGCTAAGCTTTCCGCGCTGAAATCTGTCCACAGGGGATTCACAGAGCCCGGGAACCGGCAGGCAGCACAGGAGGCGGCTTCAGTTTCATCTGAGCCTTCCATCACAGTCGTCGGTCGGGGTGAGAGTTAGCGGGCGGAACGGTGATGGAAGCCGGGTGGGCACGGTGATTGGCACGATACGAAGGCGTCGGGAGGGTGTCGTACGCACCGACCACGATGGAGCACACCGTGATGCAGTGCTGACGGCGCACGTGAGCAGAGAGCAGAGAGCAGAGAGAGAGAGAGAGAGAGAGGAGAGAGAGAGAGAGAGAGAGAGAGAGAGAGAGAGAGAAGGGATGTTGAGCCGCACGAGTATCTAAAACAATGGTAGTGATTAGAGGTTAGAAAAATCTGCCAGCTCGGCAACAATGTTGGTGACAAAATTGCTCAAATGGGTGACAAAGTAGGTAAGACTGTGAAGACTGTGTTCCCCAGAATGAGACGTTAACGCTCAGTCTGTCAATCCGTTCTTGAAGGTTCAGAATGTCTCAGTGCGTCTGGTAAATATTCCCCTTTTGGTGGAATTTCTAATCATTTCTGGTCACACAAGTTTCGTTTGAAATGTCGGTGGTGACACTTGTTCCGACTTCTGGCAGTGATCTGGCGCTGGTGCGCTGAATAAACATTGACATGAACCCAAATGAGCAAAGGCTTCTCTTGCTTATCGGCTTGAACAAACCTAAGAAAAGGAGAACAAATAAAGTGCAACAGCCGCCATCGTGGCCACGTATTTATCCATATTTACTACACTAGTGGCCATAATATTCGAAGACTGGGAATCTCACTTTCGGCTGCTTTTTAGGAAGGACAGCGCCAGTGCCCAAGCCATACACTATTACTACAGCAGACTTATGGTGTGGTGCTCTGAAGATGGTTGAGTTTCAAGCTGTAGTGGCCATGTTACTAATACCAGGGGCATTCCAGGACAGATCGACCAAGGCTTGACACCACCATGTCTAGAAAAAATCTGAAACTTTGTCTCCGGGGTAGTTTTGGGCCAGAAACACGCCTGTGAGAATCTCAGCCCCCTCCGACCAACGGTGACCGAGTTATAGCCCGAGGCACTTTCGGGAGGTCACGTTGTAGACTCATGTTTGATGCTTCATAACTCAACAACGCATCACTTGATTAACAAGTTTTATATATCATTGAACTCGTCTTGAATTATAGTTTATTTTGAAAAAAGAAAATGTTAAAATTTGAAAATTTTTGACTTTTAATTTGTTTGACCTTTTCCTTTTTGACCTAGCTTGACCTTTTCCCAGTTGAAATTGCCCTTTTAGACACCTTAAAAATGTTTCTTCATAAAATATCTTTCGATAGCAAAAATAAAAAAATGCGTTCTTGCTATAAGTTCCGAATATTTAGCACCTAAGGTAGGTATGTACACGGTTTTTGACCATTGCGGTAGTACAGCCTTATGTTTAACGCCGCAAATATAGCGATTGCTTTTGTAATCGGTCGCTGGAAATCATACTCTATTGTCTTTACGAAATTTTAATCGTACAAGTATCCGAATTTATGACAATTAACACGCGCCCACCCGAGGGGGTGGGCAACCGGCCTCCTCAGGTTTCCACAGGTAGTAAAAAAAAAACACCTTCGCGCAGGCTACCGTACTTCATGTACCTCTAACTCGAAATTTTTGCAGCTTCTGGCAAAATTTTAGGTCTGGGTCATACCAGGTCATACCGCCAACCCAGGTCAAGAGACCTAACCTCAAACTTTGGGAGGTGCATAAATCATATCAAATTTAGCCTATCGTGGTTAGAATCGCATTACATAGTAAGATCGCCTAGCAAGATAATTTTTCGTAGCAGGATTTCTATATCGATAACCGGGAGCAGGGCAAAGGTCATGATCTTTCCATTAGAAATGCATGGGGCGATTGGTAAATTTTGATAACTTGCGAGAATTGAGAATTGTCGAGAATTGCGATGGAGGTTGTATTTTTACATTGTCGTGTCTGACTTGCCTCTGCAGTTTGATTAATATTCTTTTTACCATACAGACCTAAGCCTGGCTCTAGGTCAAAGCAGGTTAATTTTGACATTTGACTAGGCAATATTATAAGATACATAATCCGTTTGGGCTCAACAAGAGTGTTCCAATGGTGCTGAACTTTTCTTTCTACGGCTCTTCTCTGTCACCTATTATGCCACAAAGTTTAGGTTTTCACTTAGTTCCCGTAAGAAATACTGTGACCTTGAGCAACCTCAAAAGCGACACGACCAAACGATTGTATGTAACATATTCGGTAATGATTAAAACTGGCTATTTAGCGGCATCACTCCCAGTGCACTGTGTCATTATTTATCTGGGATTCTCGGATCCGTGTCAGCTATGAAATGATCACCTTGTAAAAATATCATGAGGCAACCTGTTCAAGCGACCAAGTCGGATGCGTTACAATTTCAGGACATTTTGTCGAATATATGAGCAGATTCAAATTACTTTTTGGGAATGAAAGCCTTTCAGACACGTTTGTTTACATTGCATGAATCCTCTCAAACATATGCTGTGCTGCACTGGATCAGCTTGCATCGATACTATTTTCCATCTCCGGGAACGATGTAATTGTGTGAGTTAGTGGTGCTCATGGGATAAGTTATACTTGTTTCAATTATTGATAAGGTCGCGACATCTTTGTAAATTTTCGTTTAAGGCTGAAAGGTTCATTATTAATAAGTTCATTTGCCCTCGTCTCCCTCGAAACAAGGAATCCCTTTTTATCACTTTTAATGGCTGCAGTTTTTCTGTTTATAAATATTGCCCAAGTTGTTGCCAGTTCAGTTTTTTATACATTTTGTACGAGTTGTTCTCAGTTCGATTGTTGGAGTCGGGGTCTCACTAAAGTCATCAATGGACTTGTCACGGAGACCCCGACCCCACCATCCGAACGAGCAACTCCCACAATAAAGGGTTGATTTTAGAAGCCAATGTTTAACGTCCCACACAGCACAGGGACGGCCGCCCCGCTCAGGTCACCCTCTCACCAGTCAGTTGCCAGCCGACCTGTACGTTGGGTAAGCTATTGAGCGCCGGAGCGTCTCAGCGGAACCGATCCCACGCCTGGACATGCACTGCCACTGCATGCTTCTGAGCCGCGGGCCGGAGCCCAACGCTCTACCAACTGAGCTACCGGGGCGGCAAGGAGGCGGTTTTAGGAGTAGGTATCTCACTAGAGTCATCAAGGGACTTTTTACGGAGACCCTGACCCCACCACCCAAACGAGCAACTCCCACGATAAAGTGTTAATCAAGGAAACAAAGTTGAAAGTCCCACAAGGCATAACGACGACCGTCTACCTCAGGTCACCCCTCACCAGTGAGTTGCCTGCTGGCCTTCAGCATTTGCGGTACCTACCACCTCCCAGTTGACCTAAATTATTTTTCTAGAAGTTGCAAAATGTTGTGTTAGAGGTAGATGGAGTACGGTGGCGCTGCACGAAGGTATTTTTTACTACCTGTAGAGACCTGAGGAGGCCGGTTGCCCACCCCTCGGGTGGGCGCGTGTTAATTGTCATAAATTCGGATACTTGTACGATTAAAATTTCGTAAAGACAATGGAGTATGATTTCCAGCGACCGATTACAAAAGCGATCGCTATATTTGCGGCGTTAAACATAAGGCTGTACTACCGCAATGGTCAAAAACCGTGTACATACCTACCTTAGGTGCTAAATATTCGGAACTTATAGCAAAAACGCATTTTTTTATTTTTGCTATCGAAAGATATTTTATGAAGAAACATTTTTGAGGTGTCTAAAGGGGCAATTTCAACTGGGAAAAGGTCAAGCTAGGTCAAAAGGAAGAGGTCAAATAAATTAAAAGTCAAAAATTTTCAAATTTTAACATTTTCTTTTTTCAAAATAAACTATAATTCAAGACGAGTTCAATGATATACAAAACTTGTTAATCAGGTGATGCGTTGTTGAGTTATGAAGCATCAAACATGAGTCTACAACGTGACCTCCCGAAAATGCCTCGGGCTATAACTCGGTCACCGTTGGTCGGAGGGGGCTAAGATTCTCACAGGCTGTTTCTGGCCCAAAACTACCCCGGAGACAAAGTTTCAGATTTTTTCTAGACATGGTGGTGTCAAATTGAAATATTTTTGGTCGTTTTGTCCTGGAATGCCCCACCAGTAACCTCCACCGCGCCTCAGCTGCTCCAGACAACTATCCCACGTGCAAATGATGTGCATACCCCAGGCACTGAGGTACTGGCCCCACCATTTGTTGCAAAATAAGGTGCGGATCGTGACCTCTCCGTTGGAAATTCATGGGAAAACAGGAAATGGGCTGTATTTATGTAGATGTAGCCTGAGGATACCTTCGCTTCTCCAAATCGTAGTATCCTGGGCCCCTTTCCACGCTCATGTTGCAATTTTTGCCTGAGACCTCTGAGAGGTCATCTGGGGCTATTTAAGCAGTTTTCAGACTTGGGTCATTAACATTGCAGGAAAGAATGCAACTGCAACTCGCGAATATTTTTCGACGCCAGGTATTTCACATTGGAATATATTTTTTTGTTTACACTGATCCGGTCTAGCTGGCGATCTTTTTAGAGGGAGCTACCGGGGCACCGTGTCCCCCTTAAATGATAAATTTTAGCACGAATACTGTGGTGTTGACTGAAAAATTGGGTGGAAAGGTTCATGTCGCCTCTTTTAAATCCGGATCTCCCACTGCTACTGAGCGTGCCGCTTAAAAACTACGGAAAGCTTTTTTAACTGTGCGCCATAAACTGACTGACTCTGATTCCGTCCCACCACTAAAGCCTGTGTCGACGTTTCATGAGCGCAGGCATGTGAAGGAAGGGCTCTGACAAGTTTTGCAAGGTTGAACAGTACAGCTGCTTGTCTTCAAACGATCCCAGTGTGGGCGCTAAAACGCCCACGGAAGAACGTGGAGCAAGTTTACTCCCCCAGCCATGTGGTGAACTTTTATGAATAAGGTCAATGGATGCCTGTTGAAATTTACACTACAGCGATCACATAGCAAATACAATATGGCTTGCCTGTCTACCCGGTTAAAAGAGAACTGCATTTTGAGCTTTGCAGATTCGGTTTATTGCTCTCGACCGACTTGGATGTTGATATGAAGAAAAAAGAAAAGAAAAATACTTCTGGTTTATTTGTCGTATAGTTCGATCAATGCACACATAACAGATGTCATGTAACCAAAAGATGAGCCGATCAGGACTTACGGCAGCAGTTAGTTTCTCCAAGCAAGGTTAAAATGGTTCGGGGCGCAAGTCCAGGACCAACACAAAGCTGGGAATTCCAGCACAGGAATTTCAAAACAACGCTGACGTGAAACATAGCCGACCAAGATACGAGAAGACGCACTAATGTGCATCCTCATAGGAGCCTAGAAAGAAATGTAAACATACCTTTGAGATGATATTGCCAAACAGCGTAATTCAGGGGAGTGCAAATTAACGTGATGCTGGAGATTTGAAGATGATATTAAGATACGATGAACATATGGTAGATTCTGCGGCGCTACAGCCAGGGACGGGGTTATAGGCTGGTGAGAAATCATTTGGTAAATCTTTTCTGAACCGACAGGCAAACGTGAACATATTCAGTGTGATTCTATCTTTATAAACTTCGCAGTTCCGACTAAAGGACCATGATTATCAGCTTCCAATCAGTGATTAAAATCTTCCATTGATGGCTATAACTTAACACGCGCATTGACGGGGGGCGGGTACCCGCCCCTCGGGTTTTTCGGAGATATCAGTAAAACGGCGGCGCGTACGCGCCGCCGTACTTGGCATACCTTTTCTCTCATCATTTTTACAACTTCTGTGAAAATTTTTAGGTTAGGTCATGTCAGGTCAGGTTACCAGTACAGGTCAAGTGACCTGACCTCAAAAAAAGTTTAAGATAGCAGAAGTCGGAACAGGGTGAACTTATCCGATTGAAACTCATATCACATAATAGCGCCACCGAGTTCTCTAAAATATGGTCCGGTATTTTTTATATCGATGGCCTAAGGTCAGGCACGAGGCATGACCTCTCAATTGGAAATACATGGGAAAAATGGTTTTTACTGTATAACTCAGTAATGGGTAGTGATAGAGCGTTTATTTTAGCTGCTTTAGACTTGCCTTGACTTTGCGGTTCTAATTATATGCAAATTATATGCATTTTATATAATTTGACCCTGACCTGACCTCAGGTCAGGTCAAATTCTTGATTTGACCTAGCAATGTCAAATTATATATCATTCGATTCGGCTGGCTGCGAGGATTCATATGGTTCAAGTCGTTTTGCTCTATCTTTACTTGTTCAGATGTAATGGCCGAAAAACTTAATTTACATGCTATCCCTCTTACGGCATGTTTTGACCTCTCGTGACCTTAAATGTGACCTGAAAAAACATGGTTTAAATATTTTCGATGGAGAAGTGAATGGGCCACACAAAGCCGTTTACCGTCTTTCGCTAACTACCATGGTTCTCGAGATCTTAGGGGGGGCGGGTACCCACCCCCTCGTCAAAGCGAAGGTGGCTCAGACCTCCGTCAATGCACGTGTTAAGGTTATAAAAGCCGAGCAGCATGCTCATAATTCGAGGTCGCAGCTCACATTACGACCGATAATTTGTTTCATCATCTGTTGTCAAATGAAGATTCTGATCAAGGGCTGTCCCCGAATGTATAACCACCATGAATTTGTTCAGTTATACATCCAGGATCCGAGGAGTCAGGTCTATTGAATAATTCATGGTCACTTACAATAAGATAAATACAAGTTTTTAGTAGTTTTCGAAGTGAATTCTTATAATATGATAACATCCGAATATACAATCACTCCAAATTTGTTGAAATTTGTATTGCAGATTCGATGAGAATAGACCAAATAATATTTTACAAGCGAACGAAAAAATATTTCGAGAATCATGAGCATGCATCAACTACAAGTCATTGTTCTCTATCCTCTCCCACATTTAACAAAACCATTGATAACTACAGTCTTCCTTTGTGCATCGCCCCGAACTCGTGTCAACACTGACTAATACACATACTTTAAAGGACCTCCAGCATTTCCGCAGAGGGACCGCAGTTCCACTGCTCAACAGTTCAGCAGCTCCAACGAAGTAGCTTGCACGGCCAACATGACTCGAAAACGCTGCGCCTCGCACAACATGCACAGGGGGCGATCCACTTTGATCCAAACCTAACCCACACATTGCAGGGAATCAAGAATATCACTTATACATTTGTATTTTGTCTTCAAATTTTCATACAGTTAAGGATGTCCCAGATATCTAAAAAAATATCCGGTCAGATAAAACAGAATAATACTAGGTGGACTTTGAAAAACTTAAGCTCGCGAGTTTCGGTATGAAGTGAAGTAATGAGCACTAAATATAAAAGCAAAACATTCAGATTTTACTTCGAACTAAAAGCACGAATATGGCAAAATCCTCAGGATCTTGGGAAGTGACAGCTATCCCTATGGCTTCAAATGCAACATAACAATATTTGGTCAGAATCGGGCCGGAATGAAGGACCAGAGGAGTGTTTGCAAAGGCCTCGACGGTTCTGAGAAGCAATTTCATCTTCTTTCAATGGACATTGCTTGATGCAGCCACCTCAACGTGCCAGAACAGCCTTACGCACTAATCAGAAAACTCGAATGTGGTTCACCCGAGCATTGACGGGGAAGCACCGCCGTACTTTGCATGTCCATTGCCTCATAAATGTTGCAGTTATCCCTACACATTTCAGGTCCTGATTATCTGAGGCCACATAACCAGGTCAGGTCAAGTGACTTTAGTGCAGATGAAATTATACTTGCATGCATCTTTATGGCGGTAATTCTTTGGCCTCTGGTGACTTTATATCTAATCGGACTATAAATAATTCTAGCATTTAAAGATTGCCTCTGTATTGAGTGTAGCTTTAAAACATACCTTTTGCCACTCGCAGCCTGGCATGTTTTTGGAAACCTTAGTGTTGCCGGTGAATTATATTTAATTTAGCACTGTATTGGCAAGCCATGTTCGAGACAGCTCTGGGCTACATTACCATCAATACAGGGATTTAAAAACGTACCCAAAAATGAGGGGCACAATCAGACTCCTTTGCCCACAGCAGTCATTTTCGCTTGGGTCAAGGAGCGCTGGCGGTGGTGCCAAATAGGCTTGCGCTACATTTGGAGCAATTTTAAGCAAACTGATAGGTACAATTTTCCAAGTTCAAGTGCGAGTATAATTTGTTTAATAACTAGCTGAACGTCTACGCAGCAAAATGTTTGACATTAATTTGATGGTCTAGAATGTTTTTACTGGAAATATGTTGTTCAAATATGTTCACACGAAGACAAGATATAAATTTACGCACATACCTGGTGGAGGTCATTGCTTTAGCCAGCTTTTTGTTTTTGAGGTACTTGAGTAAAACAGGGGACGTGTTTAATCTCATTGTACTGTGCATACTAATACTGCCTTGATTGTATGTCTCAAAAATATTTCATATCTCAGCATACCGAAACTGGACTTCCAGACCTTTTCCCTACGACCAGAATGTCATTGCCTCCAAATTTTAGTATTTGCAATGTGTTGGTGTAAAACGAGCATGTTTAGTACACTACAAACAATACTACCCATGCTGCAATATTTTCCCTGTCTCTCAGGAGCCGAATGCACGATGCATTAATAAGGTACAGAGAGGCAGCTGTTGCAGCTCGGCTCGCTCCTGACTGCTGATCAAATTTCAATGCCCACGAGGTGCTCGTCGACTTTTGATTCGCTGACTTCTTGTTATTGTAGGAAAACGCCAGTGGCAGGTGAAAAGGAAGCCTTCAGCCTTCCTCTGCTTCCCATGCATCCTTTTATAAACAGTGAGGTGAGCACCAGACAAGCATTAGGTTAGCCGAGAGCCATCTGTGCCTGCAGCTCAGACCTTGTCCGAAAGCCTGTAGGCTAACACTGGAGACTAAAAGACGCAGCATCGCTTCAGGCGAAGGCGGCTGATTCTCGTTCTTATTTAGTTGTCAGTACACCAACGTCACAAAGAGAACAACGTCGACGACAAAGTCCAGTGATTTTTACAATGATCGACACACTTGCCCTACAACTGTTCATTATTTCGCCCATGTACTTACGAGTAACAGGACGTACTTTGCGTACATTTTGACACACAGGGTTCACAGTGCTAAGTCCCCAATGAACCGTATTTCACGCGAGCCCATACAGCGCGGACTGGGCCAACAGTTTCAGTGTTAGACACAGCGTCAGGGAGGCGTAGAGGCAGGGCAGCCCACCGGGTGCCAACCGAGCTGAGGGCCGGGCCGAGCTGACGCCGTCCTGCATCGCCGCGTGGTGTTCACCTGCCAGCGAACACACGCTGTCAGAACAATTACCGAGGTGTTCACCAGTCAGCCAACACACACTGTCAGAACAAGCACCGAGGTGTTCACCTGCCAGCGAACACACGCTGTCAGAACAATTACCGAGGTGTTCACCTGCCAGCGAACACACACTGTCAGAACAATTACCGAGGTGTTCACCAGTCAGCGAACACACGCTGTCAGAACAGGCACCGAGGTGTTCACCTGCCAGCGAACACACGCTGTCAGAACAGGCACCGAGGTGTTCACCTGCCAGCCAACACACGCTGTCAGAACAGGCACCGAGGTGTTCACCTGCCAGCCAACACACGGTGTCAGAACAAGCACCGAGGTGTTCACCCGTCAGCGAACACACGCTGTCAGAACAGGCACCGAGGTGTTCACCTGCCAGCCAACACACGGTGTCAGAACAAGCACCGAGGTGTTCATCCGTCAGCGAACACACGCTGTCAGAACAGGCACCGAGGTGTTCACCTGCCAGCCAACACACGCTGTCAGAACAGGCACCGAGGTGTTCACCTGCCAGCGAACACACACTGTCAGAACAATTACCGAGGTGTTCACCAGTCAGCGAACACACGCTGTCAGAACAAGCACCGAGGTGTTCACCTGCCAGCGAACACACGCTGTCAGAACAATTACCGAGGTGTTCACCTGCCAGCCAACACACACTGTCATAACAAGCACCGAGGTGTTCACCTGCCAGCGAACACACGCTGTCAGAACAATTACCGAGGTGTTCACCTGCCAGCGAACACACACTGTCAGAACAATTACCGAGGTGTTCACCAGTCAGCGAACACACGCTGTCAGAACAGGCACCGAGGTGTTCACCTGCCAGCCAACACACGGTGTCAGAACAAGCACCGAGGTGTTCATCTGTCAGCGAACACACGCTGTCAGAACAGGCACCGAGATGTTCACCTGCCAGCCAACACACGGTGACAGAACAAGCACCGAGGTGTTCATCCGTCAGCGAACACAGGGTGTCAGAACAAGCACCGAGGTGTTCATCTGTCAGCGAACACACAGTGTCAGAACAAGCACCGAGGTGTTCACCTGTCAGCGAACACACGGTGTCAGAACAGGCACCGAGGTGTTCACCTGCCAGCGAAGCCACAGTGTTGAATCACAGCCACACCCTGTATGGCCGAGCTTTGTTCACCTGCCAGTAAATCCATACGCGAAATGGGAGTTTGTAGGAGATCAAACACCCAAAATCATGGGGAATTGTTTGCTTCTTTTAATTTAGCTAGCACGCATCGAGAACCAATTTCCTATAGCACCCTTAGACACATCTGCTAATGAGCAATCCCGCACTGTCGGAAGTCTTATCCTGGTCGAGATATTGAGTTACATATTGGTTAGGACCATACCCTGAATCACCTGCTATGATGATTGCCTAACCGATGAAAGAAAATGTGGTACCTTGGTGCAATTCCATACTGTGCTGGTTTTAGAGGCAATAAATGTTGAAAGTAATTGAGTTGGCTTTATATCGGTTGAATAGTAGCTAATAAGCCCGATATTTTCCCCTCTGTTAGCAATAAAGTCTCCTCGCGAGAATTTTCATCCAAGATTTCTAATCGTGACCTTGAAGTAATCATAGACTCAAAGTTAACGCTTCGGTCGCACATCAATGACAAGTGAGAGAGGCAAGCAGGGCTCTTGGGCTTTTAATAAGGTCGTTCCAGACAGGAAAGAATGGTTCATTACTTCAGGGGGTAGGTCATAGGAGTATGGTCGTGACTTTTTGAACCGACCTTCGCAGTATTTTCGAATGCCGACACACCTGAAAGGTGTGGAAAAAATCAACACAAATTTCTTATTTGGCTCTGCGCAAGGTGACAGTTTCGCTCTGCACAAGAATAATGACCTCAACTTAATTTTTCTTCCATTTACCATTAAATCTTCTATCTACTTACCTTCTTTGCTATCTTCACACTCAGCTATTAATACACTTTTATATTACCTGGCTTTTGCTCGATTTTATGTTCTTGGCAGAGCCCTGGTCGGGCTAGGTAAATCAGGGAACAGGGTAACGCTGCATTAGGGTAGCCCACGATTTTGTGTTTTTGGCACAGCGTTGGCCGGGCAAGGTTAACCAGGGAAAGAGGTATGCCTGCTCACAAATCGGGCCCATTGAAAAAAACCAAATGCAATTTGGTTGAATACCGCAGAATTGAGATTTGTCAATGTCTGTTCTATGTTTTTCAAGTGGTCTCAAAATTATTTTAATAATGATCAGTTAAAGATGGGACCTAATAACCAAGAATCTTCTTAGGAACGAAAATTATTGTTTGCCATCGGCTTCGATGTATTTTCACATAATTTTCAAGCAGGAAATTATATTCTAATTCATAAAAAGACGATAAATATGCCCCACATATTTCACACTGGTTATTGATTTAACCCTTGCACTTAGAGGGGGAGGTTGTTGCAAACCCCTTAAGTTTTTTTCAAGAATTGAAAACGAGTTCTTTTAAGTTAGAGCGTTGAACCTTTGTATAGCCTCTGGGGCATTCATTGCGCATGTTTGCAAAAAAATTGTTCCTACCTTTCAAGGTCACGGAGCTATGACCTCAAGAGTGGAAGCATGTTGAGGTCATTTGGGCACCTGTACCCGTTTTCACGTAAATGCTCCAGACTCCCATCGTTCTTTTGCAGCATTTGTTCATGAACTGGCCCAGAATATTTTCTTCCAGCCTTTGAGGATCACTTTTATCAGATTAGACCTTTCACAACCTTTCTTGACCTTCAATGACCTTAAATTTGACCTTACGTGACCTCAGTGATAACTCTGCGTCGAATAACGACTACAGATGCTTCTTTCGGTTCGGTATTTCTAAATGAGATCAACACCGAATTATTTGACTTGCATCCGATATGGACTTGACCTTTTCAGACCTGTGACCTTATTTGACATTGGAAGGGGTGTAAACAATAACAGATGAAGAAGCAAGCACTTACTGGGCGTAAATGATTCAGAATGGCTTATGAACAGTCAATTTGAATGGTATGGACACTAAACTAGTTGGTTTGCATATTTTATGGAGTTGACCTTTTTCAAAATTTGACCTATTTGACCTTGAAAGGGGTGTACACAATAATAGATGATGAAATAGGCACTTGGCGTAAATGATGCAAAATTTCCTATGACTAGTCAATTTTCAGCATGAGAAGGACGCTGAACAAGACGTTTTTCCTCCAATACGGACTTGACCTTATCCGACCTTTGACCTAATTTGACCTTGAACGGGGCGTAAGCAGTGACACATGATTAGACAGGCACTAAATTTGCATAAATGATGCAGAATGGCCAATGAATGGTCCACTCAAATGATGTGGACACTACAAGTTATCTTGCTTCCAATATGGACTTGACCTTTTTACCTACTCATTGAGGTCGACCAGGTCATTGACTTGACCTGGAAGTTGACCTGATGACCAGAGATTTTAATGAAAGAAGCCTTTGGCGTTTTTTAAAGTGCTAAATTTGAATTCAGCGTCCAAAATTACCCCTCTGAAGCTGAAAATTGGATATATTAGGAAATTTTGAGTTGTGACGGTCAGTGACCTTTCACATTTAACCTCACCTTCTACATTACCTAGATGGGTCACATAGGTGTATAGCATATGAATCGACACGCGAATGTCCGTTTCTCAACGTAATGGCCATACAAATATTATTTGTTACAAAAATTCCGGTCAATAGCAGCCGAAACGACAGAATGGGCCGCAACAGGGCGAACATCAGGTCATTGACCTGACCTAGAAGGTGACCTTATGACCTAAGTTCATCAAAAGTATTATCAATCGCGAGTTCTTGTAACGACCAACACGCTGGTTTTTACCGCAGAGCTCTACGGCAATTAGGGGTCAATCGCGAGGGAGGGGGGTCGCAACAACCCCCCCTGTAAGGACGAAGGTGGCAAAACCAGAAAACGTGCAGGGGTTAAAATATAAAAAAATCATTCTTCTATCCATTCATTGGCAATTGTAAGCACTTTTAAAACTTCTATAATGTTTACATTACCAAGAAGTTCGCATAATACCAATGTCAGTCCCACCAGTACCATACAATCTGCAAAGATATTGTTTGCACCCAGCTGCCCTTGGAGAATTCAGATGCATCCATTTCGACTGCATTACCTCTACGACACGGCCTTTTAACGATTAAACACAGCAGGTGCACACCAATTATTTCTAGAACGTACCTTTGACGGACTTCACTAAATAATTAAACCTCGCTCCAGCGGGGGCAGTCGATGCCCTCTAATGATTTTTTCGGGGTAGCAGACAAACGACGAGGCGCAGCTCCGCTGTTGAGGGCTCTATCTCTCACCCCATCATTTTTACACCATCCCTGAAAATTTTTACCCCAGGTCACCCAAGGTCAGGTCACCATGCGAGGTCAACCAAGGTCACCTAACTTCAAATTTTGAGCTTTATAAGAACTACATTTCTAAATCAATCAATTTGAAACTTCCTTCACCTCATGACCCCTCCAGGGTCTACAAGATGTTTATCAGGGATTTTTCGTCTTCCTGACCTCATGTTAGATCACGAGGTGACCTCTCCCATGGAAAAACATGGGAAAGCTGTTTTATGATCTAAAAGTCACAAAAACGATTGCAAATACTCGGCTCGCTTAAAAGGCGCTCCTGGACACCCTTTAACGGTTTCCAGGGGTCATACTTTCCCTTTGACCTCTCCGAGGTCATCCAAGGTCACCAGGGTTCAAAAACAGTATTTTGACAATAACTTTTGATCTAATTAAGCTAGAGCACTGAATCCAGCATCATCGTGTATGTCTTGTCACTGGCTTTCATTGGATATGCGGCAAGGTCACTTTCTGACTTTTTGTGACCTAAGGTCACATTATGTCACGAGGTGACCTCTGGAGTTCAAACCACTAGTGGGAGGTCATTACATTCCACATAGAGGAAAACGGAATGGAATTTTCCTATCAAATGTACTTTACCAGATCTCAATAGTCTAATGGCATAAGAGTTGTGCCCAGTTTGCTTAAGCATTGCATATTTGAGTGAAAATATCCTATCTTGAACTAACTTGACCTCTGGAGTTCAAACCATTGACCTGAGCGCTTAAACATACAAGTAATATCTTATCAAATTCACGCGAGATTTATAATGCACTTTACAGATTTGTGCTAACCCCCATATTTTCGGAGTTAGACGGGGGGCATCAATGGGCCCCGGTGCACAGTGGTCGGAAATGCTGTCGTGGGTGGCCATGAGGCCGTTTTTCGGATTTTGGAATTTAGGAGTTTTATGGCTGCCGATGTGAAGAAAGTTGTTCAGAGTATTCTGAATGACCACTATTATCAAGCTAATTTGGTTGAAAGATGCACTTATTTCTCATCAAAGTAAGGCGATGGTGAAACCCAGAAGTAAGGCATTCGATGCGTCCGCTAGATCCGAGTTTTTAACTTTAAATAATAAACGTCAAAACTGAGTCAGGTTAAAAGAAATTAACATCAAAATATTCCTCATAATGTCAGCTTTAAGATGCTTAGCGTTAGTTGTATATTTGAATTTTGATAAAGGTATATAATCTGCGTTTTAATCACCCCTTTCATAAATTCCCCTTACAAACTAGTTGCTAACTTTGAATAGACAAACAAAATAGCTACGTTTCTGCCAATTAAGATTTTTGTGAAAACGTAGGTCAACTGATTCTCCGTCATGGCCTGAAGAGAGCTCAGTGTGCAAATGTGCGCAATATTGTCCACAGTTTAAATTGTACCGGGCCGGCCGTCGCCCGGCGCCTCCGCGGCTCGCCGCGGCCCACCCCCACCGGCCACCCGCGAGGTGCGGGGACGCTTATCAGGCGCTTCTCATGTCGTATTGCTCGCCTTTATGCACACTATCTTCATTGTAAGCTCATATGTTTTCTTGAACTTACCCAGAAACACCCTTGGTCAAGGTCACCCCTGCATAAACCATGCTCATATTGCACATGATTCGACATGCTATGATGAGAGGGGTACATTGATACAAACTACTGTCTTGATCTTCCTTCCGTCTGAATATATGAAAGAAGTCCATATTATCGTGCGATCATTCAACGTCACCCTTTGAGACTTCTGGGGACATCAATTTTTACGAGTGTAGCAAATGTTAAGCAGCTCACAAGCTCTTTCACTTAGGGTTTCCCGATGGCAATGTGTATTTTGTTTTAGCCCGATTAGACGATTAGTCTGAGAAGAGGTTGGGTATGCCTTTTTGCATGCGGAGCCAGCACATCTGAACAGGTCTTTAGGGGTCGGGTTAGGTCAATTCATTTGCTTAACACGTGCACTGGAGGGGGCCTCGGAGGGCCCCCTCACCTATGTTTCCGAGGTGGCGTAAGAACGGCTCGTAGACGAAAAAAACAATGCTTGTCCGTATTTGAGAGAATTTAACGGCGCGTCGATTGGTGAATAAATTTTAAAAAATCGTCCGAGATTGTTTGACGCATAAGCTTTCAAAGCCAGACTTGCATTTTAAGATTGCCATAATCGCGCGGTAGGACCAGTTCGCTTGCATTGGATACCGAGTGGTGACGTTATAACGCCATCTAACCGGGATAATGTGTCAAGGTAACCTCACACTAAGCTCTAGTTCAAGGTCAAAGGTCACAGGTCAAGGAACAAATCAGAACTTTCAGGGTCATTGACCCCAGTGCTTCCGGTCAAATAGCGTTACCTGGTCGGACGCGTATTATGCTATGACGTCATAGTTAAGGTACCTCAATGTAAAGATCAAGGTCAAAGGTCATTTTTAAAGGTCAATCCTCATTTGCCACCAAACAGTGGCAGTAGTGTTAGTCAAAGTGTACGTTATCGGTAGTATACCATATTGTGACCTCATAGGTCAATGACCTTGGATGACCTTGACCCCAAAATTGTATCAAAGCTTTATTGCGACCTTCCCTCTATGAACCTTGCCTGCCTTTAGCTTGTTCACGTCTTTTTTCGTGCCTAATAACGGTATTTCCCAATAGGCCCCCAGCATGGCAAATCGTCTGACCTTGAAGATAGGGAGGATTAGGCAATTGCGCCCCTGAGATAAATGGCCCTCCCCTGTACTGAGCAGGCTATTAGGTTTAAGTACCAGCTGTTGATTAAAGTGTGCCCAGCTCTACAAAACGTTCTTTCCGGTGTCATACACACATGGTAAGGATGTGCTCCGCGCGAAATCGTATCTCCTCAAAATACTGATTTCTTATCCAAAATAGCATTCCTTAAAGCCTAAAAATAAGAACTAGGATTCGTCTAAGATGGTGGGGATGACATTCCCAGCCCTTAGGTTTATTTAACTCTTATTTGAAGGTTTTACACGACGGATTTACCTTAAGGGTCGTGCTAGACCATTTCGGTTGTAAAAGCCGCATATTTTCAAATGCACCATAGGTAAATGCGCCCGTGGGCGCAATTACCTAAGTGGGCGCATTTTAACATCACATGCATATCTGAAGAAGTAATGTTGCTGCATTCGATGAATCGCCGGGAAAAACCCTCGTCACCAGCTGAAATAAGATTTCTCCTCGTAATTACAAACAGGCGGATCCAGGGGCAAGTGCACGTGACCCCCTTCCTGATCGATCCTCGCCCCCTGAAGGTCAATGGCACCCTGAAATATCGCTTCCCCATGATGTGAAATCGGCGCCCGCCGATAGGATTTGGCGCCCAACTAATAGATTTTGCCGGTCAAAGTTGCGCCCCTGGTCGGATGGCGCCCCCTCGATCGGCAATCCTGGATCCGCGTATGTAATTACAGTATTCCATGTGGACTCTCTCCTGGGGCATGAAAATGGGCGCCAAATGACCTCCGTTGTCGGCATGCACTAAACCCCAAATATGACGATGTGGCATGAAAAGCTTAACAGCTTTCTTCCCTGAGGAAAACTGTTGTCCTGATTTTTCCAGCATCCCAGCTTCTAATTAATTTGATGCATAAAGTTCCGCCCCTTGGTAGGTTGGTGGCAGTGATCGTGACCTTCAGATCGCGGAGGGATTCAGAGCAGGCTCACCGGCATTTTTCTGTTCGGGACAACTGTGTAACAGAACATTCGTTGTAACGTTGCTTACGTTTTTAAACATTCTTTGACGAAGTATGTAAGAAGGTTAGTCGCAGGGATATTGTGGAAGACTGATTAGTAATTTTAACACCACTGAGCAGGGTCGGATCCAGCCTGAAGGTGTGGGGACAACGGAAGCCAAAATCGTGAAAACGTGTTTTAAGAAGTTTGGGAGGCAAGGAGGGCAACGGAGGGTTTGGGGGTGGGGTGGGGGCAATTTCCGATTCTCCCCTAGGGATCCGCCGTGCCGTGAGAATGATAAAGCATGAAGAAGTTTAATGCATCAAACAAATTGTATGGAAATGACTACTTTAAGGGCTTAAACAGGCATATTAGTAATTTTCAACTCGCAGACCTTATTTTTTCAATCCATTGAAATGCATAATTGGTGGGCGCATTTGAATCTAATTGCGCTACACTGGGCGCATTTATCGAAAAGTTTTGAAATGCGCCCTTTGCAGATCGCGCTAAATCGAAATTGCGGCGTGAATATAATTTAGGACATTGTTGGGCCCAAAAGCTGTAAAATATTTCAGGAAAATAGTGTATCAATACCACCTCCGTCATTAATCGTTTGTAATGAGCCATCTTGCTTAAGTGAAATCTCCCTAATGATGAACTAGGTCAATGAAGTCATGATGTAGATCACCATAGCCCCCACCCACCATCCAAACTGAGTTTTTCTACGTCAGTTAGTTTTTGAGATCTTGGGGGCCTACTAGGCCCCCTCCAGTGCGCGTTAGTGCCAGACCCATCTCCAATGCAGGTGTTAAGTGAATCAACTTAAGTATATTACTCCAATTACAATTGATCCAGCATGATCTTCTGAAAATTTGGGGAGAATCAGTTCGGCCGTTTCAGCGCTGTAGCAGAATGAACATAAACAAAAACCTCGGTGGCCATCCGCGAGGCCGTTTCCGACCACTGTGCGGTGGGGCGAAGGTGGCGCCGGACCCCCGGTGGGTCGCGGGTTAAGTGTTCGTAAGCTCATCTCTGCTTCTACTGCACCAGCAGTGCATGAAATCTTATATATCTAGATAGCTGTAAACAGAGGCCAGGTAGTATTCACATACTGGATCGTACAGTACACGTATGTATGTACCTGTGTGATTTCCCTCGGGCAAATGTCGTCACGGAGCATAATCTAAAAGTGTCGTGTTGTTGTTTAATCGGGTAGCCACGCCCATGTACAGATCGGATTCTGATTTTGGGCCAGTCTGCTCCATGCGTCAGCGACATAATGGGATTGGTATGCGATATTCAGACGAGCATTCAGATTTCCAGTCAATATCTTGCAGGCCAATTGATCTATCAGGAACCGCGACCAGATTTGAAATACATGTATCTGGGGCATTTTGATCACGTATGCTATTGCGAACATTTACGTGACACCGCGTACCCGACTAAAATGTCCCGAGGGCTTGGCATCAGGAAATCAAGTCTCAAGGCCTAATCAAGGCCTAAACTGAGCAAGGCGTGCATCGCAGAAAGTCTGTGATCTGTGTGGGCGTTACTAAATTACCCATTCGTATGATGAGTCAGAACCAATTCGATTGGTCCATAAATAAATTGAATATAGATGCATCTGAATATCAAACATCTAACATCTGCAGCTTTCAGTAATTGTCATATGAGGATGTTTCGCTTAATGGAAATATGTCGGAAAGTTTGAACTGAAATCGCGTATGATCAAGCCATTGCAGATCGCCCGTGATATTTTCCAAACGGGAGAAAACTGGCTTACACCGAATGACCCCAGAGGTCGGTAGGTACATCGTCAACGCCAGATTATACACTTGAAATGGTTCAGATTCACTATCATCAATAGCCAGCGAGCCGTGTGCAGCATACTTTGGAAATAAAATCGGTATTGGGTGAATAGGCCATGAATTGATCACAGTATCTAGGCAGAAGCCATCAGAGTAAATGCTAGCCTGACGCGGGCGGGCTGGTTTGGCTTTGATTCTGGCCGTCGGCTGTAACGGATGGGCAGGCTGGGCCTGATAGTAGTCGAACTTTGGCCGGGTCCTCCCACTGGCGCAGTGCGAGCAAACGACCATCAAAGCCGGCCCGGGTGCGACCGGGGTACGGCCGACTCATTTGGGACGTCCAAGTTTGTGTGAGCGATAACGACTTGACCATACTCAGCCAGTCATGCAGACACTGATGCAGTGATAACGGGACGTCAGCATCGCACCAAGCCGTGGCAGCAATCATTCATGAAAACGCCGTTTGGGTCGAACCGAGGAAAGGGCATGTGCGCAAATTTGCTAGTCTCGAATGTTGCATTTGCACTATGAAGGGTCTTGAAGTAGTATCAAGATATGTTGTTTTCGAAGGTGGCTGAAAGTTAGATGGAAGTAAAAAAGCTAATTGCATAAATTACAGATAACTGCTGAGCATGTAGGCTGCAATTTGTGTATATATCAATAAACATATTCCACCTATCAGTTCCAAAGATAGACTTCGGCAGTCTGAGCTTATCTCAGCATAGTTTCATAAAATCCATTCTCAAAACCTTTTGCCCTTGCGCCCCCTCCCGTGATTGGCCCCTAATTGTCGTAGAGCTTTTCGGTAACAACCAGTGCGTTGCTTGTTACGAAAGCTCACAATTGATTTCAATTTATATGACCTGAGGTCATCAAGTCACCTTCAGGCCAGGCCAAAGACCTGATTTCCAGAGCGCCTGTTTTGGCGCTGCGGAGGCAATTGACCAGGATTTTGGATGACAATCACATTAATTTAGTCATTAATCAGGATCAGGAGACATTTCTGCCTTGATTCATCACTGATTGACAGGATCCCTACACTGTGTGACTCAACCAGATAACGCGTGAAATGGGGTTAAAGGTCACTGAAGGGCAAAATTATTAATTACCAAATATATTTAGCTTTCACTTTCAATACATATTTCTTAACGCTGAAGTCGAGTCCAGCACAAAAAAACATTAAAATAATCCAGTTCGAAAATCTGGTGGTACAGATAAAACTAAGCTTTATTACGAGTTACTGCAGATGTCACACAAGGTAAAAATGGCCAGCGAAGGTCATAAAAGATCAAAATATGTTGAAGGTAGCTCTGGAAGTTCAACGTTACAACCTCTAGGCCAATTCATGACGAGGGACAGAGAAAAAGGGTGAGATTTCATCATTCTCGTGAAAAGCTATCCGGGCGTTCAAAAGACCCCAACATGCCCCCAGTTCTCAGGCAGTATATCTATGGCCTTACAAGTTAAATGAAATTTCATTTTCAAAACAAGTGATATTAATTCCCCAGAGTCTACACAGATTTTGAAGATAGTAGCCTAAACAGCTATTTTTCAACCATTAACACGGGCATTGACGGGGGGTACCCGCCTCCTCGGGTTTTTTTCGGAGATAGCAGTAAAACGGCAGGCGCGTAGCGCCGCCGTACTTGGCATTCCTTTTTTCTCATCATTTTTACAACTTCTGTGAAAATGTTTAGGTTAGGTCATCTCAGGTCAGGTCATCAGTACAGGTCAAGTGACCTGACCTAAAAAAAGTTTAAGATAGTATAAGTCGGAGCAGGGTGATTTTATCCGATTGAAACTCATATCACATAATGGGCCCAGCGAGTTCTCTAAAATATGTTCCAGTAATTTTTTATATCGATGACCTAAGGTCAGGTACGAGGCATGACCTCTCCATTGGAAATACATTGGAAAAATGGTTGTTACTGTATAACTCAGTAACGGATAGCGATAGAGAGTTTATTTTAACTGCATTAGACTCGCCTTGGCTTTGCGGTTCTAATGATATGCATTTTATATAATTTAACCCTGACCTGACCTCCAGGTCAAGTCAAATCCTTGATTTGACCTAGCAAAGTCAAACTATATATCATTCGATTCGGCTTGCTGCGAAAGAATTCATATAGTTCAAGTCGTTTTGCTCTATCTTTACTTGCTTAGATGTAATGGCCGAAAAACTTGATTTACATGTTATCCCTATTACGGCATGTTTTGACCTCTCGTGACCTTAAATGTGACCTGGCAAAAATGGTTCAAATATTTTCGATGGAGAAGTGGATGTGCTACCCAACACCGTTTACCGTTTTTCGCTACCTACCGTGGTTCTCGAGATCTTAGGGGGAGGCGGGTACCCGCCCTCCCCCCTCGTCAAAGCGAAGATGGCTCAGACCCCCGCCAATGCGCGTGTTAAACATCTTACGAGGCCAGGTGGGAGGGGGGATGCAACACCCTCTACAAAGGCGAGGGTTACGATATCCTATCGTCTGTTAATCTATCCTCTGTTATTCTCCGGTGTCCTCTGCTGTATGGTCCTATGTTACCATATGTTATCTGATGGTCGGATATTTAACACGTGCATTGACGGGAGGGGCGGGTACTCGAACCCCTTGGGTTTATGGAAAGTACATGAAAATGGCGGCGCGTAGCGCCGCTGTACTTGGCATGCCTTTTTCATCATTTTTACAACTTTTATGCAAATTTCAAGGTTAGGTCATCTCAGGTCAGGTCACCAGTACACGTCAAGTGACATGACCTCAAAAAAAGTTTAAGATAGCATAAGTCGGAACAGGGTGAACTTATCCCATTGAAACTCATATTGCATAATGGGCACACCGAGTCCTCTTAAATATGTTCTGTCATTTTTTATATCAATGACCTAAGGTCAGGTACGAGACATGAGCTCTCCACTGGAAATACATGGGAAAATTATTTTACTGAATAATTTAGTAATGAATAGCGATAGAGCGTTTATTTTAACTTAATTATATTGACCTCGTCATTTCGGTTCTAATGATATGCATTTTTTTTGTATTTGTATTTATTTGAGTTATCACCTGCGGGGTGGCCCCAATAAACGGCGAAGTACAGGAGATAAAACATTGACAATATGTACATACACAGCATTAAGCGAAGCGCTACAAGACCTTAATTAAAATGACCTAAAAGGAAGTGGCGCATCAAATAATACCTATGAATACACACGGCAATACAAACCATAAAGACAACAGAGGGACATAAAATATAATAAAACCTTAAAGTCCCTAAAAGACAATAAGCCATAAAAGTTCCTAAAGACAATAAAGCAATAAAATCACTAAAATCTATCCGCATCATAGGGTACATCACTGGTACATAGAACAGCTAGCTACAGAGAGGCGACAAGGCTTAACTTGTGACCGAAATGATTGGTAGGCATCCGTGAAAACATCTACTGTCGGGCACATTTGTAAAAATAAATTCAGTTGTCTCAGTCTCGTAAGAGGCCTTCTTTGGCGGTGCCTACCCTTGCATACGGACTTTCAGGGGTTCGTGGTTGCTGACGGGTAGCACGAGATGGGACATGCAAGTAGAATGCCGCGAGAAGAGATGATGAAGAGATACGCCCTCTCAGAATGTTTCGGACAAACATGAGGTCATGCTGTTTCGCCTAGCTGCTACGAAACAACCCAAGTGTTTGGGTTTACTGGCCGTGATGGTGATGGGTGGCGACTGTGTGGTTGGCCTATTAAAACTTGTGTTCTACCGGCTCAATCGCTCGGTTGCGGCGCTCCGTTCCCCACGCTAATATTCCTGTTCACGCCATAGGTGTTGGTTAAACAGATGAAACGTTGAGGTTCCTTTTGGCCTTTGAAGGATCTATGAGAACGCCGCGGTTTGATTTCTTTTTGGTCATTTCCTAAGGTATTTTTAATTATGCCTAATCACAATTTGCTCCACTGTCTGAGTGTTTCCATGGTTATTTGTTGCCGTGGTTTTTTTGTGTTCGAATGATTTGATTTAGTGCTTTAGTTTTTAATTTTGACCACTGGCGAATGGATGGTCCTGCTGAAGGGCTCGGTCGCTTGGCGTGATTTTCGGTAAATTTTGGTGTGACTAGACCCGGAGGAGATTCCCTTGGCGGTCTTTATAAAAGTGCAAGCAAACGCTTCACACCTTCCTGTTCCCGACTCACCTGCACACTCTGAGCTCTTTCCTTTACAACTGCTGTTTCTTTTCGTACAATTTGTTCCGACATGTTTTTCATTGTACAAGCATGGTCGATTGATGCCAATCTTTTTTTTTTTTTTTTATTACTTGTCGCCTTTCAACGTTTTTCCCAATTTGACCTTGACCTGACCTCAGGTCAGGTCAAATCCTTGATTTGACCTAGCAAGGTCATGTTATACATCATTAGATTCGGCTTGCTATGACGATTGATAGAGCACAATTCGTTTTGCTCTATCTTTACTTGTTCAGATGAAATGACTGAAAACCTTCATTTACATTTTTTATAAATTTTGTTCAAGTTGTTCCTGGTAAGGCTCCTGGAGTCGGAAGGCTGCTGGAGTCGGAGTCTTACTAAAGTCATCAAAGGGACTTGTCACGGAGACCCCGACCCCGCCACCCGAACGAGCAACTCCCTCAATGGAGGGTTAATTTAGAAGCCAAAGTTTAACGTCCCACAAAGCACAGGGACGGCTGCCCCGCTCAGGTCACCCTCTCACCAGTCAGTTGCCAGCCGACCTGTACGTCGGGTAAACTATTGAGCGCCGGAGCGTCTCAGGGGAACCGATCCCAAGCCTGGACATGCACTGCCACTGCACGCTTCTGAGCAGCGGGCCGGAGCCCAACGCTCTACCAACTGAGCTGCCGTACGCTCTAGCAACTGTTATCCCTATAACGGCATGTTTTGCCCTCTAGTGACCTTAAATATGACCTGACAAAAATGGTTCAAATTGTTCGATGTATAAGTTGATGGCTACCCAACACTGTTTACCGTTTTTCGCTACCTAGCGTGGTTCTCGAGATCTTAGGGGGGCGGGTACCCCCTCCGTCAAGGCGAAGGTGGCTCAGACCCCCGTCAATGCGTGTGTTAACCCCTATCCTTGGATAACACACTTCCACGAGCCCAGGCCACGTATTTGCTTATCATATATGGGTGCTATACCATTTTTTTAGTGAACAGTAGAACATATTTTTTCGTAAATACGAAATTAAGTTCATAATTGGCCCCCAGAGTCACATGAGATGAGCCACGGATCGCAGGCGAGTAACAGCCCAGTTAGAGCATGTGATAAAATTATTTACTATGTCATTTCACCTAATATTCAAAAGGTTAGACAGTCAACTTACAGAACGATGTGTAAATCCACTAAACGCGCTATTGGGCGATTGCATTGTCCAGATAAAACAAAATAATAAAAATAAGATTTGAGGGTGTCGCTGCGGCTGATTAGTCCAGACCACACCATAGTCGGTGGCCACCGCGGAAGCTCTGAGATGGTCCAGTTGAAGCTTGAACAGCTGGTGAATCATTTTGTGCAGCGCGCTCCGACTGCGGTCACCCGGTTCACACTGAGCTCTGAGATGGGTCGCATGGGCGGAAGTGACGCAATGATTTAACACATCCTGACCCCAGCAGGCTCATACTGGTCCGCCATTGGAGTCGTGGTTCAAAAGTTCACGACCATGACAGTCTCTGCTGCAGAGAATTCTGATAGACAATTGTGGAGTGTCAGTAACGGGACACTCTATTTTTTCTTTCATTGAATGATGACCACCAGCAATATTCATAGCACATCATCGCTGAAATATATGTGTCGACACGGGGAGGCTTACATATTTTTCAGTTGTAATAGCATGCAGTTTCTGTGCTGGGAAAGTATCTCCATATGCTCAAGGGTGCTAAATAAAGAAAACTTCACAGCCCATCCAGATGCCACGATAGAGAGCATACCTGTACGCCTGACCACACGTTACAACATACCACAGTTAAATAAATTATGCTGTAAGGAGGCTGGTCGTGCGCGCCGACAGCATTTCATTCACTCACCTGAAAAATGTATGAGCAACTCGTAGTCATTAGCAGTTAGTACAAATGAAGTCATTTGTGATCATTACTGGGAACTGTCGTTATTGTAACAATAAATATGAGGACTGTGGATGTGTGTCGAATCGCTCATTCAGCAACGAATTAAGGAGCCCACAATTTTCACTTTTACAACTGTATATACAACAGTGCTGTTAACACATGATTTTGTAAGCAATTTATTATGCAATACATTCAATAGCAGTCAACTGATCACAGAATGACAAATTATGCTCGCCATTTTCAACGCCCTGCTAATGGCTACGGTCATTGTGTGTTATTTCTCATCTTTAGAAACAGAGTTTGGTGTGCCCTTTCACCAGAGAAATAGTGCGTGCCAGCCGTGATTATCCTCAGGTGCGTATCGACACCCGACGCGTTCCGTCAATCTGTAGTGTCAAGTATTGATTGCAATGATTTGCATTAGGCTGCAGTAAATCCAGTGCGTAGGCGCATTCAGGAAGCCAAGTGGAAGGCCTTCTGCCCCGCGATAGAGCATGCGTGTCGAAACGATGTTTTGTTTTAAACCCCCTCCCCTAATCTAAAATGTCCCTTCTCAGCCTCTATTCTCTGGTACCCGTATTATTGATTTAACACGCACATTGACGGGGGCGCGTACCCCCCCCCCCACCCTCGGGTTGTTCGGAGAGAGCATAAAAACGGCGGTGCATAGCGCCGCCGTACTTGACATACCTTTTCCTTCATCATTTTTACAACTTTTGCCCAAATTCTAAGGTTAGGTCATTTTAGGTCAGGTCACCAGCACAGGTCAAGTGACCTGACCCAAAAAAAGTTTAAGATAGCACAAGTCGGAGCAGGGTGAACTGATCCGATTGAAACCCATATTACGCAATGGCCCCACCGAGTTCTCTAAAATTTGTTCCGGTATTTTTGATATCGATGACCTAAGGTCAGGTACGAGCCATGACCTCTCCATTGGAAATACATAGGAAAAATGGTTTTAACTGAAAAACTCAGTAATGAATATAGATAGAACATTTATTTTAACTGCATTATATTTTTCTCGTCATTGCAGTTCTAATGATATGCATTTTACCAAATTTGACCTTGATCTGACCTCAGGTCAGGTCAAATCCTTGATTAAGGTCATATTATATATCATTCGATTCGACTTGCTGCGAGGTTTCTTATAGTTTAAATCGTTTTGCTCTATATTTACTTGTTCAGATGTAATGGCCAAGATCTTCATTTACATGCTATCCCTATGACGGCATGTTTTGACCTCTAGTGACCTTAAATGTGACCTGACAAAAAAACGGTTCAGCTATTTTCGATGGAGAAGTGGATGGGCTATCCAACACCGTTTACCGTTTTTCGCTACCTAGCGTGGTTCTCGAGATCTTAGGGGGTACCCGCCCCCGTCAAGGCGAAAGTGGCTCAGACCTCAGTCAATGCGCGTGTTAAGTGATGACTCCTCCCCCTGAAGCGTTGTCTGCTCTGCTAACAGAATCGTTTCTTCTATCAACGTTTCTTACACTTTGTATCTGGAACAGTTTCACCGAGACTCGGAAAGCACCTTGTTTGTGGAAACCGGGATAGGCCGGCCTCGGGTCACAAATGTAAAAGGATTTTCCACTTAGCATCTGGAGTCCCAAATTTGATACTCACTGGAAAATTCTGAATCTATGTCTTCAAATAACGCATTTTAACCCTTTTAAAATAATCTAAAAATCAAACCATGAAGTTTACGGGACTTTATGGTGGATACCGTTCGACAGTTGAAATTGGAGTAGGTTGGCGGCCATTTTTCCAAGCTCGCAATCACCTAATAGGCTTTCGAGCCGCCGCCGGAACACCTTGAGACAGGCTTGGTGGCTGACTGGAAGTGGTGGCTCCCCGCCTGAAGCGTGCACAGGCTGCGCTATGACAATATCAGCGCGGCGTCAGCTGTGGGCGGCGGCCGATCAGGCGGCAGCCGCGCGCTGCCACCACACCCATCCGTCAGCCCTCCGGCGTTGCCGTCGCCGGCAACGGCGCGCCGCGGCGCCGCCATCGCTGCACGCCGCCCAAAGTGCGGCGCCCGGCGGCAGGCAATCACCGCACCGCTCGATGTCGAGAGCCACTGCCCGTGTCGATGGGGATCGCTCACGGCGCGGCCCAGTGCAGCGTCGGCCGCGGCTCCTGATGTGTCCGCCGTAATGGATACATTCCGCTAAATAAATAACACGCCGGAAATATCAAAGTTCAGAGCGGACGCGTCCAGGTGTCGAGAATCCCCGGAAGACGTACGAGAGTTAATGAGCTTAGTGTTGTTCAATCACGTTATTGTAACCTAATCAGTTTGGCCGATGGTCTGAGGCACTAACAGTATCTTTCTCTGTCGGGTTTGATAACCATCACTTCCTCGAGCATGCAAAAATATCCACTTGAGCATCGGGAGACATAAAAGTGTCTTGCATCAAACTGAAATTAAGATAAAAAACAAAAGATGAACGGATATAGACATGTTTATTTCCATTTCTGTACGTGCCCACGCACCTTTGGGATAATCAATTTCATATTTGGCTGAGCTATGAGCACTATTTCATTATGGAAGAGCAACAAATGGATGAGAGCCCTGGGAGAGACTTCCGGAGTTTGGCCGACCTGCGCGTGCGGAGGGGAGGGGGCCTCGTAATGCGGAAACGTGCCAGGATGTAATTTTTGTTATGTGCTATTTCCATTTATCATGGAGGTACATAGTTTCCAGTTGGACGCTACGAACTGGCCGCCCGCGTGTATCTATCCGTCCCGTGGCATGTCGCACAGTGAATTGATGTTGGTAACTGCCATAGTGCTGGCCAGAGTCGATTTCTCGGGGCAGTTGCCTGACAAATGCATCATTTCCAGTGCTGGAGAAGCGTGCAGAGTTACGGTCTCGGGAGGCTATGAGCAGCATCAATTCGCCGCCGGCCTTGCTTCATAGCGGTACGTGGCACCATCACAGACGCTCGTAGAAGCAAAACTTCACAGCTTGCATGGTCCCAGAACGCGTGGCGGGCGAGTTTAAATACCTCGTAGCGTCCTTGGCAATTTTACGCCAACACTTACAGACCGCTATATGACAAAAGTAGTCCAGTGAAAATTCAATGAAATGAAAATGATAAATTTATTTATGGTAGGTACAAAAATAATACTTCGTCGAAGCCTTTCAAAACACAATTAAATAATCGGTGGTTCTAGGAGCTCTAGAAGCCTTCTGAAACAAGCCGTCAACACCTAAAACCCTGAAACGGTTTCGAAGTTGGAAAACACGTTTTTGCGGGGTTCTAGAACCTTGTCAAAAGTTACTACTACTTTTAGACATCTGCTTGTCGTCGAATGGCAATAAACGTGTATGCTTTGTACGGATCGAAACGGGTTCTGAACATCCAATGTGGAGACCATCAATTTAACCATCTGTGTTTGTTTTCGCGAACTATTAATCCAACTTAATTGGAATTGTATGAAGTTAATAAGTAATGAAGCCAGATATGTCACGAAAATATGTCCGATTTTTAACTTACTTTTGTTAAAGCTGACGGAAACATGTGATTTGAAAATCGATGCTGATGCTATGATTGAGTACGTCCGTTGTTTTTTCATTTCCTTTCCTAGCACGTATCCAACTATAATGGAAATATGAATCAATGGTAAATATTTTTTGAAATCATTTCATAGTTATAAAAATAATATACCTGCCCAAAACTCATAATTGGCTCAAGAGAAACATGTCTGAGAATGACACATAGATAAAAGAACAAAATACATGCAAGAAAGTAGAAGAGCAGACTTTTAAGCTGGAATACATGTCGATGTAATAATAGACAAAGCCGATGGTTGTTGATGCCAATACCACACGCTGTCTGCCTGTCAAACTGCCACCGCTCCGACGCCCCCTGTCCCCAGCCACCTGGCTCCTGGGCTGATTGATGATCAGAGGGCTTCCGCCCGAAGCTGAAATCCATTAGCCTAACTTTTTGCCAATGCATTGTCCCAGAAGGTATTCGCGGAAAACAGTGGGAGGATGACGCAAAATAATTGATTCGCGCGGATGACTTTGGTCTGATCTAAAATAGTATCCTGTGGAGAAGCAGCCATAAAGTTCAATGGAAGGCGTCGTCAAATTGTTGGAGCTTTAGTTCTAAAAATGTATAGGGTTTTAAATATTAGTGTGCGTCTGCTTTGACTCTGCACTCTGATATGGTTTCGTCAGTTCAAAATTTAACGTGCAGAAATAGATAATGAAAAGGCCTTGATCGAATTATGTTATTGAAAGACTGCAATGATACAAAACTCATGCTAGGGAAGTTACCTATATCTCGAAGAAAATATTTAAAAAGGAACACAAAATATCCAAGGATCCCATATTCTTGAACAACTACGATTTGACAATACCTACGGAGTGGGCATGTAATGTGGCATAACATGATGTATCAATCGAGATTTCAGCATCATCTTTCTCACTTTTGCTTAATTGTCGCCGGCTTTTCCATTCTCCAAACATCCTTATTCTAATCAGGCCTGAGAGCACCTCCACCTGTGCACCTGCGGGACTAGCCCTGGGTGCTCTCTATTCCAATCCTCGCCCTCAACAACGTTTATCCTACACCATCTCCTTCCATATCATTATGACAATCATACTCATTAAACGAGACTGGAACAGCCAATGCGATTAAGTGGAAATTGTCGATACATACAAAGTGCCGAACAAATATGAGTGAAATGTTATATTTTCGGAAGTCGGTTCCGATATGCCGGACACCAAAGAAGACAAAAAGGACAACTTGAAGTCCCGTAATGGGCAGTGGGGATCAAAACCAGAAACAGGTGTCATTGGCCTGGATATATATATATATATATATATATATATATATATCTCCAGCGTCAAAAAAGGACTGATCTAAGGGGGCAGAGAAGGGTGGTCCATTTAGGTCGGCAGACGTCCATCCTATCCAGGTCAGGCTTCATATACTCCACACATGGGAAGGTAAACGATCGTGAAATATCCCAACTGCGTGGTATATTGGGACCTCCAGGAATGGACCAAACTATGCATAGCGTCGAAATTAAGTTCTATGCAATTTTTGTCTATAATTATGCGGTTGCAGTCATTAAATGCCACTAACTTGTGATACCATAACATGATGAGGCCTAATAACTGGGACTTACGTAAGCGGTGAGCTTTAAATGTACCTAGATGACGCAGAATACCAATTACAATATGGGCCATTGACATTCAAGAATCACAATGTCCTAGTTTCCCCTTCGTTAGTGTCGAGGACACTGACGTCAATGATGTTACAGATACGAACATTGTTTACACATATAACATTGATATGGAATTTTATTAAGTTGTCCTTGGTACTGCTTCCCTATTTGATACAATTATGACGTAATCAATCAACTCTACGATAGATAAGTATACGATAGATAGATACGACAGATATGTAACACAGCTGAGCTAATCCCCAAAAAGCTAAATGAATGGCAGTGATCTTATAACAGAAAAGATCAACTTGAAGGTAAGCACGCCTTAAAGTTTCAACTCCACCCCTTCCCATCCCACTGATTGTTTTCCTCAACTCAAACAAAGAGGACGAGCAGAGCCAGCGTCAACAGACATCGATCCCGGAACAGGTCAATTCCCCTCAATGCTTACCATTGAGCACGTGAAGCCGAACGCTGGCGGAGTGCATTCCGCTGGGAGAGCAGGTGTAGTTGCCAGAGTCGGCCTGTTTTGCCCTGTCTATCACCAGAATGGAGACCAGCGAGTGCGAGCCAATCAGCCGGCGCTGAATTCGCCGGCGTCCGCCGGCAGGTGGTACCAATCTCGCTCGGCCCTGGTACCAAAACACAAACGCCGGCGGCGACACCATGCGCGAGATGGCACACTTGATGGAGATGGTGCTGCCGGCGTTGACGAACATGTCGCGGTCGCCGCCCCCGATCTCCACTTGCGGCTCTGTGGAAGGTACTGTGTTTCGGTGGCAGTCATATTGTATAGGGGTGCTGGAGGCTTTCCAGACACGTTTTATTGCTATTTATATCAATTATCAGATCGACTATTATATCAATATAAAATATGAATCAGTCAAATGACAGCAGCCACTTACTGGATACCTCGTATTATCACGACCATTGGTACATATTTTTTCTGTGAAAATTATCAGCACTGCAGAGATGACAAAAAAATAAGCGTTGGAATATGAACCTCACATTTATGGATGCATTAGGCGGCGGATACTACGCTTCCAGAGAAGGGCCAGAGCTACACTACCCCAGACATTTCTCGGCCGACCGGGACAAACAAATAGAGCTATAATTTGAATCCTCATTAAGGAGATCACTAAGGACAAACCACCTTTTGACAACTTTTCAACCTCACACCCAGGTAATTGTACCATTTCACGACTGAAATGGTAAAGTCGGTTGCACAGGCTCTGAGAAGGTGCTACACCAAAAGAGTCGGTCATACACAAGTACGAGCTCCTCACCCCAGGAAGAAACATTGGAATAGTATTTATTATAATTACATGTAAGTTCTTTCCAGATCGGACTCATCCTCTTCCTGCCCAGTCACCCCTTTTCTTTGGAAGTATAAATGTAGCAAAAGAAAGTAAAAAATATCATCCCATGATAGCATGCTTTTGAGTACCAATTGCGATATTATTCGGAAAGCTTGGTCGTGGAGTGGTATTGGAAAATATTGATTCAGCCCGTCTGCAATGAACCTCTAAACCTCCAATTCTTGAGCGGTCCTTGCATAGCAAAAGCATGCTTACCATGATAGGAACACGAGACTTCACTCTGGAAAGTGTGTGAGAGTGGGTAAGATGATCCCACCTTATGAATCATTATTGGCCCCTTTGTGGAGTCGCTGGCACTTGTAACCAACGAGACCCAGGTGGCAAGCAAGGGTCCCCTGATGCCAGCAAGACGCCAGTGGCAAGCAGGGGTCCCCTGATTCCAGCAGGGCTTCTGTGGCAAACAGGGGTCCCGTCACCGGGTTGGGTCCCCTCACGCTGTCGGAGGTCCTAATCTGGATACAGTTAGGCCGCCTGGAAAAATTACGCCCCTCCCAAAAAAAGAGCAAATTCATGGGAAATCAATGCAGCGTCAAGTAAGGCCCCTGACCTGATGCACTTCTTAAATTTTTTATCTACACCGATGCCTATGTCGTGTTGAACAGATTGGAAAGTTCAAAGCACAAGTTTGGACTGGCCTAAAGTCAGGCTAATGCCATCTCATTAGTGTCACATTGTGTGCATGCAACTGCAGTAAAAAAAACAAAAACAAAAACAATAATTCCGAAGCAATGGCCCAATTTTCATTCACTTCAACTTTCGGATTATCATACCATTTTAATATAAAGGTTAGCCGTGGTTAATGCACCGGACAACACAACACAGGACGACACTTCAGTGGAAATTTGAGGTCTTAACGAGGATTGTTCACGCAACACATGGCGATTTGTAAGCTTGTGTGATTATTGATTACCGCAACTTCCCATTATAGCTCTAACTCCGAAACAACCCTCTCATTTGTTTTAGCCTTTGAACAAATAATTGGCTGAGAAAAGTTAGCCAGATCAATCAGAAAGCTTATATTCATACAAGCGCCTGTAGTTTTGCCTTAAACTCAATCGAGACCGAGATGGCCTCCAATGCATCTAACTAAGACAAACGAAAGGCAGCTGACGTTTTCAGGCAATACGGGACAAATCCACCATAAACCATAGCCAGGCTGGCATCAGTGTCTAACCCCGGAACCAATTCCATTGCCGCAGGTGATATTTGGCGGTGACAGTGTCGTGAGAGGCAATAAAACATTCAGAGCCGCCTTCCGAAAACTGAAAGGTCAAAGGCAGTTTGATAGCAGCTGGCAGTCGAAATCAATAGCGACAAGGAAGTCCGTAAAATGGGTGAAGAATTCTTACCAATCACGCCGCAGTCTATCATAACTCAAAAATAATGGACACTAGCCTCGAGAACTGCGCTGCTGAATGGCATAATTGTTGGTAGCATTGCGTTCGGGATCCACGACAAATGGGAGTGATTTAGCCCGTGTCAACCGGGCATGTTAGCAGCACTTCAGAGCAGCTTAAGCCACAAGGGCTACAATTCCTTCACACTCCAGCTGGAAATATTTTCCAAACTAAATCTGGAGTCACAAATTCCCCTGGCGGCCTGGAACTTTTCAACACCCTGATTGCAGAGGTGGCTGACTCAACTCGCTAACTCGTAGCTTATTGAGGGTATTGTAAAGATCTGGTTGGCCGGCCTTTATCACAATCTCCGCTAGGATTCGGAGCGTATCCTTAAAAAATTCTGCGCCAATTCAACTTGAAGAAGCAGCGCGGAGGAGGACAACTCATTACGTTCATAATGCCACTGCTTCCTTTGCGTCACAGCCTTGGCATGGATTTCAAAACGCCCGACGGCCAAGAGTTATATTTTTGTCTCATATTTGCGCATATTAAGCGATAAAGCAATAATTAAAACAGGCAAGAGATTGCCTTTCGAGACAGGCACGCAATGTTTCGCTAGTCTGGGTGACAGCGGATGATTTGGGTGATGCTGGATTTGGGTGATACTGCTGGGTGAGTGATACTGTTGGTTGATGATACTGGGTTCACCAGCCTGGGTGATACTTGGTGATGCGTGCGAGATTGAGTAGCAATACCTTGAGCCGCAACTCAGCACATTTCTACGTAAGATTAGCCGAACCTTTCTCCTGTCGAAACGTGACAGCTGTGAGAGTGCAGGACAGCTCTAGGACAGTTGTGTTGTCTCCAGCTTCTCAGAAAAATTGGAATGGCGGCGCTCGGGCATTCACTCCCAAAACCGACTTTAGGAGGCACTAAGACCGACTTTAGGGGCACCCTGAAAACGGCTTTCACCCCTCCCCCTCCCTTAAGAAAAACTCTCAGGGACCCCCTGAAACCGACTTCGGGGGGAGGGTGGCTGAGGCCGACTCGGGATCCCTGAGATCGAATCTCGGGGTCCCCTGAGACTGACTCTTGGGCCCCCTGTTCAGAGAATCCTTTGTAGTACTTAAGATCGGCCCAAGGGGAAAAGTCCACGGACCCCTAGGACCACCCTTGGCTACGCCACTGCAGCATGGTGACCTTTCTCCAACAAGCTCTCCGGGAACTTACCTCTTCTTACATATGCTATCTGAAGCTTTTTTCGGGTTGGGGTCACTTGAACTGCACTGGTGACCTGACCTGAGATGATCCAAACTTGCAATTTTGGGAAAAGTTGCAAATTCGATCAGGGATAAGGTGGGCCCAGTGCGGCGGCGCAAAGCACTGACGTTTTTTGGTGCCGCCGGAAAAACCTTATGGGATTATTCAAACAACCCTCCTGGGCGAGGGTTAACCACTCGCGCAGGCTCATGAAAATAGCAAAAGGATCATATTTATCCTAAATTGAGACATTTCCAACGATGTCATCCGCCAAAGCGGACCTCCCTCTGCTTTTCGAGAGTACGAAGGCCCAGTCCCCCTCCCGGTGGCGAAACCTCGGGTCATAGCTAAGTCAAAATCCACGGAAGAGGACTTGTGAAGAGTACGGTAGGAATGCATCAATATCTTACGGCTCAACACTATTATTGGATTGAATGGGTGAAGTCGAAAGTAGGAGCATCCTATCGTATGTCTAACCCTCAAACCCGTCAGCCGTGACTCAGCCAAAATGTCACAGCATATTTAATTTGTTTTATCTAGACTAGAACTAAAACCTTGCTCTTCTGGCTGAGCCAGAACGGTCGGACATTAGCTTGTCTTAGTTGTGAGAAGAGGGAGCACTTTGAACGTCTTCCACTGATTTCCGATGAGAAGTTTACTTGTGAACATACGATGTTTTTCTATTGTTGCAGGTTTATTCTATTCCATAGGTACATTCTTTTTCCACGACAAACTGCCTACGTTTAAAGATATATTGTCCTCTGGTGACTGAAGATGACTTCGGCTAGGTAAATCATCCTCATACGCTCATATCGACAGTTTAAAGGCGAATCACGTTGATGGGAGTTGATGGGATGACTTTAATGACATTTTAATCGTCCTAAACGGCAAGACAAACGGAATGAAACGCAACGGTGATGTGCTATCTAAGAATAATCATTTTGATTCGGGGTCAGTGGCGGGCCAGCGTGACGAAACATAACTTTTCTGTAATGAAGCTTCTTTATGTAGAGGATCTACTGTTATGGGATGTATCAGGTTTGTAAAATTTTCTTAAAAAAGGGATTAAAAAACAACTCCAGATCTATTTTGCAATGATCAAGAGGCAAATTAACCCTCGCCCCGCCTGGGGCCATCGATGGCCCTCTCAGGTTTTTCAGAATAACAGAAAACAAGACAAGGCACAGCACCACGGTGGCGGATTGCACCTCTCACCCCATCATTTTCCCACCGTCCCTGATATTTTTACCGCGGGCCACACTAGACCGGGCACAAGGCGAGGTCAACCAAGCTCACCTCACTTCAAATTTTGAGCTCTACCATTGTTACATTTCTAGGCCGATCAATTTGAATCTTTCTACACTTTATGAACCCGCCAGGGTCTAAAAAATGTATATCCATAATTTTTCGATTTGGTGACCTGAGGTCGGGTCACGAGGTGACCTTTCCCATGGGAAAAGTATGGGGAAAAGCTATCGTATGATCTAAAAGTTTTAAAAGATGATTGCAAATGCTCCGATTTGTCAGATAAGTATTCTTGGCCAATTTTTCACGGATTCCGGAGGCAATATTTTCCCTTTGACCTATCAGTGGTCATCACAGGTTACCAGGGGTCAAAAACAGTGTTTTGACGATAGCTTTTGACCTATTCATGCTAGAGCACTGACTTAAACACCATCGTGTATGTCTCGTCACTGGCTTTCATTTGATATACGGCAAGGTAAACTTCTGACCTTCTGTGACTTCTGGTCATGTTAGGTCAAGAGGTGCCCTCAGCCCTCTGGAGAGCAATTCAATGGCGGGAGGCCATTATGTGCCACATAACGGAGAAAGCTCTAGCATGCTCCGATCAAACGTACTTTAGATTTCAATATTTCAATAGCTCTAATAAGATTTCATATTTAAGATTTCAATAGCTCTAATGGCATGAAAGCTATGCCCAGGTTCCTTAGGCATTGTATATCTTAGTTGAGATAGCCTATCGTGACCAAACTTGACCTCTAGGGGTCAAACCATTGTCCTGAGCCCTTAAACCTGTAAAGTCAAATAATTCTGAATTCCCACAAGATTGCAAACACACTTTGCAGATTTTCGCTAATCGCCATATTTTCGGAGTTAGAGGGGGGTATCGATGGTCTACCTCCAGTGGGCGAAGGTGGCGCCGGACCCCGGTGGGGCGCATGTTAAATATCCTCAAGCAGCCTTCATTCGTAGCCAACTGAGCAATCCAATTATTTAATGGATGAGCAGCGATAAAAAACGTTAACGAGAAAACACAATTAATATCAAAGTGAAAATAGACGAGGAATTATCCCAGTCTTCATATTAGCTTACGATGAATATTTGCATGGAGTCAACTCTTATAGCTGATAATATACAAGTCCGATAAATAACTCCATGTTCTACTAAGTTCCCATCCTACTACGGCCAATAGGCACGTTTGCATCATGAACGGTAGCGTTTGCCAAGTGGGTGAAAACATTCTCAGAAACTCCCTCTAACCTAATTGAGTGAAATCGGCCGCTCTCCGTGGGAATATAACTCTGTTTATCTGTGCTACCCAGTCTGCAAGACAAGCGGCGAAATCAACAGGTCACCAGCCACCTCTCCTTTAGCATGATCGGTTTTACAATTTCCTGATACAAATGTGGATATCACAATCAGGGGCGTCGCCACAGATTTCTCTCCATGAAGGCCAGGATCAAAAGCGATCTCCAGTCCTGGTCCTGAAGAGGTCTCCTGGCTTTTGGTTGCCTCCATTTTGTAGGTCATTTAGGGGCTTTCCTTATAAGAAACGAGCCTTTTATGTAAGCTGTTTGTGAACCTCCTTTATGAGTAAAGGCGCCTCCACGTAGGGCATTTAGTGGACTTCCTTTATAAGTAAGGGGGCCCTAGGATAGGCCGTTTAGGGGACTTGCCTTATAAGTAAAGGGGCCGCCTATGTGGACCATTTAGGAGGCCTCCTTTTCAGGTAAAGGGGTATTCTAGGTAGGTCGTTATGGGGTTACCTTTATAGCTAATGGGGCATCCTGCATATGCCAATTAGGAGACCTCCTTTATGAGCGGGGAGGCTAGGCCTTTGAAACTCAAGGGGCTATTTCATACTCTAAGTAGCAAATGGGGGGCCTCCGAGTCAAGCGGAGGGCCTCCCAAAAATCTATGCGGGCCATGGCCCTCATGACCCCCATGATGACGACATCCCTGATGGCAGTTATTTGGAGCACGTGCGACCACTATGCTGACCCGGTAAGTCACATCTTTGGCCAGTGAGGTCGCTCAGGTTAGGCTTCACATTGCCACTCACTTTCCGTAGATTTGATTGGTTTGAACAAAACTTATCCTTTTTTGCTCGAATGTGACCAAAATTGGAAAGTTTTCAGATGCAACGTGGCGTGGGGAGTGAACCACGCCAGACCTAACTATTCCGATGTGCATGAAGAGAGTAACGCTCAACATCCCTCGCACTAACTCCAATCATCGGAGGTCTAGAACAGGCTCTCAGCGAAACTAAATCATTCCCCAAGGCACTTACCCCAAACAAACACAAGTTATTGACATACCATTGGAACAACACGATAGGAGAATCTCGTTGACTTCGCAATTAGTTTGAGGCCGTCCGTAAACTACGTGACACACATCTTTGTGACTTTTAACCTTCTCCGTCCCCATTTAACGCTTCCTGACGACCATGTGCAGCGTTTAGTGACCCTGCGGCTCCCTAAACCCCCACCCTCTTCTCGTTACGTAATTTATGGTCGACCCATTATGTGCGCGACCACTCACCAACAACGGTGAGGTGCACGTAGCGGGAGATCTTGGGCTCGGTGCTAACTTGGCACTCGTAGACGCCGGCGTCGCGCGGCTGCACAAACTTGATCTGCATGGTCCAGGAGTCGGAGTCTTCCCGGTGGAACACCTGGAATCGGCTGTCGGCGATGAAGGTGTACCGGTCCGTGCTGAGAATGTGCGAGTCTCGGTTTCTGACCCAGGACACCTGCCGGGAGGAGCGGACGCTGGCACCGCTAACTGGATCCACGGGAAAGGAAACAATGGGCTTATTTATGTAAAATAAAGATTTTCAGGAAACTTTTTGGTAATCTCAAGCTAAACCACACCACACACACACACACACACACACACACACACACACACACACACACACACACACACACACACACACACACACACACACACACACACACACACACACACACACACACACACACACACACACACACACACACACACACACACACACACACACACACACACACACACACACACACACACACACACACACACACACACACACACACACACAATGAAATAAAAAACAACATCATTTCAAATCCTTTGAGCATGCTTGAGCTCACAAAATAATGTATTCAAGCTTCCGTTTCCTCTGAAAGCGCAGCGAAAGAAGGGGTTTGTAGGCGAAAGTGAAGTCCATTAAAGATATTACACAAACCTTAGACAGCATGAGCTACTGACGCCTAGTTACAAATACTTAATCTAACGAATGTGCGGAACAGGTACTTAACACGCGCATTGACGGGGCTCTGAGCCACCTTCGCTTTGACGAGGGGGGGCGGGTACACACCCCCATAAGATCTCGAGAACCACGCTAGGTAGCAAAAAACGGTAAACGGCGTTGGGTAGCCCATTCACTTCTCCATCGAAATTAATTGTACCAATTTTTTGTCAGGTCACATTTAAGGTCACGAGAGGTCAAAACATGCCGTAATAGGGATAACATTTAAATTAAGTTCTTCGGTCATTACATCTAAACCAGTAGAGACAGAGCAAAATGACTTCAGCTGCATGAATCCTCGCAGCAAGCCGAATCAAATGATATATAATTTGACCTTGCTAGGTCAAATCAAGGATTTAACCTGACCTGAGGTCATGTCAGAGTCAAATTATATAAAATGCATACCATTAGAACTGCAAAGCCAAGGCGAGCCTAATGCAGCTAAAATAAACGATCTATCACAATCCGTTACTAAGTTATGCAGTAAAAACCATTTTTCCCATGTATTTCCAATGGAGAGGTTATGCCTCGTACCTGACCTTAGGTCATCGATATAAAAAATACCGGAACATATTTTAGAGAATTCGATAAGCCCATTATGTGATATGAGTTTCAATCGGCTAAGTTCACCCTGCTCCGACTTAAGCTATCTTAAAATTTTTTGAGGTCAGGTCACTTGACCTGTACTGGTGATCTGACTTAAGATGACCTAACCTTAAAATTTTCACAGAAGTTGTAAAAAGGATGAGGGAAAAGGTATGCCGAGTACGGCGGCGCTACGCGCCGCCGTTTTACTTCTATCTCCGAAAAACCCGAGGGGGAGGGCGGGAACCAGCCTCCCCCGTCAATGCGCGTCTTAATCTAACAAACGAAGAGCCTAAAAAAGCAGCCCCTTTGCTTGTCAAATAACTTCCGATACTTCCAACAGGAGCAGCTGGAACGCATGTAGCATGTATGTACTCGTACATAAAAGAAACTAAAACATTAAAAAAATTAAGCAAGCTTTACCAGATTCTTATATTTATAGAATCAGACTTGATAAACGCACATGAAAACAAAGATACACAAAATACTCCTCCCTACTCATCAAATTTTCTCACCAGTCTCCCTTTCGGACCAATGAATACAGATTTCACCAGGAATCCGCTAGAAAACCTCATAAAACGTCCGTTTTATCTCCTCAAGCATTCCGATTTTCATCTGATTCTGCATTCTGATTTTTGTCTCCAGGCAATCCGAGCCAAAAATGAATGTTGGTGTGCGAGATAATCGGTAAAAACCGAGACTAGGGAAAATTAAGACCGCTCTGAAAATTGTTCTCCTGATCCTGGAAGAATCTTGGTAGGCTGCAAGACGGCAAGATTCTACCTAACCTACCGGTGGCTAAGTACAGATCTATATCATGAAAGATAAAATAAGATTTAAAAACAATACACTGAACATTGTGACCCTTGGCAAAACTAAGTATTCATGACGTCGAATGTCGAGGCCTTGTAAAATAATACCCATTTCGCCAAATTTTCATGGACAGCGTAAATTAACACGCGCATTGACGGGTGGTACCTCGGGTTTTTCAAAGATAACAGAAAAACAGCGGTGCGTAGCGCCGCCGTACTTGGCATACCTTTTCCCTCATCATTTTTACAACTTCCGAGAAAATTTTAAGGTTAGGTCATCTCAGGTCAGGTCACCAGTACAGGTCAAGTGACCTGACCTCAAAAAAGTTTAACATAGCATAAGTCGGAGCAGGGTGAACTTATCCAATTGAAACTCATATCACATCATGGACCCACCGAGTTCTCTAAAATTTGCTCCGGTATTTTTGATATCGATGGCTTAAGGTCAGGTACGAGGCATGACCTATCCATTGAAAATACATGGGAAAAATGTTTTTTTTACTGAATAACTCAGTAACGGATAGTGATAAAGCGTTTCTTTTAGCTGCATTAGACTCGCCTTGTCATTGCGGTTCTAATTATATGCATTTTATATAGTTTGACCTTGACCTGACCTCATGTCAGGTCAAATCCTTGATTTGACCTAGCAAGGTCAAATTATATATCATTCGATTCGGCTTGCTGCGAGGATTCATATAGTTCAAGTAGTTTTGCTCTATCTTTACTTGTGCATATGTAATGGCCGAAAACCTTGATTTACATATTATCCCCATGACGGCATGTTTTGACCTCTCGTGACCTTAAATGTGACCTGACAAAAAAGGTTCAACTATTTTCGATTGAGAAGTGGATGGGCTACCCAACGCTTTTTACCGTTTTTCGCTACCTACCGTGGTTCTCGAGATCTTAGGGGGGCGGGTACCCACCCCCGTCAAAGCGAAAGTGGCTCACCCCCGTCAATGCGCGTGTTAAACTGCATCATGACAGTGTAAGTCGCAGATCTGTCGATTTGCATCGATAAACAGCGCACATGCTTATCAGTATGAATAGGACTTTATTCAACTCTCTTATAACCATGTTTAAATGACCTAAATACTTTCACGTGCCAAATCTCAGCCCGGTCGGATCCCTGGATCTGGCTATGGACCTGCCCAAGCACCAGTGAAGCTAATTCAAGCCCGTGCCCGGCCATCGTTTGCCGGAACATGACCCCGCAGCACGGAAGTAATCGCTGGCCAGGGCACGACAACCTGGTCACAACGAGAGTCGCCCGTGTCAGTTACGATGGGAATCTATGGCACCAGCTGTGATGAGAATGCATTGTCTCCGGCAGCTTTTGCTGTCTCTGGCACAAAGGGTGGCCATGCCTCGACCCTGTCGAGAACGGATTTGACGTTTGAGCCCAGGAAGACATAAAGGTCCTATTTTAAGATATTATATTTTGGGATTTCCAGTCCCCTCATCTTGGATCTAGAATTCCGTGATATGCTGAAGTGGACACTGAGTCTCCCTTTCCGCCTTTATCATGTTCTCCTATGTGTGTTGGTCAAAATGGGAATGGATTTGAAAGTTCGGAAAACTCATTTGAAACTATATAACTATATAACCATAGTAACATATATAACTATACAACCATATAACTATATAAATCATTGTCTTTCAGCTCAAAACGGTATCAAAATCAGCATATTTTAAACGGTTTGCACAGGGATTTAATGAAAACTTCAGTCTTCAGCTTTTACTGTTACTAGCCAAGATCTAATCACCACAACAACCCTTTAATCAAGCTCTATCAAATAATGCATGACCTCAGAAAAGCCAGAGGGAGGTTTTTAACACCCCATTACCCCACTCCCGGCCCATCTGTGGGTCGCATGATATCCTGAATGCCAGATTGACATCACAGCTTACAGCCTAACTAATCTACATCCTCTAACGCGCACAGTGAGGGGAGGGGCTAAAGTGTGCGCTAACCATTTTTCAAGGAAGTCGGAGAACCGTTCGCAGCTTAAAAACGCTAGTTTGCTATATTTGGAGAGTTCATGAGTGGGTGGATTGGTGAAATATTTTTGAAACTCGGTCAATAATATTTTGACTTATAGACTTTAAAAGTCAGGTTTGTGTTTTCAGACAGTCGCAATCACAGTGCTGTTCCAGTTCGCTTGTACTGTAGACGGCGTGGTGACAGGTTAAGAACATCTCATATGAAAGCCAAGAACAACGGCCAGGGGTCAAGGCCATACATGCATTTTCAAGGTCGTTGACCCCAGTGCTTCGGCCAGATGGCATTCTTCTTCTATGAATTCATAGTAAAGGTTACTCACTGTCAAGGTGACAGATCAAGGTCAAAAGTATTTTTAAGGATCAAACCCTCATTCCCCAAATGCTGCTCCAGTGCATCTATATTGTACGGTATTGAGAAGATGTCATATTGTTACGTCGTAGGTCAATGACCTTGAATGACCTCAGCATCAACATTTTAAAGGCCATTGTGTGGGACCTTCCCTCTATTGCCTTTGTCGACTTCCAATGTATTCCCGACTTTTTCCGCATGATCATGGCATTTCCCAAAATATTTCTACCACGGCATATATTTTGAATTTACGATCTCGTTTGAACCTAAAGATATTTACGTAGTTCCATCGAAATTGGCTATAATTAAGATAACTATAGCTTCTACAGACCGCCAAATAATGTTTTTTCTAACCCTTTTGGTTTCCGAGATCTCGGGGCACTTTAGGATCCCTCCAACGCCGGGCCCCCTCCACTGCGCGTTGACGCCAGGCCCCCTCCACTGCGCGTTGACGCCAGGCCCCCTCCGCTGCGTCTGTTAACAAAGAACAGGTGGAAGTTGATAAGTGAATGAATAAAACAAATAAGGCATGGGGTCATGCCATTGCAAGACGCATCCACAGACGACAATTATTATTGCCATATCAATTACACCTGTCAGTGGAACCTAGTTCTGTTTACGATATCTCTAAAACAATGATAAATAAATACAGATCATCCAGGGAGCTGAAAGGCTAAGCAAGGACCAGCATGGCGTACTGCAGTGTGTGCTTATTTAGATATGTTACTATGTCCGATAATGTCGTTAATGTATTCTATTTCTGTATTTTCTGCGAACGCTTCCACACGAGCAGTGGTTTTCAAGTGTCATCGTAATGTAATTGAAACACTGACAACTGTGGAAGGAGACGGTAAGAGTTAGGAAAGATGAAAGTAAATGAATCAAGGATACTTCCTGGAATAGTTGCTTATGTCCAAGCCGGACACGCTTACCGCTTCCAGGTAGCTTTACTCCCCGCCCTTTGGGATACCTGGCATTATGTACCCCGCTGGGGATATCCCCCCTTCCCGGGTACGTACCTCATTTCCTGGAAAAGCTCAAGCGAGGTAACGGACGGCATTCGAAAGCTCTTGACGAGACGAAGATAAATTAAACGTACTAGTTTATGTCAGGTCAATATTGAGGTCACCAGAGGTCACCGAAGGTTCCACAGGATTACAACAGGGCATTGCAGGTATTCACTTATACATTTTTACTTAGCGAAGCTAGAGCAAAACTTAGATATCAATTCGAGTTTTCCTATTGTGGAGAATTGGAGATGTATAATATGACCGTGCTAGGTCAAATAGTGAAAATTGTCTGACCTCAAGTTAGCTTAGGGGCACATAGTGACCTGATATAGTCGCGTTGCATTTCTTAAAAATTTTGTCCAACTTGTTCCCAGTACGGATGCTGGAGTCGAAGTCTCACTTAAGTCCTCAAGGGACTTGTCACGGAGACCCCGACCCCACCACCCGAACGAGCAACTCCCACAATGAAGGGATAATTTAGAAGCCAAAGTTTAACGTCCCACAAAGGACAGGGACGGCCGCCCCGCTCAGGTCACCCTCTCACCAGTCGGTTGCCAGCCGACCTGTACGTCGGGTAAACTATTGAGCGCCGGAGCGTCTCAATGGAACCGATCCCAAGCCTGGACATGCACTGCCACTACATGCTTCTGAGCAGCGGGCCGGAGCCCAACGCTCTACCAACTGAGCTGTCGGGGCGGCAATACGGAAATATCAGGAATTTTCCGTGACAAGATGAGCATAATGAAATCATAATGGGAGATCTATCTCAATTCAGCAGGAAGTTATTGGTAAAATTGTCACTGCATGCCCATATGAGCTCAGACGACCTTTCAGAGGTGGTATACTCCAAAAGTTAATTTTATGGTCATGATCGTGCTATGAATACATGAGAAGGGGACTATCAAGTTGATCTATTCAATATTTACTGGAAAAGCGCTCTTTCATTTCTTCACCATAGACTGATAATGGGGTGACCAAAAAATTGAGTCCATCGTAGTCAACAATATGAAAATTCCGAGACGGCAGGTTGGTAGACCCTATTGAGCTCATTCATTATATTATGCAATTGTTTAACATGATCAGTTAGTACATGTTTCTGGGGCGCCTCAAACTCCTGATTTCGGGTTTTGAATAGCTCCTGAACAACTCCTAGGTCACCTTGAATAGCTCCTTGACCTGAGATGACCTGGACTAAAACATTGTCAGATCCGAGAAGTTGATCAGAAATAAGGAATTGTAAGTTGCGTAATTCTGCATTTCTTCGTTTTTACGTTATTCAGGGAAAGCCAAGAGGGGCGAGGTTGACCCCCAGCAGGGCATGTATTAAGGACAAGAAAGAGGGTAAGTAAAAGATTGCCGGGTCCTGAAAATGCACAAAAACTGTAAAGAAAACTGAAGAACATTAGTTTAAAATCGCCGAGGCTTCGTTTCATGTTCGTTTCGCTTACGTAGATGCAGCTGTCTGTCTCCAGTTCATCACAGTGCTTTTTTTGGCTATTTATTTGAAAACGATTTCTGGTGATTAAAATCCTCCATACTTGATTGATAAGGCTAGCCAAAACCACTCGTTGATATATATTAAAACCTCCAAGTTGATGACGAGATATTTCTTCACACGACGTAACCGCAAGATCTAGATCTACACTGATGTATGAGTTTGTTGCTGTCATACCACTTGACTGATATGCAATCACTAATCACATTCCACGGACGTGATAGAGTGGGAATACAACATATTTTGACACATTAGAATGCTTCATTCATTACTTCATTCTATACGAACTCATTAATTCCAGATGCAAGCCAATGGTTAAAGGGGGGGCGACGGGACCCAGAGTCATAAAACAATTCATATGGTTTTTGAAGAGGATTGGGGATTACCGAAAATCAGGAGACATAGGGGCAAATGCCTTTCTGCCCCCCTCCTGGATCCGCCAGTGGGCGTCATTTTCATTTCAGCCAGGCAACGGCCTACCCATGGCCTCGGCACTGAGTTTATGGAAGTAATCCGGAAGTTTCAGCCTAACTTGGCAGTCCCTCCCCTACGTCCACTGCGAGGAGGTATGGAACCCCCTAGTGAGACCTGGATCCAAAGAGAATGGCCGGATCGGTCCCAGTCACCGGGTGCTCCTCATCTGGTTATAATCCATCCAATTTGGTTCGTACCGGTTTGGGAACTTGAAAATGGTAAATGTGGAAAAGCGTACGGGAGAGCGGGGAATTTTTGTGAATCATTTTATTCATAAAAAGGGAATCTATAGGAATATTCAGAGCGAGAGCGAGAGAGAGAGAGAGAGAGAGAGTGAGAGTGAGAGAGAGAGAGAGAGAGAGAGACAATGCTCTTAACTCAGTGTTTTCTTATTAAATGCAAACCACCACTTAACAACTGTGGCCTCCATTGAAATTGTGGTTTCATGGTTATGGGAATGAAGAAACTTGTTTTGCACAAAAAAACACCAGAGTATAGAGCTTCTGATGTTTGAACGAAGTATTGGAAGCGATTTGACTATATTCAAAAGGTACCTGATCTATTCAGGAGTGCTATTAGTTTTCGTGAGGCAAGTTGAAACCGCAAGTAACTTTGGGGCGTAATGATGCACGGAATGATGAGGTCATATTGTGTCGCCAACTCTCACCCTGTTGGAAGGGTATACGGGGATCAGAGGGACTTATGCAGAATGCCCGCTCGGAGATTTGAGCCCGGGTCAGCGGCGTGGAATTCAGATGCTAGTGGGTCACGCCACCGCATTCCCCATTTGAGAAAATGCGGTGGCGTTAATCGATAGCATCAAATTGATACATTCATTCCCAGCTTGTCAAAACATTATCGACGTTGTACTATATAATCTTGTCTGTAGCAAGTAAACAGGCAAAAACTGACCAAAAGAAAGGACAACGTGAGCAGCGCTTTCCAATGCAATTGAATAGCATCTACGTTGATACTTTATGCTTGTGAAAAGCTACAATAGAGCTGGGTTAAGTTATGGTTGCTTTAGTGGAAAGTGTATCAACACACCCCATTCTCTGCTGAGGTATTACGTCATTAATTCGGGAAAACGGAAACTGATAACAAGAGTGGATATCCAGACCAGGTCCGATTCTTGAGGCTGGGTGGTTTTCATCAAATTGCTCATCTAGGAACTTCAAACTTTTCTGCTGAGACGTTGCGAGAATTTTTCACTCTCCTCACAAGTTTGCTGAAGTCAGAGCAGGCCTAGAAACAAGTTAAACTAATCAGTGACTACACCAGCCTCACGGCCGCCGAACAAAAGTTATCCACACAAAGCATCAGCTCCAACCATCACATTGACCCGGCCACCCACATTCAGCGGCAGCACGTGTAAATAGTGACCTGGGCGTAACGGATTACAGCACCGAGCAAGCCAAAAACGGCAGCCTCGTCGCCTCCAGACATTAGTCACGAAGTCTGGGTATTGCAAATTATGTATAGTCTATCATTCGTTTTGTCAGTCAGTTTACAGCCAAAGTTTGTTTGCTTAGTCACTATTGGTTAGTCTCTTTTGCTCCTGCGCTGATGACATTATGGAGAATAATTTAACTGCATCGCACAACTCTTCATTATCAGATGACACAATCGCTATTCAGTCTGTTTCCTCAGGAGAGAAAAAGATCAAATATGTCAGCAAACAGAACTCAAATGGCCAACTCTGTTGCACCTAGGATAGGTTGCATGATCGCAAAACACGACGAGCTTAGAAAATCAGACATAAATGTAGGGACCGATCTTGGACGACCATTATAGGGTAAATGGCGACTTTTAGGAATGTTTTCGAATGTAGAACCGTTAAACGGATAAAAGGATCAAAATTGTCGCTTCATTAATAATTTAAAAACTAATTATCCACTCATCATGGGGATATTATCAGTAAATGCATATGCATCAAGTAAAGTAGGATATGGAAAAAAGTGTGAGATGACATAATAAATAGTTTCATTCCATTATGCTTGCCCTGGAACCACCTCTTTAGACTTCATATTAGAAAACGATTTACTCATGCTAGTTAGAAAGTCTAGAATTGAAGTAATACATATTGTTCTAACTCTTATGAGCAGATAACTAACAAAAACTGTCGGAAAAGTAAGAATGGAAATTATTTGTATGCATTAAAATATAGAAAAGAATATAACTTTCCCCATATAAAAATGGAACTAAATTGACATGCTCCATGTTTGAAACATTGGCGGCTAAGCGTTTATGATGGGGTAGCCAAAAACATAGGCGGATCGGGATAAATGTTTGGGGAGCAGCCTGGGTGTAATCTTAACCCTCGCCCCACCGGGGGGCCATCGATGGCCCCCTAAGGTTTTTCCGGGAGAGCAGAAAAAACGACGAGGCGCAGCACCGCAGTTGAGGGCTTTACCTCTCCCCCATCATTTTCCCACCATCCCTAAAATTTTTTATCCCGGGTCATCCAATTTTAGGTCACCAGGCAAGGTTAACCAAGGTCACATCACTTCAACTTTTGAGTTCTATAAGAGCTACATTTCTAAGTCAATCGTTTTGGAACTTCCTACACTTAATGGCCCCTCCAGGGTCTACAAAGTTTATATCCGGTATTTTTCGATTTCGTGACCTAAGGTCAGGTCACGAGGTGACCTCTCCCATTGAAAAAGGATGGGAAAAGCTGTCCTACGATCTAAAAGTCATAAAAACGATTGCAAAAGCTCGGGTTGCTCAGAAAAGCGTTCTTGGGCACCCTTTCACAGATCCCAGGAGCCATATTTGGCGGCCTTTAACCTCTCCGAGGTCATACAAGGTCACCAGGGGTCAAAAACTGTATTTTGACAATAACTTTTGACCTAATTAAGCTAGAGCGCTGAATCAAACACCATCATGTATGTCTCATCACTGCCTTTCATTTGACATATGACAAGGCCACTTTTTGACCTTTCGTGACCTCAGGTCATATTAGGTCACGAGGTGACCTATAGAGGTCAAACCACTGGTAGGAGCTCATAACGTTCCACATAGCGGAAAACGTTCTGACATTTTCCTATCAAATGCACCTTACCAGATCTCAATAGCTCTAATGGCATAAGAGTTATGCCCAGTTTGCTTAAGCATTTCATATTTGAGTGAAAATAGCCGATCTTGACCTAACTTGACCTTCGGAGGTCAAATCATTGACCTGAGCTATTAAACATGCAAAGTAAATTCTTACTGAATTCACGCGAGCTTTCTAATTCACTTTGCAGCCTTGCGCTAACCCAAATATTTTCGGAGTTAGAGGGGGCCATCGATGGCCCCCCGGTGGGGAGAAGGTGGCGCCGGACCCCCGTTGGGGCGCGGGTTAAGACAACAGTGTTTTAGAAGAATATCAGCCAAAACTGGATACAAGTGTTTAAAACTAGGCCACTTGAGAGGTGGCATGGCCGAATTGCCCCTCCTGCAAAAATGAACAGGCTCGGCCTCGTTCAGCAACATAAATCCAGGCGGGCGGGGGAGGGGAAGGGGAGGATGTAGAGGCCTTTACCCCTCTCTCTAAAACCAACCAATAATTTCTAATTTTCAAAGAAAAATAGTCCAGTTGTTACCCTCAAAACCAGTGGTTCAGGTCTAGCACTGCCTGTTGTACGTTTCTTTGCTGACTCGATATTCCGGAAAAACCACGAGGGGAGGGATATCTAATTCCTCTGTCCCTTTCCCAATGCATTGCGCATGTAAAGGAACAAGTAGCTGCTGTAAATGGAAGTGGTTCTCACATGCCGGTTACTAAACCTTTCCCTAGTACGGTAGAAATAATATTTTCAAAAGTAGGGGTGTCCTTTCCCGACGTGCATAAGCCGAATCCTCCAGTTATCACCCGCCCCGGCGGTCCTCCGAGAAACCTTTGCCCTGGTGAGGAGTTAAAAACACCCTTGAACTCGACTCTTATGCGGGATAGCGAAAAAACGCGAACGCTGGTGAATAGCCCGTACACATTCATGAAGAAACACATAAGCCACTTTTTTGGCTCAGGTCAATATTTAGGTCATGACAGGTCAAAGAAAGTGACATGCTAGAGAAGAGTTTCTGGGCTCTAGCGTCTGACAGAATTGAGTTGGCATCATTTTTTGGGAACCAGTTGCTTCCTCCCGTTACGGCAAATCGAATGATGTGGACTATGACTATACTAGGTTAAAACATAAAAATGACCTGACCTAAGGTCAGTTCAAGATCACCATTTGACTTAGCATAGTCAATATGCATATCATTTGACTTGCAATAACAATCCAAACTTAATGATATCAAAATAAAAGCTTTACCATTATTTTCTGCAACATTATTGACCCAAGTCTGAAAACCTGCTTAAGTGGCCCCAGATGACCTCTCGGAGGCCACAGGTCAAAAGTTGCAGTATGAACCTCAAAAAGGAGCCCAGGATACTACGATTTGGCGAATATGAAGATATTCTAAGTTGTATTTACACAAATGCAGCCCAATTCCCGTTTCCCCTATGTATACCCAAAGGAGATGTCATGACCCGTATCTGACCCTAGGTCATCGATATGAAAAACCCAGGACTACATTTTGTACTACTCGATGGGCTTATCATTTGGTATAAGATTCGATTTGATAGATTCATCATTTTCTTACTCATGCCATCTTAAACATTTTTTAAGGTGAGTTCACTTGACCTGCACTGGTGACCTGACCTGATATGTCTCAACCGTATAACTTTGGAACAGTTGCGGAATTGATGAAGCAGAAGGTGTTCCAAGTACGGCGGCGCTTCGCGCCGCCTTTTTTGTGTCGGTGGAAAAACCCCCCGAGGGTGTGTTCAAACACCCCCCCACCGCGTAGGGATTAATGTACTAAAATCCTACATATCTCGCCGACTCAGTGAATAATCACCATGTTTTCTCACCAGATTGACAGTATGGATATACATATCCAATTTAGGAGATTGAACCCGGGCACAAAGGGTGTGGAGAGAGGATTTGGATAACGGGGTAAAAGAGCAGGGAAAGCTCTCCTCGATTGAGCATAAGTAATTCTTTTTACCCAGCTCGGTTCCGCTCAGAACAACTGGCTAGCCTTGAGAGGTTGTTTTTCGCTCCTTCTTCCAGCCCAGAATGCCCGAGAAGTGTTGCCTTCGGCAAAGAAGCGACTGCGAAAAAAGTTTCGACGATTTCTTGTTTCATTTCATATTCTATACGCGGAGGAGCAATGTGAAAGTGGATAAGAAAAACTGTCAGGTCTTCACATGCCATGGGAATGCTAGTTTTAAAAAGTTAAAAGTATGGGTTTTCAATATAATAACCAAAAGGGTGCAGTGCAGTTTTTCTTTTCTCCGTCATGGATTAGGGGCCCGAACTATACCTTTACCCCTTTGCCCGATCCCTGGGGGGTGGGCTGTTCGCCCCCCCTCCTGCCCTTATCCCGTGGCACCACCATTGAATGAACTGCAACAGGCGAATGTCTGACTACCACCGGCGTTGACAAACACTATTCAATTTGAAACCATAAAGACCAGGGATATGGCCTCGTTCTTAAGCCATTTCTCAGTGTGACTGAAACCGGAAAGTTTACCGATGATAAATGGGAACCAGTTCACCGCTGGCCTACTTCTCCATTCCGAAGATTATACATTGGCTCGAATCTCTTCTTTCGTGCCAGTCTCGCCAACCGACTCCATCTCCGCTACTCGGGCTGGTGCTTTGTCGGGCTCAACAGTTGTCAACACGGACCTAGTATAGAAACGGTTTTGGCACAGAAGAGACCAGCCTGAAAAAATCGGCCCAGTCTTTTCTGCATCATGGCTATGTTATTTGTTCTTCGCCGTAAGTTGTCATCCGGAAGAACAAATCCTAAGTGTCGGACAAGGTACAAGCGGTAATGAAAATACAGAAACGCAGGCAATACTTTGCGAAAGAACATCATTATTACCGAATGGTGAACAATATGCCTTCCTGGCAGTTGAGCCCCATACTATGTAGTTGAAAAAAACATTTACCGAGGTATGAAAAAACCATTTACGGAGGTGCCATTCACGTTTGTATACTAAAGCGCAATACCGCCACAATAGCCGTGCTTCACGGCATGGCTCATTATGTCTGATATCACTGCCCGAATCTCCCCGGTGGTTGCGACAACAACTGAGCTCGCATTCAGACCGGACATACAGCCTGGGGCAAATAAACAAGCAAACGCAAGTCCGATAGTAGTTGGCGTATTAATTTATATACTCAGAGCCTAACATTGTGAACAGAAATGTTCCATTTTGTTGAAATTCTAAAACAGACTTTTCACGGACAAAATAAGCCTGAAAATCTGGAAACCAATTTAAATGACTGAAAACAAACACACTGTTTTTTTCTCAAGATATTGCGCCATAAAATGGCATGTTTCGGCGTCTGCAAGATAATATCCTTGATCAAAGGCAGACTGAAACCTGGGGCCACCATTCATATTCTACATTAAATCCTAATTTTCACTTCTAAATTTACAACGAAGTGTAAGCATGGAGTTGATATTAACTTCCATCGTTCCTTTTTAAGATTTATACCAACTAAATTTTTGCAACCAAATGGAAAGATATGCCTCCATTGTTTGAGTTAAGGCTTTATTGGCTTTACTTTAATTCTAGATTGTATTGGAATATAACACAGAGAACTTTGGGTGAACTGCAATACGCCAATAGTGACTTCTCGACACGGTCTGCAAAAGTGCTCTCAGTCTAAAACATATTGAAAAGGTGGAATATTCCATCTAAAGTCGATAAATACAATACAAGAGTGTATATGAGTATGTGGCAACTACCATGCTGCCAATTTTTATTTTATTCTTAACAGCATCGAATCATAAAGTGTATCCGGCTAGTCATGAAATCTTGTAAGCTTTAAATAGTGTACTTTTGCCACCAGCTAATCTATCCGTCATCATGTGCTATTTACAGGTAAGTTTTGTGATTCGCTTTAAAGTATCTAAGGATCGTCTCAAAACGTTTTTGATTGGTTAAAAATCACACATAATTCCACATAATCACACATTATGGAAATCAGGAAATTTATATCAAGCGATGACACGTTTCAATGATTGCAGTGTATGTATGTACCTCACTAACAGTGGCGGATCCAAGACCTCACTTCGGGGGCTAGGTGCAATACTCAGCATTGCTTCGGATCACCCTCTGCCTATGCATTAGCTATAGGCACTCAAACATTTCGGCGGGGGTGGGGTTTGAGCCCCCAACCCTCCCCCTTGTATCCGCCACTGCTCGCTAACTAGGCCAACACTTGGAAACGATACTTTGCCCCTGGCTTTGATTACGGTTGCCGGAATTGAAGCGACTGCCGGTTAGAGATCTCCAAACAAGCAATCTTGTAAATTGCGTTTGAACTCTCCACCGGCCGACAGCCGCCATTTGAATGATGAAGGCCTCTTCGTTTTTTGCTAGGGTCTCTTTCGGCGCTGGAGCGAGGTCTTCTCAGGCGCCGCCCTCTGATGGACGAAATCCTCTTTACGTACCTCTAGGATGGATACTCAGTCAGCGCCCCATCGCTTTTTATTTCCTATTGGGGAGGCTCCAGATCTGGTGTGGATACATAGATACCTGCCCAGACCACCTGACCATTTCGCCCTTTTGGGGTGAATGCAAAATATCACTACTTTTACACGGGCCATTATGCCACCTCAGGGGCCCCTTAATATATCCCAACGGCAGCATGCATGCTCTTGCTGGTTGTACATTCCTACCATGTAGAACATCTCCATACCCTAACTTTGTGTAGCCACTTTAGTATATCCATGGTTTTCTGTCCCTAGTAAAGAGCCTCGCCTGTCAAAAATTTTGAGGCCCATTTTCAAAGACTGGTTTTCACTTCAATATACATTTCTTAATTCACGATTGCAGACATACTGCCTTATTAACACTTAAACCAACACAGCAGGCAGATGAACGCGTTTCGACAAAAATTGTCTTCTTCAGCATCTATGGTAGGAGGGATAAGGAACCCGTCATCAAGACATTCAGCAGTTTCATCGTTTGGATTTTTGTGCAAAATTATCGTGCGATAGAAATATACAGGCACCGTTTTTGAGGATATTCCAATAATGTTTCTTGAATTATAATTCAAGAAACATTATTGGAATATCCTCAAAAACGGTGCCTGTATATTTCTATCGCACGATAATTTTGCACAAAAATCCAAACGATGAAACTGCTGAATGTCTGATGACGGGTTCCTTATCCCTCCTACCATAGATGCTGAAGAGCAATTTTGTCGAAAGCGTTCATCTGCCTGCTTGTTGGTTTAAGTGTTAATATCTGTCAACCACTGTTATACAATACTGCCTTATGCAGGTCGGTGTACTTGGTTAGGGGTTCAAATTTGGACACAATTTCTGAACTGATCCAAAATCTGTGTTGTGTAGGTAAACACGCGAAATCACACGTAAGCATGTATTATATATTTACAATCATATTATGATAATTCTTTGCTTGAAACATTACGTTTTCCCCTCACTACCGGGCACGTATAGCCTCTGCAGCTGCAGTGCCCTAAAACTCGAATCGTCATCATTGTGCCCTCACTACGACATAACGCTAAACAAACTCGCCCGCATTCAGCATTTGCAAATAACACAGTGATGGATTCAAGGGGGGCTAGGAGGCTCAAGCCCCCCCCAAATTTCCGGCCCCTGTAGTTAACACATAAGCGAGGGGCTACTCGAGGTACTGCCGGGTAAGGCTCAAACCCACAATCCCCACCCCCCCAATGAATTCCTTGATCCGCCACTGACTTAACATATTCTCGATGTCGATTCCAGGAAAATAAAAAAATGATAGTGTGGATTATTGAAACCTTGCGTAGTTGACTATTGAAAACTTAAGTATAATACTATGAAAACTACAATAGAGTGCCTATGTATAGACAGTAAATGCGTAGGCGGAGGCTGCTCCGAGACAATGATGGGGGAGGCTCGAGCCCTCTATAGCCTCCACTGACCACAGATATAGTCCTGGATCCGCCACTGTCTAAGCTGACACGAATATGTTTGAGGGGGAAGCCTGCAAAATAAAATATATATTTCATTCACAGCTCAGTTTGATCGGTCGATATTATATTAATATGTTTCATTAAAACTCCTCATGTATACCTGGATCAGAGGTACCATTTTCAGATAGAACGCGCCACGAACAACACACCAGTGTTTTAGAAAGATTTCCTTTCAGAATTCCTAAAATGGTAAAGCTGGACGGGAAGAGCTCGGGTCACCTGGAGCGGCCAGCCTCTCTTCATTGAAGCTGCCGACCCCATCGATCGCGCGGCGATATGGAGCCGAATGTGCACGACTGGAGTTTGATATGGTCTATAAAGCACAGCTATCTGAGACACAACTACTCGGGAGTCATCATCCGTCACTGAACTCGGCGCCGTCACAGGAACACACCTGCTGCGGCGGGTGGACATCATCGACCGGCGTCCGGAGCCGGAAACAGCGCTGACACCATCCCCCCGGAGCCGGAACCTGTGTCGGATCCCTGCCCACCGGACCCGGAACCAGCACCGGATCCCTGCCCACCGGAGCCGGACAATGTCGTGTCCCCGCTCGAGAAGCGGCTTTTGGGAGTACGAGGGATAAAGGAATTACGCCTCCTTTCGAAAAGGAAATTGCAGCCGTTCTTTCTTACTTAACACGTGCAGTGGGGGGATGGGTCCTGAAGTGGCCCCCATCCTATTTTTCCAAGGTGGTCGTAGAACAGTTCCCAGCCGGAAAACGCTACTTAACTATATTTGAGAGTATTCATGAGAGCGTCGTTTGGTAAAATTTTTTAAATCAGTCGATATGTTTTGGCTTATAGATATTCCAAGTTAGGCCTGTATTTTGAGACCTTGGCAATCGCGCGGTCGCACCAGCTCGCTTGCATTGTCCACCGAGAAGTGATATCATAACGTCATACAATCGGGATTATGTGTTAAAGTCACCCTCAAGAATGTCAAGGTCAATGTGAAAGGTGACAGGTCAAGGGCATTGACCTGAGTGTTCCAGTCAGATGGCATTATTCAGTATAATGTATGTTATGCTATGACTTCATAGTTAAAGCTATTAGATGTCAAGGTCAAGGTCACAGGTCAAAGTCACAGGTATTTTTAAGGCTCTACTGCGCGTTGACGCCAGACCCCTCTCCACTGCACGAATAACCCTTGTTTATACAGAGGGTTTTTGCCACCTCCTGTCTTTTTGGACTCCGACCATAAAGCGAAGGTGACTCATACTCTCCACCTCGGTGAAGCTCAAACCGGCAGCTTCACCTCCCAAAAATGCTTCAAAACACCTCTCACCTACAATCGAAGTGCCTTTTAGTCCTTAGGTATCACGTCTATGTCCCTGCCATGTATATATGTATGTTCATACATTAGTAACAGATACAACAGGGGGGCTAGGGGATCAAGCCACCCGAAATGTCAAAGTGCCTACAGTTAATGCATGCCGTTCCGAGGGAATGACAGGTGTATGGGGGGGCTTGAGTCCCCTAGCCCCGCCCCAATGTTGTCCGGGGTCCACCATTGACGTGCATACATACATGTCTAAACACATGTTTAATTTACTTTTGTCCTTTCTCCTGTTCAAACACGACCCTCCCACACCCTCAAATTTCCAAATTTCATGGTCTAACAATCTGCTTATGGTGGACGTTAAGTCTCTCCAAAAGTATACCGTCGATCCAAGCTATTTTCTCACACACAAATCCAGTGAAGATGCAACAAGAACCATGTGACTTAAGGGTGATTTGTATCGGATTTTGAAACAGCTCTGCAACGAATTTAAGAGCAGCATGTGGGACTTTTTCCAAGAACCACAAGCTTGGAATATATTTGAAATCTGGCTTCATTGCCGACGAACCGGCAACATTCTGGTGAACGTTCGTCGCATTTCCTAGTCGCAGTAACTGGTCGTACGGATGGAGTTGCATGTTTTCGGTCGTATTCTTGGGATTTATGACAAATAATAAATCCCAAGAATACGTACATCCGAATACGATATATCGATATATATATATATATATATATATATATATATATACCAATACGATATATCGCAGAGGAAGTTTAAGAACTCGGAATGATTGGTGCCGTGAGATTTGTTATTCAAATGCCAGTGGCAAATGTGACGAGTGCTAGCACAGATTATTAAAGAACAATGCGTCGCAACTGAAACTAACATGTTTTACTCTTCAATTTATCTGCCCTGCGTGGGGGCGCGGTGTTTGGAGTAGTCAGCCTAGCTGGCTTCCACTCAGCTGACCCGGGTTCAAGGCCCGGCGGCTTCCCTGAACAAGGGAGCAAGCGTGACTCCGAGAAACCTCTTCCAACAGGGAAAGAGTTGGCGACGCCATATGACCCTGGCAGTTGGTGCGTCGATAAGCCCCAAAAATTATCATCATCTGCCCTGTGTATGCACAGTAGTGGTTTGCGTCCTCATTGTAGATAAATCCATTACAGAGCTATTGCAGAGTACTTGAAGATCCTGTGTGAACCACCCTTTTATTGTCATGTACCTCGCGAACGTCGAAATTACGTCATCAGGGGCCTGGATGGCTCCATGCACACATCTTCTACCAGCTATTCTTAACAAATTTTCCAATATCTCCCTAACACGCGCATTGACTGGGGTCTGAACCACCTTTGCTTTGACAGGGGGCGTGTACCTACACCGCCTCCACTAAGATTTCAAGAAGCAAGCTAGACAGCGAGAAATGGTGAACGGCGTTGGATAGTACATCCAAATCTCTATAGAAAATATTGGAAAAGTTTTTTGTCAGGTCAGATCTCAGGGTTACTAGAAGTCAAGGTATCCAATCATGGGATAACATGTAAACAAAGGTTTTCAGCCATTTCATTTGAACTAGTAAATATTGAGCAAAACAATGTAGATCTTTGGAATCCTAGCAGCAAGCCGAATCGAATGATGTCTAATATGAACTTTTCTAGGTCCCATCAGGTCAAATACATGATTTTTCCTGGCTTGAGGTCAGGTCAGGTCAAATTAGGTCAAAATGCATATCATTAAAACTGCAATGAGAAGGGTGAACCTAGTGCCGTAAAAATAAACGCCTACCATCATACATTTCTAGGTTATTCAATTTAAACCATTTCCCATGTATTTCGATGGAGAAGTCGTGACTCATACCTAATCTTAGGTTATCGATAAAACAACGGAATAAATTTTGCAGAACTCGGTGGGACCATTATTTGCTACGAGTTTCAATCGGATAATTTCAGCCTGTTCTGACTTATGCTATCATAAACTTTGTTGAAGTGAGGTCATTTGACCTGCACTGGTAACCTGACCTGAGACGACTCAACCTTAAAGTTCTGGCTAAAGTTGACAAAGATTGAGACAAAAGGTGTACCAAGTACGGTGGCGTGTAGCACCGCTGCTTTTATTCTATCTTCAAAACCCAAGGCGGCGGGTACCCGTCCCCTCGTCAGTACGCGTGTTAACCACGTGAAACATGATATAGTGTTGCTGAAGTATATTGTGAGGTTACAGTACCAAGCCAACGACTCTCTACCATACTCCCCCTACAGCACTACCCACCGTCACCGCAACGGTCTGCTTCTTTCCCTACTCCCTTGCTGGCTGAGTTGTTAATACGCACATTGACGGGGTCTGAGCCCCCCTCCAACAGCAAGTGCTGACGACCGGATGACGTCACACCTCTAGCATATAACATAAGGAAATTAAACGATTAAATATCCAAATTTTTGCAAAAAGGGCCAGGCCTATAACCTAAGACGAAAATGCATATTTATTGCATTTTGGATAAACTTGATTGCTGTGTATTCTCTGCAAATTCGTAAGCAGGCAGTGCCATTAGCAGCATTTTGACGCACGGCCAAATGAAGAAGGAATTCCTCCACGCCCATGTAACGTCAGGTAGGCGTGAGAATCCCTCTTAAACGTACCTTCAAGTAAAGGTATCTTGGATCTGAGCCACCCTTTGCTTTGACGGGAGTCAGGCACCCTCCTAGGATGTCAAAAGTCACGCTAGATAACGGAAATGGTTAACGACGTTAGATAGCCCATCCAAATCTCCATCTAAAAGCAATTGAAATTTTTTCTTGGGTCTCATTAGGTTAAGGCACGTCACCCTAGAGAGAACTATGGAAATGCAGGTTTTCAATTATTACATCTGAACAAGTAGATATAGAGCAAAACGTTCCAGACAGCTAGAATCCTCACAGCAAACCAAATTGAATGATATATAATATGATTCTTTGCTAGTCGGTAATCGAAGATTTGACCTAGCCGAGGTTCAGGTCAAGGTCAAATTAGTTCAAAATACAAAGCATTAGAACCACACGCCTTTTTAATGGGAGAGGACATGTCTCTTACCTGACCTTGAGGTCATCGACATTAAAACTCTCGGAATATATCTTGTAGCACTCAGCAGGCCCATTATGTGATACTAGTTTCAGATCCAATGTTTATAATTGTTAGGGTTTAACGACGCACCAACTGCCAGGTCAAACGGTGTCACCAACTCTCACCATGTTGGAAGGATTTTGGAGATCAGATCAACCTATTCAGAGGCTCCGCCGGACTTGAGACCGGAACCAGTGGCTTAGAAGACAAGGGTAGTATCCACTAAGCCACCTCATCCCCAGATCCATGGTTTAACCCTGTTCTTACTTATACTATTTTAATTTTTAGAGATGAGGGTCACTTGACTTGCAATGGTGACCTAACCTGAAATGACCTGGACCCAAAATTTTGACAAAAATTGTAAAAATGATCGAAAAACGGTATACCAAGTGCGGCGGCGAGTAACGTCCCGCTTTTATTATATTTCCAGAAAGCCCGAAGGGGTGGCAGGTACCACCACCCACCCAATGCGTGTAGTACCACCCCCATCAATGAATACATGCATATGGTTCTAAACCATCTGACCTTCCTTTCTAGTTTTCCGAAATCCTTTCACATCCATTGGAGTCCACACTCGCGATGTGCGATGACAGTTAAGCTAAATTATTAAGAGGGGTGGAAGCCAGCGCATCCTGCGACCAAGATCATGGTCATTCGGCATTCGTCGTTCTCGTCTATTCTGGGCTGAAATGGCCATCAAGTTGAAATGTTGACGGTCTGTCGTCGCGAGTCTCTGGGCCTCCACTCAACGATGAAAGATGTCAAACAGCGATGTCTGGCTCTAGCCCTCGGACTCACACACAGGATCACTCCTAATTTCAAATCCCTGCCTTGTTAGGAATAGCTTAATGTAATGTATATAATAATGTAATGTGTATGATATCGCACGTAATGAATTCGATATTCATTGATTTAGAATTCAGTATTTACCCTATATTAAATCAGAATATTTCTAGATGTTGTTAATGAAGACACTACTGTAAAACGCAAACTTAAGCTAGGGTTAGTTCAACAGTCTCTACTAGTTTCGAGAAAAATCGCGCCACCATAAAGCAAAGCAACTTTTAATTAGGTCTCCATAATATTCGCTAACTCCCTTCGCACATCTTCTAAAATACTATTAACATTGAATGTCCTTCCAATTCTATGGCTTTCTTGAAACAAACTTGAGCTTGGATAGACGCCAATTTGTTGGCCAAACTAAAATTGTATAAAAAGGGAGAATGGCGCACACACCCCGTTTCTTAATATTTACTTCTTTTCAGAAGGGCTAAGACGTGAGTCCATCCCGCTTGATGATCCACTCCCTGTCTCCATTTTGCCTCTTTAAGAAGGGAGGACTAACCCTAGATATCTCTGAAACTCCTCTCTCCAGCACCGCCCCAACCAGAGTGGTTCTCCTCTCTCTCCTCAAGCCGGCCTGGCTCCGACTCGGTCATATCTCTGAGTTATGGGGCTCGTGGCATTATGACCGCGCCATTGCTGATTCCACGTAAGCGTGGGCGGAGGGAGCCGCTCTGGGTTCATGCTCTGATATCTGTGAGATTCGATTAAGAACGAGAAATGTTGTTGGAAAGCATTCTACCATATTTTGATAGATTTACCGGTGCATTGCAGGATCTGAACCGATAGTTTGGAGGAGGGGGTATAATCGGGAGCAGGTCAGTGTGAAAACATTGAGTTTTTAGAAGTAAAATGTGGTAGAAATCAGGCGAGGGTTGGAAGGTCTGAGGGCAACGCTTAGTCTTCCCTCTCCCATGGAGCCACTTCTGCATCCATTTCAGTGCAGTATGTAGGCAGCATATACAGCATAAAGGCATGAACAGGTGCAGTCCTTCATCTGATTCTTCTAGCACCAGCTCTGAACGTTTGACTTACTGCTATGAAATTAAGCATTCGTAATCACTTTTGGTAGCATCCCTGAACGCTACAAAAATGGAGGAAGGAGGTGGGGGAGTGTGGGAATCTGCTTCTCTGTACATCATTACAGGCAGGACCACTGCAAACTTCAGGGGTCGTATGTGCCAGAAAACATCCACGAATGAAAAGAGAGAAGAGGGACATAGGGGTCTGACTTCCCCTTAATTTCTATAAAACATTTCTGATTTCCCAACACATGAGAAACTCCTTGAACCCAAAATATGCCAATTTTTCTCATATTGGAGTTCGAACCGATACTAGTCTTCCCTCTCTGACATCGGTGTTGTTGCTTTTCGAGCCCAGTAAGTCCGTGAGTACCATTGAGGTATTGAATGTATTCCGCAGCTGACCAAAAACTTTTCCTCGTACGAATACTTTCGAGTGCTGGGAGAAAGTCTTGTTCAAAGATGAAACATGGAGTCACGCAGTAAGCGCAAAAGCGGGGTCTGAGCGGCGAAGGCGGTTGGTGTAGCGCGCGCTCGGGCTCGGCCTTTGCTATGCCGAACGTGCAGGGTGTTGTGGTCTGAGTTCACCCTGAGGCAGGGTTTCGCTCCCGCCCCAGCCTCTGGCTTCTAGCTCATTCTCCTTCCTTCCCATATGCGCTGTATGACCTCAGAAGTTGCTGCTATTCTGCTAATCCCAACCTCTACCCGCCAAAAAATATTATAATTGCATTGCTCTGAGCGACCAGCTTTGATTGCTACGCCATTCCTGTCCTCCTTTGACAAATGCCTGTCTGCCCGCGCCCAGTGGCGGCTGCCTCACTCAGTAATTACCGCTGTGCAGTGAGACTCCTCGCCCCGTGCTCTATGGAAGTCTGTCGGTGCAGCTATCGTACAAAAAGCTGTGATTAGTTGTCGGTCGGGAATCCAGGCAGGATAAACTGGGGTGGTTGATGAGGGGGCGTCACAGCTGAAATCAAGAAGAAACCTTTAACGACAATCGGATAATTTTGAAGGGAAACTACCTGACTGAATCCCTCCCTACCCCGACCCTGGATCGGTCAGTGTTGTAGCGATTACGCATATGTGCTAGGCTCTCTTCATGCGCAGCATGATGCGCCGACGTGGTCGCGCGGCATAGAGGCGAGTGTGTGGTCGATTGTCGCCGCAGCGAATACCGTGCAAAGTGCACAAACTTTTGACGGAACTCTCGAGCGTGGTTCCGGCGGAGTCAGTCCTGCAGGCATAGTCCATCCGGTTTGAAATCGCTTCAGTTACGGCCAGGTCGTGGACAAAGCTCAACCTAAAAATGACCTTATTGGTTTCAGTGTTAGGATTAGTTTTCTCTTATTCCGAAATAAAAAGTAGCGCGTCGACTCTATTTCTCTCAGAGAACACTGTCGTAATCATAGTTTTCAAACCAGCACCAACGCTATATAGAAATGATACAAAACTGAAGGCAGAGTTCCGGGTTTAAATATGAGGAAATAATACTTCCCTTTAGTATGGCGTGCCTCATTCTTACTCGTACCCAAAATTCCAGATTTGCAAAATAGTCCACCAGATTCTCATTATTTGGGCTAAAAGCTTACTTCAAAACTGGTTTTGGTTTCTTCGAGACTCGAAATCGTAACTGGCCATGTGCAGCGGGGCTGGAACTGATAGTTCATGTATAGTCGATAGTTTCATGTATCGTACCGATGCAGTGAGGCCAGAAGAAAAACTGGGTGGAACACTTCTAGCCTCAAAAACCAATCGCGATAGAACGATGAATTTTGCTTCAAATGAAGGCCTTCTATTCGGGTGGTTCAAGCTTTTGCCACGCGCAACGCTTGGTTTTCGATATTGACTTTACGACAAATGACCGTTTAGTGATGTCAGTAAAATATCACAATTGGTGTATTGGTGATAAAGCAATTTTTGATTGAGTGAAACGATGATTACAGAATCATTTTCTCTTCAACCGAAACTGATGGTCAAATGGTTTAAATCAAAACACAAAATAAATATTTGCGATTCCAGATTTCGGTTACATTTTCAGTAATATAAGCATGTTGTCATAAAATGTCACTACGTGTTGTTAATGCGCTGTTAGCAGATCCAGGGGGAAGGGCAAAGAGGGACTGGTAAGGCAGTCTGCCCCAACCCACCCTCCGTGGCTCCCCCAAAACAGTCACAGCGCCTCCTTTGAAGGGCCACGGATAGCGCCTTCTGCTAGTGTGTGGTCATTTGTCTCTTCCTATTATAGCCTCTCGAAGCTGTGGAAAATCAGCGTCCCGCGATAGGATTTGGCGCCGATTGGTAAGATTTTTTTGGCCAAAAGTAGTGCCCCTTGTCCGATTTTCACCTTCTCTCTTACCTTAGCAAGGTGCCCCTCTGGATTAGGTGTTAGATTCTGGATACACCCCTGGGTACTTGTCCTTTTAATCATGAGCTTATAATGATAGAGCATCAATTTTAATAAACTAGATAGGCTTATCATTGAATGTGTCCGAACAAACACAAAACATATTTAGGTTTTGAATTCAGGCTCTCGTTCAATCAGCGCTTTGTTCTCGCAATGAAACACCACAATTTTTCCTTACTCCGCCGCCGATCATTTTCAGTTCCGCACCGCGGAGACCATTGAGGGCATTTGATGCGGCCTGATGCTCAGTCAATAACCGTTCAGAACTACTTCGAACCGAAAATCCGACTTAGAGTAATAAGCTGAGCAAAACTTGCGACTTATACGGAAACGTGTTCGATTTGGAGCATATTGAGCCAACCGCAATCAGCGCTGCATAAGTTCCGGGGTTTTGTTCGAGGTCAATGTCAATGGCTTCTGCTATGTGTAAATGAATTCTTACAGCGTATTGTATCCATTTGATATCTCCAAGAAGTCACTCTAAGGGTTTCACCCTTGTTGTTTAGGCCCGCTGCATCACTATGCAATACTCCATTTTAGATCATGAAACTTATGAACTATCAAATATGTCTACAGCAAGAAGATCTTTCGATTTAATAGGACTCACTCACCGCGCTTCGATAGAGTGCAAATGAAGCTCTGCATTTTTGTATAAACAGGAACACTTGCAATGTCGCAGTGTCATTTGAAGCAAGAAGCAGTGATGATCCTCCCTTCAGTGCACCTCTCCAAGTCGCCGACGCCACCGACAACCGCCGGCCTACATTCTCTGTTGCTTTAGATATAATGTGGCTTCATACTACGATCTTATCTCAGATCACATATCACATGGTGTAAATATTCGAACCTCAACTAACAGTAGTTTTTTTTATTCAATGCCGTCTTAATAAAAGTTGCGGTAGCACCTTCTGGAATCTTCTCCACACCCTTCAGCAAAGTTTTTTTCTGTGTTTGTCTTCCCGGTGTATTGAATTCTGTTGCTGTAGTTTGTAGATGCAGGTACTGCAAGACCTCTCCTTCGGTTTCCTTTGTATTGCTGGTCAACTCGCCCTACAACTCGGAACCCTCACCAGTTTCACTTGGGCGAGATCGACTTTGAAGATGGTGAAGAGTATGTATGGAGCTGGAGCTCGCACAGGTCGGTAAGTTCTTGAGTCAGTTCGATCATGGAGCGCGACGTCCCTGGAGCTGGGCTTTTCGAGGGATTACTACTTTCTTACCCAAGATACCGTAAGTTAAGGCATTTCGGTCAGTTCTGGTCTTGGAGGTGAGGTCCATGGAGCTGGGCTTTTCGAGGGAGTGCTGCAGTATGGTTGTGGGGCGAGGATGCTGGTTGGCTCGGCGGTGTACCAGTCGTGCCCTCTGCCCAACACTCAGCCCTGGAGCACCACTCCCTGGAGAAGCCCATCTCTTTAAAGAGCTCACCTCCAAGACCGAACTAGCCGACCTGTGCGATCCCAAACCCTTTATGCTTTCTGCCATCTTGGGAGTCGACCACAAGTGACTGGCGAGGAATTCCGAACTCTGGGGCGAGAACCATCAGTACAAGGAAACTGAAGCGCTTGTGCGGAATGTCAAAGTGACCAACGACATGCGAGAGGTGCTCATGCACCATCACAAAATACAGCCTAATTCTTACCAGGAATGACAGGCCCAGAAGAATAAAACTGCTACAGGGTAAGGGAGATGTTCCGGAAGGTATGTCAGCTTTACCAAGAAGCCATCAAATAATAGAAACTACTGGTAGTTGAAGTTCAAAGGCTGCACCGTATTAAACATTTGAGATTCCAACGGAGAATCTAGGCCGGTGTGCTGGTGGCGTCGGCGGCTTCGAAGGGTATTGTGAAGGGAAATCATCAATGCCTCTTGTGAATGACTGTGACTTGGTACTGTGTTACACATGAAGCTTCTAGTCGCATTCGTACTCAATAAAGTGCAATAAATGAGGCGTGTGTATAAAAAAAGTACCATTTTGATAGATATAGTTGATAGTTTATAGGTTCCATGGTCTAGTTTGGGGTGTAAGTGCGAAATAGGGGAGATGTTCTACCCGCTATGTATGATCAGTTATTATTTTAATCCCGAAGAAAACAAAACCAGTTTTGAGAACCAATTAGGCCAAATAATGGGAATCTGGTGGACTATTTTGCAAACCTGGGGGTGTGCAAAATGGCAGCCCTAAGGGCACCTGTTCCTCCTTGCCCCTTCCCTGGATCTCGCCTATGGCATTACCAACGTAGTGACATTTTATAACATCAGCGACTATAACTTGTCGACATTTTGAATCGAAAATTAATATTTTGTGTTTTGATTCAAACCATTTGACCAGCAGTTTTCAATTGAAGAAAAATCATCGCTCTATCGCCAAAGGTCCTCAATCAAAGTGAAGTTATCACTAATACACAATTATTTTACTGATATCACCAAACCGCCACTTGTCGTAAGCCAAAGCCACCTGATAGGAAGCCTTCATTTCAACAAAAATTATCGTTCTATCGCATTTG